>JARHVA010003199.1:1510000-2062500 GCA_037957365.1 Torreya grandis
TTAGATGTTCTACCTCTACATAAATATCTATGGTCAGTTTTGTGCATTTTTTACTTGCAGGATTCTCAGATATCAATGGCTAATTAGGAGGAAACATAAAACTAATCTGTCCTTATTTTTTTTCCCATGTGTAAGAGGTAGATATTAAAAGTATATGCTGTAAACTATCTATTACTGGCACCTCACCATTTATATTTCTAATATAAAAAATATCTATTATAGTTTAAAAAAACAATAATGGTCAAATTGTAATACACAAAGATGAGGAAACTTTTGGGTGTTTGTATAGTATTTGTTTGAATTTATAGGATCATGTTGTAATTCTGAAAATATTGTTGATCATGTAGACTTATGTTTAGTTTACATGTCATCTACAATGTGCATAAAATAAAACTGTGATGACTGGAAATAAACAAATGTTATTTTTATCCATGTTTTATTGAGCACCTTCCTTGTCTATATGATAATTAAAGAAATGCTTTAGTAATGGAACACATAATTTATTCTTGTTCTATTGATGAACCACAAGCATTTAAACATATGGAAATCTTGTCAATGTTAATGAATATACAAACACTAACAAATAGGCTCATGAATTATTTATTGTAACTTTGATAATTACTTACTAGTATAAATTATTAACATGTTGAGATAAGATGACTTATTCTAACAATTAATATACTCCCATGTATGGACATATGGTGTCGATTAAAATATCTTGGTGATCATATTTATTTGATGAACTAGCATAGCTTTTAACTATGCCATATGAGACCATCTTCTAGGATTCCATGCAATTAATAGATTAGGCTTGCACACAATGTTACCCAATCATTGAGGTCTAGGATAGGGACATGAGCCCATGGTTTAATGGTAAAGTGATCAAAGGAATTGAAATTTGGATGCATCTTACAAGTTTAATTCCCATATGCTCCATAATACATAGAGAAAACTAATGAAAAAATAGTCTACTAAAATTAAAATTGCCTGTATGGTTCTAGTACTTAATTGCCTATGTAACTAATTTAAGTTATACCAACCAATAACAAATTAATTATGATGTATATGCACTACCCATGCCATGAAGAATTAGTGAAAAGGAGCCTCAGGGATTAGGTTGGTGAATTGGTTACAAAATTAGAAATTAATACCATACCCATTCATGATTACATGAAACACAAAAAAACAACTTCAAGATATGGTCACTACATTGTATTAAATATACAATGAATAAAAGCATCCAATTCTTTCACAATCTCAAGAACTCTAAATTGTTTCATGGTAATCAATGTCTTATGACAAGATACCCTCATATTTATGTAACTCATCTCTTATAATACATCAATTTTGTTTTCTTAGCTAGATACTATTGTCAATCAAAAATCTATAAATTTTGTGTTTAATGTAATAAGGGTGTTGCATTACCTCTAAATTCACTACAAAGGGAATCCCTAAATTCAAATTCACTATAGAGGGCCTCACCAACTTCAAATTCATTACAACAAACTCCAAATTCCTTACCTACTTTTTCAGAAGTCTCCAGGTCCTCTCCAAACAACGTTTATCATCCATGCAAGTAGCTGCTATACTTATATGCTAAAACATAAAATGCTTCATGCCATCAAATTGACACACAAACCCTCTCTAGTCATCTCTAGATCCATTAATAATTCACAAACCCTCCTTCTATTTGTAGAGGTGCATTGCACAAATAATGCCAATTGTACTCCCCACTCCCCCATCGAATTACCTCTACCAAATTTTGCACTCTACTATACTCCCCACTCCTGCCAATAATTTCCCAATTCACTATTAACCCTATGTGTAATACAACCTACTCTCACCAATAATTTCCCAATTCAATTTTTTTAATTACTCACTTTAATATCATATTATCTAATTTTTATTTGTGTGGCTAATTATTTAGTCATTTTTATTTGTGTGACTAACTATTTAGTTGTGTTTTTTACCTGATGATTAAATAAGTCATTTATAGATGTGTTACAAAAAATTAGTAGAATTCAGTCATTTTTAGTTGTCATGACTAAAAAATTTTAGTCACGTAGTCATTTATTTGCCAAATTTTACTAGTGATACTATAGGACTGACCACTTCAATTACCTTGAAGGGTCCCATATGTCTTAGTGAAAATTTCATAGATTTTTTAAGAGCACACAAGATCATCATGCAAGCTAAAATAAATGACCAAGGAGAGTTTAACAAAGTCTTCCATCCCTCAACACATCTCTCTATCCTAGAGAGTGTTTTTTTTATCATTTTGGAGAAAAAAATTAGAGAACCTGACAAAAATAATGTGTATAGTTAACACTATCATTACTCCATGTAGCTTCAAAGAAGTATAACATGTCAATACTTTCACTATTCCATGGAGATCATGAAAATTATGATGATGAATAATAATAGTAAATATAAAGTATAAAAAAATTATGGAATACTCATCCATATGGAATCTCTGTTCACTGTATACATGCGTATGGCCATACAACTAAATTTGATAAGTTTTGCCTATCAAATCTTAGATTCAACAAGTCCATTTTTTGATTTAACTTACTACCAATAATCCAAGTTAGTGTGGGGCTAAGTAGGATATCGTCCTATCACTTAGAGCTCATGTTCCTAATTCACCACTCATCCTTTTGGTCTCCACAACATAATGATCTTAAAATGTGCACAATGTTTTCAAATAATCAAAATTTTATGCTACCAAATCATTGAAAGCAAGATATATGATAAATTATTATAGATTAATTCTCATACATACAAAAAAAAATAAAAATAAAAAATCATACAATCAATTTGTAATTATATTAAGCCACTACTAGCCACACATAACTAGTATCTTATTTCATAGTCTTAACTTATAGAGTTATATTCATAGTTAAGAGAAATTATTGTTAAAATTTAGCATAAGATACATAGGTTGAGAATCACACCATTCTTTCAAACTTCTAGGGAAATAAACAAAATAATATCTCCTTGCTCAAAAAGCACACAAAAAGTTTAAAGTTTATTCCAACCTCTAGATTGTTAAGATGTTCCGCACTTCCTATACCCTACTTGCTTCCATTGAAAGATATAAAATAATTCTTATAAAATAACATGTTTTAAGAAAAAAGAGAGAAAATTTCAATTTAATCATGAGTGTATAACATTTTACTATTTATAATCAACTTATAATTCTTAGTATAAAATTTAATATATATATAAATCAAGGTTTACCACCTTACGTGGTCTAAAAATCACAAATTAGATCAAGTAGTGGCTCTAAAAGAGTCAAAATTGAAAATTAAAAATCTATCATTTCAAAAACTTTTATTTACCCTCCCAAGGTAAAAACAAAATACTGCAACTCAATGTGACCCAAACACTATCTATTTACCCAATCTTGTAAGTATGGTATCTCAATTTATTTCTTTAGCTGGGAGAATTAAAATACTAACCATAAATATGTGTCCATACATAAAATCTTAAAATTTTTCTCTTGCCAAGAATATAAAACATTCTCCCACAAATTCCAAGGGAGTATAGTCAAACAACAATTAGAAACAATTTCCATAAAAGAGAACAATAAATCAATGTCATGAAAAATATGAATCCTCTTAGTAGCTCATAATGATGTCAAAAGAGAATAAGATATAAATGACTCATCTCTAAACCAAATAAGAGGGATGACACCAATTATCTTAAGAGTGCAAATTTCATAAACAAACTCTTAACATTATGGAATTATCAGGCAATACAACACTCTACTGAGAAGATTTCCACCACCTTAGTTGGTAGTAAAAAAATGGTTTTTTGAGATTTCCCACTCTTGGGTTTAGTAAATAAAAGACACAAAAAATAAATCATATAAATTTAAGATAAGAATCTCGAGCTTATTAAACACTCACAAAACTCAATGACAAAGATGACTAGATAATCAAGAAGGATGTAGTCATACTCGAGGTGTTTGATCTAAGTGATCAAACTATGGTAGGAAGATTTTATCCATAACTCATGAACTATGATATATACTCATCTACCCAAACCTCAAATACAACCATCATCAAAGGAACACTTGATAAAATGATATCTTTGACAACTCAAATGGGTACAAGTGCTCTAAAGGGTATACACTCAATGTTCCACACACATTTTATGAATGTCATAACACTCTAATCATGGTGCAACATGGTTTCGCACTGAGACACCATAAGTCAAAATTCTAGTGCAATACTTCATGACACTATGTTCACAATGATGAAAAAAAGACATCAAAATGATAATGGACTCATTAGGTCATAGAGTTTGAGCCATAGCTGTGATACCACATGTAATAACCCTATTGGGTTAAACCTAGAAATATGTGAACAATTGTTTTTAAAATAAAAAACATATATAAAAGTAGACTATATCCTGAGAGTCTAACAGAGATCATAATATTTCTCAAATGATAACATTAAGTACACATTACATCTTATATCATGGATATCTAATGTCATGACAATGTTTTATAAAATAGATATAAAAAGTAATGCAACATCTCAACCATTACTGAAACAACTTTTTAATCACCACTGCCAATATATAATAATAAGTAATTATAATTCTTCATGACAATATTCATAGTAATATTTAATCTAATATAATTCACACAATTTTGATACCTGGCTCACCGAAGCATGAGTTCCCTAGACTCTCCGATATCTATGGCAATCTCAAGTGTTCATCTCACTAGTAGTACTGATGTGGGGAGGGAGAGCATCATCTGAGTAATTTTCCAAATAAATAATAGATCAATGATCCCCCACACTAATCCCATCAATAAATGGCCTTCCCTTAATAGATGAGTAGATAGGGATGGCACGAGAATCTAAAGAGACTAACAAGTACCCATATGTTGTATGATTCTAAGCTAAACATGCAATGTATCATATAAATTCATTCTATTGTAGGATATCACACTAACATGTGAACCACACTCATGAAATGATTATTTTTCTCTAAACATACTTTAGACCTAAGCTCTACAAATAATAAATGATAATAGCTATATCAATCAATTTCATACACACCACTTGATCAGACTTCCTTCATCTACCATTGCAATTCCAGTAAGCAAGTGAAGTCCATATCACTCCTTACTCTATATTAGAAATGGAGATTCATCAAATAAAATCCAACCATAAGATTCATCAACTTACATCCTCCTAAAAAATATATCATACGACATATTATATAACAGAGTAATAACATCATACATTTAGTCTATCAAATATATGCATGAATATTTCATTATCTTCTATCCCATACTAGAATTAATGATTATAAATATACCACTTTGGTAAACATACAATTTAACTATACACTTCAAACAATATAATTGGTTTCTAGTTATCTACACCTTATGACAACCTATATTACCACAGTCTAGTGTTCTAAGATTTAACTACCAGCTTTTCACAATCAATCATATGAAGTATCCTCAAACACAGAAACACAAGAATTATACAAGTAATTATATATAGCAAAGAAATTCATCATTACCATGGAACAAACTAACATTTCGACATAATATTTTCCAAATTCTCAAAGTCTGCATGCACGCATACACAAATCTACCAACTATAAAAAATACATACTATCCACAATAATAACTAGTATGCACATAATAAATAGTCAGATGTAGATATGAGTTAGGTATAATAACTATAGTAATTACCACTTGGGTACAACATTATTTTTACACTGTAGTACCCTATGATATCCCATTGTATCATAGGTTCCCAACTACATAACAAAACACAAATAAAACTTACAAATTTTAAGACTCAACTGGTCCATGTAGATTATAAAAAGTAAATAGTAAAGTATTATACCACCCAAGTATATTCTGTATACAAACATACCAACGTATCTCAACATAAAAACATGCATCATGATACACCATTATGCACTACATTTAACACAATCATAGTATGTAATTCACACAAGTATTCTATACTAAATATATATGACTAATAGTAATTCACATTACTAATAATGAGTTAGTTAAACCCATAATTATATTGACTCATTTACTTATAGGAGATTATTTTAAAGGTTATGGTTCTTGATTCTAAAGAAACCTAATGACTTATTCAAATCATCTAATGAACTACAGGTATAATCTCCACATACAAGCCCTAACACATCCTAGTTTACACCACATGTAGGTATTCTAATGTTATGCAGTTTCTAAACCATGGTTTAATGTTTAAATCATAACTACTAAGCATAAAAATCAACTCATGAAGTAGTGATAAATACATGGAACACACTGCATATAATAGCTAAAAAAACTAAAACTTCATTTTCCTGAATCATAATTAATCTAGTTTCATAACCAATTTATATTTGGGGCTTTACAAGCAATCATTTTTCTAAACTAACCTTAATCGATCCTTTAAATTTTTAGATAATATTTCACCCAAGAATATTAATTAAAGGAATCTACCTCAGGTTTTGACTGCACTATAAGTCATAAACACAAATCTTGATATATTATCAAAATTTATGTAATGGTTTTCCAATAAATAAGATATTTAAAATCTCTTCATGGTTCAACTCTCAATAGAGGGTAATTATATTTGACCTTTCAACTCTAAGGTTTATGCACTCTAAGTTTGACAAAACTAATTTATTAAATTAACTTTTATGAATCGAAATGTTCTATGATTCTTCTATATCCCAAGTGATATGTAATCTATTGAAATATGTAAAATTAGATATTAAAAAAATACATACATACATACATACATATATATATATATATATACATATATATATATATATTAATGAAAATATATTTGAACATATGTGCCTTGTTATGTACCAAATTTATGACCAACTCTAGTGGTAGAATAATTCTCAAAAAGATGAATTTGATAAGATTCTTGAGGGATATATATCATAGTGAGATATTAATAACATATCCTATAATACGGTATACATATTAATAAATTTATTAATATATATACATAATTTATATCCTTTTCAAATTATATATATATATATATATATATATATATATATATATATTTATCCAGTCTTTAAAATAGGTTAGTTACCTATATAAAATCTATATTAGATATTGGTATACTATATTATACCTAATTATATTTTATTCTATAAAAAAACAATTTATTATTCACAATATTCATTATACAATAGATGAAGTACATTATATATATTATAGTTTCCATGTTTTACGATTAACACTTAAGCATAATTATTCTAAATTTCATGGATTCATAATTTAGCAATTATTTACACCACTCTAATCTAATTACTAAACCCATCTTCTATATGGTGATGCCAAGCTACACAGTAACATATTAAATCATAGCATTGATAAATATAATTATGCAAGATCTTATTGCTCCAAAATTCCCAACTGTGGTTATAGGGTGACGCCTTACGAAAAATACAATAAATAAATAGTACATAGATATATATATTAGAATATATATTCAAATCCAAATTTGTTAACTACAGATATCCATGGATAATCTAGTGTTTTTTGTCTGATCAGGAATCAAGATGTAACATTACTGAAGGATTCAAAAAATGTAGTTCTATGGATAATGCAGTCATCCATGTATACTTCCACACAATCATTTGTAAGATAAAAAAATATGGCTAACACTACTCTTTGAAAGGTAGCAGTGCATTGCACAATCCAAAAAGGACTGTTTAAGTAAATGTTCCTCTGGAGTAGGTAAATGTAGTTTTATCTTGATTTTTAGGGGCTATTTTGATTTTATTATATTCACTGAACCCATCTAAGAAAGAAAAGTACTGATTTCCTACCAAGTTATCCCAAACTTAATCAATAAAAGGCAAAGGAAATTAATCTCTCATAGTGGCTTTGTTCAATTTTCTATAATCTATGTAGACTCTCCATTTTCCATTCTTCTTAGGTATAATGATTAGAGGTGAAATATATTAACTATCAGATATGGGGTAAATGAAACCAACTTCTAGTAGTTTTTCTATCTCTATTTTTACAATTTCTTTTAAGACTAGGTTAGTTCTTCATTGTGGTTGTCTAACTAGTCTAACAAGTTCGATGTAGATGTGATGGGTACATACACTGGGATGTATTCCTTTCATATCACTATAATCCCAAGTGAAGGATTTTATAAATCATACCAACACATCAAACACTTTAATTTCTTGATGGTCAATTAACCAACTATTGATATTCAATAATTTATCAAGATGGATTGCAATTTGTTTAGTACTTGAAAGGATGAATTTAATTGCTTGTATTCACTCATCAAAGCATTAAATGGACATGTATGTGGTATTATAATGTGAAATATATCCACATCCTTTTAAAAGGTTTCAATTTTGGATATTAGATTGATCAATGCACAATGAAAAATATTTAAAAATGAATTCTACCCTTCTTGAGCCTAGTCAACTGTGGCTTGATGGATATCTTGTGGACTAAATAACATATTTGGAGAACTTATGACATTATCTTGGTTCTTAGTAGTGAAGATAATTTATTTCCATTCATGATTGTTCATCTTTGGAGCTAAGCTATCAATCTTTGGAGTTAAGCTATTAGTCTTTAGAGCTAAGCTATCAGTCTTCAGAGCTAGGCTTTTAGACATCGGAGCTAGGCTATCAGACTTTGGAGCTAGGTTATCAAACTTTGGAGCTAGGCTATCTTGGTCCAAATCTTTTATTATCTATTCCTTAAAATTTGGACATATTATTTTATGGTAACCATGGCTAAGGAAGACACACTATTTTAATTTTGTTTAGGTTGATCCACCCATATATGTTTATAAAGATCCATTGAAATTCTAGCAGGTGGATAAAGAAATATTTGTTTGGCGTGTATTCCATTGGAAATGGTCATGTTACTAGATCTATAGTTAATTCATACTATGATTGTAGATAACTAAAGTCTTCCAAGAATATTAGATATCCTACCCTCTTGGGTTTAGGTTGATGAATCATCAAATGTACAAGGTATTTCTAAGATTCTATGGTGACTAGAACATTTTCTATGGTTCCTTTAGGTACAATAGTGAATTGATCTACCATTTACAAAATTGTAGTGGTAGGATGGAGCCCTATGAGGGATAAAAATTCTAATATTTTGATAGTAATTATGATGATGGCATCACCTAGATCTACAAGAACATTTGGTATGGACTTTTTCTCAATTATCATAATCATCACAAGAGTACCAGGGTCTCCATATTTGGGAACAAGTATGTTTCTTACTAGTAAATCAATATTTTTACCAATTACCTAAATTATTTTAGGATATTATTTCTTTCTTCCTAGTGATTTCATGCATAAT
The DNA here is from genome assembly GCA_037957365.1 of Torreya grandis. Lineage (NCBI taxonomy): Eukaryota > Viridiplantae > Streptophyta > Pinopsida > Cupressales > Taxaceae > Torreya > Torreya grandis. Next base: position 1,519,365 of record JARHVA010003199.1, read on the forward strand.
CCTTTAATTATTTGATTCGATCAAGTAATATTCTTAATGGATCTTAACAATAAAATTTCTATCATCATGTCTCTTAATCCTTGTATCAATTTAGAACCCTTCCTAGGTTTTTCTTCCTTAAGTCTCTCAAGAAATGGAGCAAAAGGGGGATTTTGAATTATGGTTGGTGTGATTGGATTTGTGATAGCTTCTACTTTGTTTTTATTTGGTTCTTGGAATACATGTGACTCAAGAGTGTTTCGATCATTGATAATTTTAGTTATGATAATGGGTGAATTTCCTACTACCTTTTATGATTTGATCTAAACATTATTACACTCAGCTGAACCAATTGCAACACTACTTTCTTGATTATCTCCATAAACTTGAGTATTTTTCCTATTCTTAGGATTTTTCACTAGTTGGGTAGGTAACTATGGTTGGATAACCTATTGATCAATTGGTAGTGGCTAAGGTTGTGAAGGCATCAAAGTCTATTATGGAGAAAACCTTATTGGCATTTGATATTATTGATTTGGATATTGAGGTGGTGACTATTGTATCTAATGTGGTTGGTAGTTTTGCTGATATGCCCAGGGTTGTGAAGGATTTTAAGTCATCCCCCACATTTGTGACATCCATTCTTGAGTACCCCATGGTTGTTGTTGTGGTGGTGGTTCTCATATTTATGGTGTGACTTGTTTATCCTATGGTGTCATCCATCGATTGGGGGAAAATCTTAGACCAAATTTATTTTGAGGTTGGGGGTACTAGTTTCCTTTTCTTTGGATAAAGTTCACTTCCTCAATTGCATGTATTGTTTGTTTTACCTAGTTTCTTATGGTAAGAAGATGATTGTAATTCTTGGTGTCATGATCTAGATTACAAATACCACATACCTTTGTTTTATCTAAAGGACAATCTTTTACCACGTGTTTCAACATACATCTAGGATAATATATTGATAACTATTCAACATTGGTGGCATTAGAATTTGCTTTGAGACCATCTATGTGGATGTAAATTATAATAAAATATCTATTTTGAAATTAGCAAATTCTTCCATTAATTGGCCAACTTTCTATGATTTTTCTAACCATGATTTCCTTTAGTCTTGTCCTGGAATAATTAGTACATAATGCTGAAATATGATGAAAGATTACCTTGTCAAAGTCACCATTTCCCATTAGGTTCAAAGCATCATGTGTATCATCGTCTAAGCCTTTAATAAAGACTATATTGATGACCTCCTCTATGAATTTTTGACCACTCTATTTATGGGGAAATATAAACCTATCAAGTTAATATTCTAGGGTTTCATCTTCATTTTGTTTGATCTTGAAAAAATCTTCCTTTCAATCTCTAACTCTACAATAATCCTGATATTCATCAAGAAATGTAGTTTCTATTTCTTCCAAAGTACTTATAGAATTACCCTCAAGGTCCATGAACCATCTCATGGATGCATTCTTAAGTGTATATGGGAATAACTTCAACCTTTGATTACTAGTGAAATAGTCATATGTTTGGTAGAGAACCTAACTCAAAGAATAACTAATCTGGATCCTTTATGGATTTACCTCTAAAAGTAGGTAAAATAGATGGAGAGATATTTTTGATGGAAGTTCTATCATCAAGACCCAAGTTGATTTGATAATTTTTTTTTGTCTTATTAAGGCTGCTTATCAAGGTTTTCTACATGTGAATGATCATCTTCCATATTTTCTTCCCAACTCTAGTTATCAATCCAATCTAAGTTCTCTTATTGGGTTCTCAACCTATGGTCTACCTTAGGAGGAGAATTTTTGTTGGTGATTAGATATTCTTCTTTTAGAGATTGTGGATTAAATCTAATTGTTCTAGAAAGGGGATTCTCAAGATTAATTCTTCCTATAGGGGAAGATGACCCTAATAGAATTCTTCTTGTAGGATCTATTTGTGAGGATGAACCTTTTTCAGAAGAGGAATCATAAAATTTTATGTATTCAATTTTTAATTTTCTTTCTTTCACTTCCTGATCTTTCTATCAAGGATACAATCCTCTCTTCATCCTATTTTATTTAAGAACCTTTAGAGATAAACTATCTTTGAGAATCTCTTGGGTGGTTTATAAATCTAAGTAGTCCTTTATTGTTTTTGTGTTTTTGAGGTATATGAATGTTTTTGAATTTTCCCTATATAACTCTAATATAGGATCTCACTAACACTTATTGATTAAGAGTCCTCGATAATGGTGTCAAAAATGATAGGTTGTCATTATACCTTTTATTTAACTAATAAATGGATTGGTGTCATTTTCTACTAGGGCTAGTGTCTAAGGCTATATGAAATGAGATGTTGGATATTTGAGTTAACAGTTCATTATTTGGGGAGTGTTTACTCTATTATTTATGTCTAAATATTAAGGGTAACAAATAAGGCTCTAATTCTAAGCTATAAAAAAAGTAAATATATATATTTTTATTAACTAAGTATATCCTATGGTATTGTTTTTAAAGGATTCTTTGGTTCACACCATTAACATATAAAACTTAATCATCTGGCATAAGACACTATAGTATCCTCACTCGACTTGCCCAGTTGGGTAAGACAGTGTTGTATTTCAGAATGTGAGAATGTTGATTGCCTATTGTAACCTAGACTACTTCTTAATAAATTTTGAATATGAGATGAGTTAACAAAATTTACCTCTTATGAGAATGAAAAGACACACCTTGCATAAATAAAAATAACTTGCATTAAATTAAACTAAACTTTATAGTTAATGAAGGCACACTTACATTAAAAGAAAACTCACTTGTGTTAAAAGGGAAATAACACTTTACATTGAAATGGAAATCACACTTTGAATTAAAATTAAATATACCTAAATAAAAAAATATACTTTTAAACTATAAACTAAAAATACCAATTGTCTTGATCTTCATATAGAAGTGGTCCCTTGCTCCTTCCTCAAAATAGGATCAACTTTTACTCAGTAATGGAATGTAATGTACTTAAAGCACATCTCAATGACTATTCTCAGATACAAAATCTAGAGATCTAAACAACCAAATATGCTTATTCAAAATAGAATATCTAGGAATCAGATCCCACACTTAGAGGGAGGTGTTAGAACTAATTAAACTAATAATAGACCAAGTATAACTAACATATATCTAAATAAATTATGTCTAAATTTATAAAATAGAAATACATTTATATCTGGATCATTTTAGACCATTACTATGATAGTAATGTTTAAAAGAAGATATTTAAAGAAGTAAAATCTATATATGTGTGGTATATATCTTTGGAATTGCTATAGTGATCTATAGAGTACAGCTGGGCATTTGCAAAGAGTGACTAGGCATCTTCAAATCATGACTAGATAGGTCTTTAGAGCATCTTAACAACATAGTTCTTCATAACTTGACTATGGATATTTGGAGCTCAATGTGTTCTATGCTGAGTCTTTAAAACTATTCCCAGAAAGGTGTTGCTAAAACTGTTGATGACTTATCAAAATAATCATGCTATAGGAATGTATCTCTGTATGCAAAATTGTGCTCATTTCATCCAACTTAGACACAAATAACAAGATAGAGAATCAATAATATATCACATACAAATAAAAGATAATTGCACTCATTTCCTACTTAGATGAGACCATAACTATTAAATATAATGCAATATATAACCAAGAGGAAACACTTATAGATAATTTATATGAAATATAATGAGCTATATATAATGTTCATCAATGAAGGTGTTATAACACATAATTCTACCCTCTACTTGAACAACATCGCATATTGAATGTCATGATACAAATTATATCCCCAATTAGTTCATGCGGTAACCCTCCTGTTTCTATAAACATGGTAACAATTCCCATTAAGGACACAACTATTGAATGAGCAACAACAACTCCCCTATCTTCAAATATAGGGAATGAAGGCACAACTCAATTTTTTAATCTTAGATGGTGTAGACTTTTGTTTTATCATAAATAAATGTAATGATTTTTTTAAGTTTGTTTTATAATATGAATAAGTGTATTAATAAATGTAATTAAAGTAAATATATTTAGTTTGATTATGTACTGTAATTAATTTTACTTGTTTTCTACCATTAAGTCTTCAAATGGATCATAATTTTAATGAAAGCTAAAATAATCTGTCCTAAAAGTGATTTGGCCATTGTTATTTTCCACTGTTGACTTCAAAATATGTCATCATTACCCAAGGTAAAAAACATCAATAACACATTTAAACAATTGAAGTAATACAAATTTGAGCATTACAAACTTCAAAAACTTTAAAATACAAAAATTATGCAAGTATTACAAACTTAAAAAATGTATATTGTGTTAAGAAACACAATGTAAAAAAATAAAACTAGCACAATATTCCAAAATAAAAAGTATAAAGAGACAATGTTTATAAAATTTTCACAAATTGAGAAGCCCATCAAAATTTCACCCTTTACTTCAATTCAACTTTTATTCAAAATAAGAATGCATGGATATAGTAATCGAAAATATAATGGAAAACATATGAAGAACATGCCATAACAACATAGAAATAAGACAACATTTATTAGTATGTTAATAAAATTCTTATTTAAGACCACAAGTCATAAACATTTACTAGTATATTAATAAAATCATTATTTAAGACCAAAATACATAAACATTTACTAGTATGTTAATGAAATTCTTATTTCTGACAGAACCAAGTGAGCATTTACTAGTTTGTGAATGAGAACCTTCATGGCTTCCATCCACCTACTAGTAAGTGTTTAGTCATGTATAGATACTCTTATTTCAACATAGAACTTTTTTTTTACATTAATGACCTATATTAACTCAATATTTACATGTTTACAAATTTCAGGGGTTGCATCCACACAATACAAAATATTCAGTGACTTATCAACAACAATGATGATAAATAATATTTACATCTTATAAAATGTGAATGAATAACAAAACAATATTAATTGATAGGAGCATATGAATAACACAACAAAATTAATCCATAAAAGAGTTTGGGTTGATACATCTGAGACAACATTTACTACAATGGGAATGAAATTACATATTTTGATTTAAAAATAATAATAACTTTTATTCCTATGTACATGAAAAATCTACAGTCAGTCTATCCACATACTTATAAAATTTTAATAAAAAATTAAACATTTTTTAGGTTTTTCAAGGTAGGTAATAGGAAACCTTAATTTTGATACAAAGATAATATAATTTGGTTTGATATAAAAAATAATTACATTATTTGTGATGTGAATGGAAACCTTAATTTTGATACAAAGACAATAATTATTATTGAAATGTGCATGAAAACCTTTGAGGATTATATAAAAGCACCAATGAATGTTGCATCTTCCAACCCATGACATGCAAGGAAATAAAAATTTAACACAGATATGAAACACACAACATGAATTCTGAAAACCTCTAGGGCTTCGATAAAAACTAGTAAATTTGGAGTCAGATGTGAATGAAAACATGTCAATGATGCAGGTTTAGAAATGGGTAAAATTTCATCCTTCCAAAAAGATTACTCCAAAATGGGCATAAAAGGCACAATATGATTAACAAACACACAAAAATTAAAAAAACACAACTATGGGTTGATTTATAGGCAACACACCTTAGTGTAACATTTCATTACTTCATTAACATATAAGTAAATATTTATCCAGATGTGAAAGTACACTAAAAATACCATGAGCATATAAGGCACAATAATAATAATTTTTATCCTTCCATTTTGATAATGAAAATTCCTCTGCAAACATTGCATGGTCAAAAAATGTCAGGTAGGTTCCATGGCCATTTGAACAAAAGAGGTCTGCAAAAAGGTAAGGAAAGTTATTTGTTGGTGTAATGTTCCATCATTCCATTAACACATTAGTAAATTTATACTCATATGTGAAGGCATGGAAAAAGAACTTGAGCATATAAATCACAACAAAAAAAGAATGTATAAGGCACACAACCAAAAACAAGAACATACAAGTCATAATAACCATAACAACCATGCGAAAATATAAATAACCAAGAATGTTTGTTAGTGGCACACAAAGAGGAATTAAATTTCTATAATAATAGAGAAAAAACAATCTATCCATGTGGAAAATGAAAGTGGATTCCACATTAATGAGCCATACATTTTCCATCCCAAGTTTAAATTGAATAAATAACATAATAGAGTTAATGGAAATCATATGAACAACAACTATGCCATTCTATTAACATACCAATAAACATTTACTCAGATATGAATATACATAGCAAAAAACATGAGTAGAGAAGGTATAATATTAATAACATCCAAGTGAAAATAAAAAAAACCATTGCTATGGGTTTGGTTATAGGCAACACATATGTGTATACACTTTCATCCCTCCATTCTACTGACTAAAATTACTTTATGTAATGTAGCATGGTCAAGAACTTTTGGGAAGGTTCCATATATTTTGGGGGAGGAGGAATGTGAAAAGGTAGGGAGAGATGGCTGTTAGTGGTGTACATGGTGGCATTAACTTGCCACATTAATGGATAAAAACTTGTCAAACAATCTGCAAAATGCTGCTCACTTACACATTAATAAGCCACACATCTTACAAAATGACACTTCATCTCATATTGATGAACCATATGTATTTTATTCCATGGCTTACATATAAAAATTATAAGCCAATGATAAAATAATGTGTTTTTCTGAAAATTATTGTTAGTCCCTTTGGTCTTAACAATCGACTAGGTTCCATCTATTTTGAGGGAGGTACATGAAAAGGCAGGGAACAATGATAGTCGGTGTCATACATAGTGGCATTAACTTGCCAAATTAATGGAGAAAAGCCCTCTAAACCATCTAGAAAATGGTACTCACTTCCACATTAATGAGCCACACATATTCTAACAGTGCACTTTGTTTCATATTAATGACCCATATATATATATATATATATATTGGTTTTTGGCTTATGAATCAAAATTATAAGCCAATGATAAAATAACCTATTCATTTGAAAATTATTGTTAGTCCCTTTGGTCCCTTTAGTTCCAATGACTAGTTAGACTAAAAATATGCCTTAAAATTGACATGTCACCATAAATTCATCATACGACTTCTCAGAGCATCAATTTTAGTCTTGAACAACATTTTCAAACTTAACAAATGTTAAACTAGATCTAAATCCAAATATTTGGAGTGTGAGGTGGCATAATATGGAAGATGTGGGACCTTAAAACTAGGGGTCCCAATTACTGGTCTCCTTCCCCTAATGTCATATTATTCTAACTAAGTCATTTTAGCATTACTGTTATCCCTCCAAGTTGCATCCTAGCTGAAAGGAGGAGTGTTTAGGTCTTGCTTCAAAACTTAGACTAACATGGAAATGGTCTAAAGCTATGGGATGCCTATAACTAGACCAAACCTCCAGGATTTTTTTATGAGGATAGCTCCTCAAATTTTATAATTATGACCTTTACTTCTAAATCTAATACTGGTTAGGATGAAAAGGTGCAAGAGATTTACATAAAGTAAAACCTCTTCTAAGCTACGGTGATGCACCAAGAATTTAACAAACCCACTCTTAAGGCTTGAAATCTTTAACACACTAATGAAACATGAGAATAATGCAATGCTCACTATGATTTATATGTAATAGTATTTTATATAGAGGTCTGTTTGATGTACTTAGATCAAGGAACAATGAAATTAAGGTTTGGTTAAAGACACTTAAGTTTGCCTATCCCTTATATGCTTGAGAGATCAATGCTGATACACACTATACGACCTGCAAAGAATATTCTTAGCACCTAGGTTGAGTTTGGACATGTAAAATGATGTTGAAATTCACAAATGCATACTACACAAACATCAAACACTAAAATGTATATTAACAAATTATTACAAAAAATCCCTATTTACTACTCCAAGAGGTGTTTAATATAATTCTGGCAGAGTTTAGTAATACTAGCCTGAGGTATACCAATCGAGAGTTCAAATCTAGTTTTTATATCTATGAATAAGGTAAGAGAGAAAAATTGGTGATGAAGGGGTCATTAATGAGCCCAATTCCACTTGGAACAACCACCACTACGATCCTTCTCAAGCTTTCCCCTACATTGATGTCATTGTATAATTCTTTGGCATGATGGAGAATGTGAATACCAAGACCAATTATAGGAAACAATTCCCACCACCCCATGAATCCTTCTTGATCTCCTCAACATTAATGCCATTCACTATCTTCTTCAATCATGCTTGGTGCTCTCCACATTATCAGGTAGTTACTTGAGCTCATTTATTAATGTTCCTTCTGACATTTCTTACACAGTCACAAATCTGCCATTAATTCTAAATCATAAATACATATCTATTATGGATGAAAATCAATCTCCTTTATTTGTTTTCACATAGTCATGATTGAAAATGGAGATCCATAGGCTAAGGCCTCTTGATTCTAAAAGAGGCATAAAACCTAGGTCTAGAAGCTGTCAAAAATATTTATAGGGCTTTAATGACATTTAACAACTTTACATAATTTGATTCTAGTTATCTAGATCATGTTTGATTTTTCATTTATGTATTTTACCTACTCAAGGTGTCAAGATACTTTATCCAACATGTTTGCCTTCATGGTACCCTCCAGTTTGACCTTAGTCAAATTTGCTTGACATTGAAGTCCTCTATCTTTTGAATTTTAATGTTAACCATCGATCCTGATCTAAGCTCTCCACATTTCACCAATTTTCATCTCTTCATTCATCCCATAGAATCCTATTATCAACCCTTTGACTCCTTGACTTCATGCATACCATATATTTCCCTCTATATAGATGCCCATGAGCCATCGATCCTCTACTAGTCAAATGTGCTTATGCCATGTGTCATACAAACATTCACCTTTGAGATTAATTGAACCTTTTAACTCCACTCACTATTAGATCTAAATGCACCATCGAATATAGACCATTGATCAACTAGGACCCATTGACACTGTTAGTCACCCATACACCATTGGATCTATTTATGAGCTTGCAAGATCACACCACTTGACATCATTACATTGGTATTTGGTTTGATCCTTTGAGAACATGAAACTTATACTTATGTCATTATATCCTTGGATGGTCCCAATTATGCAATCCTTGTCCTCATTCCATTGAATTTTCTAAGTATGAATGAGTGCAAGCCATTAGATCTGCTTTGGTTTGAAAACCAATGGCTATTTCATGAGCTCAAATTTTGACATCCACACAAATGTGTTGAGATATTTGAACTTCAATAATAATTTTACATGGATTGAATTTGACATCTGTACAAATTTCACTTTGATTCCCATGCATTGTCCTCATGACAAATAATTCTTTCAAAATTTGTGTTTCAGTCTTTTAATGTGGACCATTTTCCTTGGGCTATCTCTTTCAAACATTTTTGATAGACATTTGTTGAGGGATTTGTGTCTCAATCACTTTATTTTAAGGAATTTCTTGCTTTGTCTTTTCCTTGGGATAAAATATCTGAAATAAACTTGCCTTTGGGAAAATTGTCCCGAAAGAATTACCCTTTGGATCTTTTGCATTGGACCCTTTTCAAAAAAAAAGTACCCTTTAAAAAACTTAAAATGGATAATTTATTGAGAAATTACCCTTTGATAAAAGTGTTTATGACACTTTTATTGAAGAATATATCCTTCATGTTTTTTTCAAAGGTCCACTTTCTCAAACAAGATATCCTTCAAAGTTTTAAAGTGGACCATTTCCCTGAGAAAATACCCTTCAAGGAAATTATTTGGGGCACTTTGCTTAAAAAAAGACATTTAAAGATTTATATTTTGGACCAATATCATTTAAGACTTACCCTTCATAACCTTTGAAAATTTACCTTTAAATCAATGACCCTTTGAGGAAATTGTTTTAGATAAAAAGTTTGAAACAATTTCTGACACTTAGCCAAAAAACTTGAAATAAAAGTCCTAAAAGAAATCAAGCCTTGTAAATTTCCTTCAATATTATTGTATAACATTTTATTTGAAGAAAATATGAGTTCCATACTTATACAAATGTCAGAAAAGTATAAACCTAGGCCTTCTCTAGATCTGTTCCCACAACTACTCAGTACCATGAAAACCTGCCTGGATCCCTTCACTTGTGACATTGAGCCTATTTCAAAACCACCTGATCAATTCATCAAATATTTATACCCAAATAAATTGTTTAAAATAGGAATAAGCTTGATATGTGGGCCAAAATGGCCAACAATTCTAGTGACTTAGCTGGTTTAACCAACCTATTGGTCATAGAACCCAGACATTGATCGAGCTTATTCAAATGAAAATTACTTACAAATAGACTTTGTTTAACTTCTAAAAACATGTATTGGAGGAATATGGAGGGAAAATAATGACGAAGCAAAAAAATAAAAAAACAACAACCTAAACTATTAATAAAATGACTAACAATAGCAATGTGTAAAAGCATTTTGAAGAAATGAACATATTTATCTACTTATATACAAGAAGCAAGATATGAAACTAGTAGCAGAATTTGAGATACCTTCCATTGATAGGGATGGGGAGGTTTTCTCCATTTACTTTTTCAAGCTCAAAATAATTTCTTTATTTGTATCATGTGATGACATAGGGTCCACTCGAAATACTATCAAACTTGGAGTGTTTTCCTAGTTTTGCACAATCCTCATCCCATTTAAGGATTATGTCACCTTTATGGAATGTTTTCAATGAATCTCTTTTATAAAAGGTCATCTTGACCTATTATTGGTTACACTATATGACATTTATGACATCATCTTGTATTTCCTCTAACTCTCTTAGTTCATTCATTCTGACCTCCATTGCATCACTTTCTAAGAGCTCTATGTGATGTGTAAGCTCCAAATCTGGAAGATCCAATGAAATTTGTATCCTTTATTCTCTTCCATATACTAATAGGTAAGGTTAATTATTAATTGAATTCTTAGGGGTGACCTTATCAACCCATAAGGCAATCTTTAGCTATGTGTGTTAGGACCTTTGATGATCTTCCATTATTCTCTTAATGATCTTAATCAGGTTCTTATTAGTAGACTCGGCTAATCGATTACCATGCAGATAATAATTAGATGAATATTTTAGAAAGATACCCTACTGAAAATCCCATTCACATACCTTTATGCTACTAAATTCCAAAGCATTGTCTAATATTATGGTGGATGGTGCTCCAAAATGGGTGACTAGGCTTGCATAGAACTCAAGAACAAAGTTCTCATTTTCTTCCTTCAAGGGGACTACTTCCACCCACCTAGTGAAGTAGTATATGGCTATCAAGACCCACTTATGGACAAAATTAGATGGAGGATTAATCATGCCAATGAAGTCTAAACCCCATTGAATGAAAGGTTTCTCAACTTGAATAGGCTTCAGTGACATAATGGATAGCTTATGTTTCCATGCAAACATGGCACATTTGGAACATTTCCTCACCCATGCATGTGCATCTCTACATAAATTTTTCCTAAAGTAACCAACTCTGATTATTTTTGTAGCTATGGTCCTAGCTAAAAAATGGCCTCCTTGAGGTCTGTCATGGAATTGTGAGAGAATCTTATCAAATTGGTTAGTTTCAACACATCTTAAGAGCATACCTCCAATATCCTTTTTTAAAAACATTCCATTAATCAAAATGTATGACACTGATTGTAGCCTAAAGTGTCTTCTTTGTGATTCATTGAAACCCATTAAACACTCTCCTATTTATATAAATCTTATAATATTCCATGTCTAACTAGATGGAAGAGTGTCCTCATCTTCTTGTTGGGTGTCTTAGATTACCAATATTGTCTCTTTTTATTCTCTCACATCTTTAGAAAGATGTTCACATAATCCCTTTCCTCAGACTAGCTTTGTGACCCTAATTTCAATGTCATATTTCATAAACTTGGTGACCCATCCATCTTTATTTTCATTCAAATCTAGATTGAGGATACAATACTTTACACTTGGGTGAGCCACCATTAGTATGATATTAATGTTTGAAACTAGATGCCTAAATTTATTCAAACTTCTAATAACCACAAGCACATTATTTTCAACAAAGATATTTATTTCTTCATAACCCTCCAAAGCTTGGTTGAAGAAAGCAATGGGTTTCTCTAGACCTTGATTATTCTACTAAATGAGCATGGCATAAATTAAATCTAATGTGGAAAAGGCATATAGATAGAATTCCTTATTGAAATCTATATTTAATAGAGTGGGGGCACTAGATATGGCCTCAAATCTTCTCTTTCCTTCTCTTGTACATGTGAACTCTATACCTTTTCTTAGAATATAAGTGAGTATCTTGACCATCTCTACAAAGCCTAGAATGAACCTTTTGATGAAGTTGATTTTGCCTAAGAAGATCTGTAAACCTTTCTTGTGTTTATGTAGTGATAGAGCAATGATTGCCTCTATCCTTTTTGGATCAATTAATGGACCAACTTTAGACACTACATGTCCCAAAAGTCTTCCCTCATGCATAAAAAAATGCATTTATTTGAGTTCAAAGAAACTCCAAATTGTCTGCATCTATCAAAAATAGATCTTAGATGTGTTAGATGATCATTAGGATTCTTTGAGAAAACTATTATATCATCAAGGTAAACTAAAACCATATCATTCAAAAGACAATGAAAAATAACATCCATTACTCTTTGGAAGGTAGCTCCAGCATTAGAGAGTCCAAAAGGAATTTTACAATATGCATAGGTGCCCCATTTTGTTGTGAAGGTAGTCTTATGACTATCTTCTTCTTTTACCATGATCTGATTATAGCCAGAATAGCCATCAAGTAAAGATAACCTTTGAGAGCCTACCACATTTTTCATAATTTGATCTGTGCAGGGAAATGGGTAATGGTCCTTTAAGGACATGTTATTGAGGTCCCTAAAGTCAACACATAATCGAATCTCTCTATTCTATTCCTCACTAGCACAAGGTTTGCCACCCAAGAGGAATGTTTAATTAGAAATATTATCCTAGATTCAATCGATTTATAGAGTTATCTTCTCATGAGATCCTCCACTCTTGGGTTGATAGGCCTCTATTTCTACCTAATTGGCTTGGCATTTATTTCTAATTCAATGGTGTGCTATGCAATCTTGGGGTCAAACCCTTTCAAGTATTTATACTCACAAGCAAAAATATCATAAAATTATTGGCATAATACAACAAATGTATCTCTTTATTCTATTATATTGACCTTTCTTAGGTTCAACAACTTGCCCTTAAAGATCTATACCTTGTTATAGTGTTCCTTTTTAGCCGAGATGCGTGCCTTCCCTTTTTTACTTGGTCATTTTCATTAAATATGATCTCCAATGTCATAATTCCTTTGGAAATCTTGTTTGATCTTATCTATACTATTTGATCATCATATTAATTCTGAAACTTGCCTTGGTTCCTATGGTATAACTCTGGTTCTTGCATTACAAAACATATGATTTTATCATCATTATAAAAGACTTACCAAATCAATTCATTGTTAGGTATAGTTGGTTTGCATATAATCTTGACCTTATCTCAGCCTTGGCTACCTTTGAATCCTTCTACTATCTCATATTGGGCATCAATGGTACCAATCCTATCTACATGTTGGTTTGCTTCTCTTGGTATGGATAGGATATCAAATGCTAGGAAATCCTCCATGAGGTCCCAAAACCAATGTTTATAGGCATTCAAATGGTGACTCTTGAATGCACTTAGGCCTCTCACTTATTGTATTACAAGTTTACTATCACCCTTGACTTTGAGGAGCTAGATATCTATCTTTCTTGCTTCTTTTAAACCATGAAAAAGAGCTTCATATTCAAATATATTTGAAGTATAAATAAATTAGAGTATTACATCAGAATGGTACTTTTAACCTGAGGGTGAAACCAACATGGCTCGCACTCTACTTATATTCTTTAACCTCGAGCCATCAAAGAACAAAGTCCATATACCATCTTCTTCTTGAGCAGTGTTAGTTGAGGAAGGTATCATAGCCCTTTCTTCATGCATATAGTATAATCCTAAGTATATCTCTTTAATGATGTTGTATATATTAAATCCATGGTTATCAAATTCCCACTCATCCAAGTATAGATCTGAGATGCCTTCTAGATGACTATGGGGTTCTTGTTTAATAACATCTTCAAAATCCTTAAATATGGCACAATTAACACTTGCAAAATTAGGCATGTAGGGATCTAGGTGGAACCTAGCTATATGCCCAAACCTTATGGTGAATTTGGTCCCATACCTAGTTCTAAAAACCATGTATGACCAATCAAATGATATATATCCCCCAATCTTAGTAGTGAAGTCTCTAGACAAGCATAGGGAAAAATAGGGGGTAGGTCTACCACCATCACATCTTGAGTAATGATGTAATTTGGACATGTAGCCAAAGTGATTTGAAGATATTTCAAGATGCCTACTATCTTAGTAGGGGATCCATCTAATTATATGACACCCTCTTCATTAGGCACATGTTTGAGCCCAATCTTGTCTACTATGGCTTTAGGCATCATTGAGCTTGAAGCACCTAGGTCCATCATGCAATTGTGCACCAAACAATCCCTTATGATGACTGATAGATAAAAGGGGGAGGATTTGCAATCTTAGGAAGAGGGACAATATTTTGATGGTAGATTGTGCTTGGAACTTGATTGGAAACCTAACTAAGGGCTCAATTAGGCTAACTATCATTGATGAAAACAACAGGGACTTTATCAGCCATTTTTTCCACCTAAGAAAGATTAGAGAACTCTTGATGGAGAATCTCCTTTTGCCTAAGGATAGATAGAGCATCATATATGAGCATAGTTATATTAGCTTTCTTTAAATGATCCACAATATTAAAAGGAAGACTAGTACCTTTGGAATACCCTTTGAAGGTGGAAGCAACACTCAACATTTGACTAACATGAGGAATGAAAGGGGACCTCTACTACTATCCATGTGATTGAGGCACTTATTGATTTTAAAGAGCTTTAGTAGCTACATCTGAAGAAGTGGGTTGCTGACTAGTCTAAAAAGGTGATGAAAAAACCTTAGGTTACCCCAGGTTATCCTCTAGTATCCTTTTCTTAGCACTTGTCTGAGCTAAAATTGATTCATTTGTCCTCTAGGTTTGTCCCTTATTGGCTAATACATGCTTGAAAACATATTCTCCTTCTTAAAAATTCACACATGTGGTATTAGTAGGTGCTCTACTCATGCTCCCTTGTTGTTGGCTCTAAGCTTCTGATCGTGACATGGTAGGCATGTTAACTTCACTTACTTGGGGGCCTTATGGTAGAAGAGGCATCATGTCATGACTCTAAAATGAAGGAGCATGCTACCAATCAAGGTCTTGATACATATTTTGAGTAGTGGCTATTACCATCTCATTGGACTATCTCTCTGACTGCCATGAACATTCTTGGGTATAGTTATTCTAAGTTGGCACAGTAGCTATAGAATTACTTGGAACAATATGATTGTATTGCCTTGACTGAGGCTTATACCCTTATCCTTGTTGATTGGTTTGATAAGTTATCCTATTTTACTAAGAATTATGATTATTATTTTGGTATGACCTGTATGGTAGAGCCTGTTGCTTTTATATTCCAACTAAGTTATTGTTCTACGCTTTGAGGAGACTCTTTATCTTCCCCAATTTGTCAGTTTTCTCACCTTCTATTTGATTAAACTCTTTTAATTTTGGAATTGGAGTGATGATTGGAGTAGGAGGGTGTATTTATAAAAATAGATATAATGGTGGCCTTCGAGCCAACTTGCCTACTTGGATTAAGCAATTCTCAATGTGCACAACTACTTCATAGGCATCAGGGAGAACCATGCCTCTCATAGATTTAATCATCATTACTATATTGATATTAAGATATTTCAAGAAATTTAAGAATGCAGTGTTAGGAGATGGCTTACATAGTGCAGGGATTCTATCCTAGACCTTCTAGAAGCTGAAGTTAAAGTCAACCATCATTTCATGTGGCACAACTTTACAGTCATGAGCTACTCTATCAAAGATAGATTATCAATCTGATCATTGAAATACTTACATAAATCCTCACCAATCTCATCCCAATTATGAATGGAATTTAGTTATAATCCATAATACCTTTCAAGAGCTTTTCCTTTCAAGGAAGAAGCTAGTAATCTAATTACAACATTATCCTAGGTGACATGGTGTACTATGTAGATATTTACAATATCTTGGATATGATTTATAGGGGAGGTTAAATTATCACCCATGAAATAGGGTAGTCTATTGAGAGAGGAAACTAGAATGTCATCATATTTTTCTAGGACTAATGGACTACCCTTGTTAAAGGGCAAAAATACTTGATTCCTTTGTATAGCCATGAATGGGATGGGGACTAGACCTTGCCTAGAATAAAACCTTTTGAATGGTGGTGTACACTAAGCTCTGAGTGGATATTGGATTGCATCATGCCTCTTGGTAGGGAAAAAAGATACTCTAGCTCTTCTTCTTCTTGATGGCACTAGAAGCTCGGTGAAATAAAAATCAATGCCTCTTGTAGATGATCTTGTTATTCTTGGCATGTAAATAGGGGACTGGTCTTTTCAAACCAGAGGTATTGGGAGTTGCCAAGTGCTCTTGTTGAGTGTCTACTACACTTTATAGCTAAAGAAAGGCACCAATATTTTAGCTTCTTCAATCATGTCCCATTTGGTGTGCCAAAACTATTAGCACTCTAGGTTGCACCCTAGCTAAAAGTAGGACTGTTCAGGTCCTTCTTCCAAACCTAGACTAACATGGGAATGGTCTAAGGTTATGGGATGCCTATAATTAGACTAGTCCTCTTGGATTTTTTGTCAAGCTAGCTCCTTATATTTTATAATTTGGACCTTTACTTCTAAATCTAAGACTAGTTGGGATGAAAAGGGGCAAGAGATTTACATAAAGTAAAACCTATTCGAAGCTGCGGTGATGCACCAATAATTTAATAGACTCATTATTAAGGCTTGAAATCTTTAACACACTAATGAAATACGTGAATAATGCAATTCTCACTATGATTTCTATGCAATAGTATTTCATATAAAGGTCTATTTGATGTACTCAGATTAAGGATCAATGAAAGCAAGGTCTGGTTAAAGACACTTAAGTTCAGTTGTTCCCTATATGCTTAAGAGATCAATGTTGAGACACACTATACGAACTTAAAAGAATATTATTAGAACCTAGGTTAATTTTGGACATGTAAAAGGAAGATACATTAATAGATGCATATTGCAAAAACATAGAACACTAAAATGTAGATTTGCAAATGACTACAAAAAATCCCTATTTACTACTCCAAGAGGTGTCTAATATAATTTTGTAAGAGTCTAGTCATACCAACTTGAGGGATACCAATCAAGAGTCCAAAACTAGTATTTATAGCCAAAAATAAGGTAAGAGAGAGAAAATTTGGTGATGAAGGGGTCATTAATGAGTCCAATTCCACTTAGAGCAGCCACCATTGTGATCCTTCTTGAGCTTTTTCATGCATTAATGTCACTATGTCATTCTTTGGCATGATGGAGCATGTGAATATCAAGACCAATTATAGGAAGCAATCCCCACCACACCATGAATCCTTCTCAAGCTTTTCAACATTAAAGCTATTCACTATCTTCTTTAATCATGCTTGATGCTCTCCACATTATCAAGTAGTTACTTAAACTCACTTATTGATGTTCTTTCTAACATTTTTTGTTTAGTCACCATTCTACCATTAATTATAAATCATGAATATATATCTATTATGGATGAAAACTAATATCCTTTAATGGTTTTCATATAGTTATGACTGAAAATAGAGATCCATAGGCTAGGGCCTATTTAGTCTGAAGGAGGTGTAAAACCTATGTCTAAAATATCTAAAAAATATTCACAAGGATTTAATAACATTTGATGGCTTTACAAGATTTGCTTCTGGTTATCCAAATCACATTTGATCTTAAATTTATGTATTTTTCCTGCTCAGGGTGTTGAGATCCTTTGTCCAACATGTTTACCTTCATGGTGTCCTCTAGTTTGACCTTAGTCAAATTTGCCAAAAATTAAAGTCCTCAAGATTTCAACTTTTAATGTCGACCATCGATCCTAATCTAGGCTCTCCACATTTCACCAATTTTTAGCTCTAAATTCATCTTGTAGGATCCTATTTTCATCCATTTGCTTCCTTAACTTCATGCATATCATATATTTCCCTTTGCATAAATACCTATGAGCCATTGAGCCTTCACCAATTGAATTCACTTGTGCCATGTGTCATGCACACATTTGCCCTTGAAATTCACTGACCCTTTGACCTCTACTCATCATTATATTTGAATGCATAATTAAATGCAGACCATTAATGAACTAGGACCCATTGACACTGTCAGTCACCTGTGTACCATTAGATCTATCTATGAGCTCATAATATCATGCCACTTGGCATCCCCACATTGGTATTTGGTTTGAGCCATTAGCTCCTTGGATGGTCCCACTTATTCCATCCTTATACTCACTCCATTGGATTTACCAGGTACAAATCAACATGAGCCATTAGATTTGATTTGGTTTGAAAACCAATGACTATTTCATGAGCTCAAATTTTTACATCCATGCAATTGTATTGAGATATTTGAACTTCAACAATCATTTTCTATGGCTTGAATTTGACGTCTATACAAATGTCATTCTGATTCACATGTATTTTCCCTATGACAAATAATTATTTTAGACTTTGTGTTTCAACCTATTGTTGTGGACCATTTTCCTTGGGCTATTTCTTTTAAACCCTTTTGCTAGACATTTGTTAAAGAATTTGTGTCTTGGCCACTTTCTTTGAAGGAATTGCTTGATTTGTCTCTGCATTGGGACAAATACTCCAAAATAAATTTGCCTTCAAGAAAATTATCTTGGATAATTTTCTTGAAGGAATTGTACCTTTAGAATTGCCCTTCGAAAATTCTGGATTGGACCCTTTTAAAAATAAAAGTACCCTTTAGAAAAATTTAAATGGACAGTTTCGTAAGAAAATACCCTTTAGGAAAAGTGTTTAAGACACTTTTATTGAAGAATATATCCTTTGGTATTTTTTCAAAGGTCCACTTTCTCAAATAAGACATCCTTCAAAGTTTTGAAGTGGACCATTTCCCTAAGAAAATACCCTTCAAGGAAATTATTTGGGGCACTTTGCTTATAAAAAGACCCTTTAGGATTTATATTTTGGACCAATCTCATTGAAGACTTACCCTTCCAAACCTTTTAAAAGTTCCCTTCAAATTAATGACCCTTTGGTGAAATTTTTTCAAACAAAAAGTTTGAAATAATTCCTGATACTTAGCCAAAAAAACCTCAAAATAAAATTCTTGAAAGAAATCAAGCCTTGTACATTTCCTTCAGGATTTGTGTAGAACATTTTATTCAAAGAAAAACTAAGCACCATACTTAGCTAAAGGTTAGAAAAGTATAAACCTATGACTTTTACGGATCTATTCCCATAATTGCTCAGTACCATGAAAACCTGCCTGGATCCGTTCACTTGCAACATTAAACCTGTTTCAAAACCACCTGATTGATTCATCAACTATTGGGACCCTGCTCAACTATTTAAACCAGGAAGAAGCTTGATATGTGGGCCAAAATTGTCAAAAATCACTTAAACAAAATGGGTCAAATTACCCTAGAACAAATTTAAAAAATCTAACTAAAAATGCTCATGGAAAGCTATAGAATTATCTAATAGAACTTACGATTGGGTTATAATTGATTTTCACACTAGTAAGAATTATGAAATAAGGATAACTTTTATTTTTGGAAGATTTGTCAATGAAATGATAATAAGTGTGAAATAAAGGAATATTTAAATTAAGATTACATATCTTGAAAGGTTTGTTAATGAAGTAAATACCTACAAGAAAAATCTATTGATAAATCTCTATTTTTTTATGATTTGATTGTTACTTGTAGACATCGGATTAAAAATAGAGAACAATTATTAGTGTTATTTTATATATGTTTGTGTAGATATTAAAGCTAAATATCTATAGCATTTTAGTTTTATACATTTAACAAATATCAATCATGGCTTTATCCTTTAGTTCTAGACCTCCCTATTATCAAAAGTATTGCATTCACTATCTCACTATGCTAAAATTCTTATATCTTAATCTGATCCATATCATTCTAATGACCCAAATCTCATGTACTAGATATAAGGTTTAAAAATTTATAAACATCCTTCACTTTCATTTTCATATCCATACTTATTTTCTATCCCTCTAGCACTATTAACCATAGAGGGACATTACCACTGACGGTAATGTCCAGATCCTTATCTAGTTTTTAGTACCCAAAATTCATCAAAATTACAAAATGATTGAAACCCATGGGTTGGCCTAATTGCTTATTTTCTTATTATCTAGATCCTTATCTAGTTTATAGTATCCAAAATTCATCAAAACTATAAAATGATCAAAACCCATGGGTTAGCCTAATTATCTTATTAAACCCTATAATGAGATATTTTCAAAAGGTGTGGTACAAATAGAATTCTAAGCCTTCTCATTCCTCATCTAGCAGATACCAAGTAAACACTAACCAAAGATAAATCAAGTAACTACAAAAGCACTCTAGTCTACCCTATTCATCCCTATTACCATATCAAGCATATGAACAGTCATATCAAAGGTCTAAAAAAATTAAAAAGTAGCCCATGAGTGATATTTGTCAAATTAAAAGTTAGATCACTGCATGTAACTTAATATAGTATATTTCACCATTATGCACACACTTTCCCATATATAGGGGAAAAATACATAAGTATGATGCCCTCTTTGAAGGATTGGATATATAGGTAGTGCCTATTGACATGGAGGTCTTTGGTGCATCTTGACACTAGAAGCCCACTAACCATTTTTATCAAACTCATTCCAAGCATGAAGATGGGTAAAGAGCTAGGGTTTAATCAATGAGAGAATAATGATAACCTATATCCTAGATCTAACCAAAAATGTTGAAGTTGGTCACATTTAGATCCAATCATTTTTTGATACTAGACACCTACATCATAATCGAACACTAGCATTGATGGTATTGCCTAGATCCGATGGTAGTGTTTATGACCATACAACTGTAATTTTTAGAATATGAAGATTGATATAGAAAACTGATCATACATATTTTACACCTATTTCTAGTCCATATCTACTTGCACATCATAAATTATCTAAGTACCATTGTTTCTTATTTCTTATAATATATTTCAATAGTTTTACTTTAATAGTTTTATCAATCTTAGTTTTATAAATTCATAATATTATTTATCAAAGTTTTCTATTAATTGGTTTTCTATAGATTATTTTATCACACTTGTGTTAGAACTATTTCTATATTCTTAACCCTATCCACCACCTTTGTAAATTTTGAGTTAAAAATTTGGTGAACTTGACATCTGAGTCTTGTTTTTAAAACCTATCTAGACTTAGGGTTTCTAACCTCATAGATTTTTAGCTTGTCATGATTTATTTCTAGATCTAGAACTTTATCCTAAGGTTTTACACTCATCTGGTTACAGGGATTTCATGCTCATACACTTGTAATTTTCCTCTTCCTTGATTGGTGTATTTAGGATTCCTAACATCTCCATTTTAAAATTCATTAAAGGTTTTTTCGGCTCTAGTTGCTATACTAAAAATCCTCTTTTTGTTTGCCTAAATTCTGATGGAATTTTTGATTTATACAATTTATTTTTTTTAGTAAATATTTACATACAAGGTGAATGGTGGGCCTATTTTTAGATTAATTTTTTGATTTTGTCAAAAATTATATTTTATTAAAAAACCTCTCTCACATCTCTACAATATTTTATTGATTTAAATAAATTGTTTATTCTTTATTTAGAATATTATACGATTTTGCTTGTGAAACATTCCACATTATTTAGCTCATTTCTAATTCATAACAATTCAATTTTCAAATTCCTTTACGGTTTTTCATGTTTTTATTGATATAATATAAAAAATATTTTATTTTATCAAAATTATGTAGTAAAATTTCAAAATATTCAATTTAATATTTTAGTACATCTTAATAAATAACACATAGAATATCTATTTTCCCCTAACTTTACGGGTTTTTCTTATTATATACTTTCCATAAAATTAATCCCATATTTCAAAAAAGCCTAGCCATTGTCCTGAAATTTATACATTATTAACATGAAAAATTGTACTAAGTTTTCCTTGAGGGTTTCATCTTCTTAGGGTTTTATATTGTTGCATTTATTTTTTCCAGATTTGATTTCGCTGTGGGCATAGTATCAGTGATGTTTTTTCTCCTTATTTACCTAGACTTTGTGCTATTTGTTTTGGGTGTTTTTGAAAAAAATTAAATGGGTAAATAGAACCTCTTCCTTGTTAGGAATATAGAACACAAAGCAATATTAATCAAATAAAGATATAAATACAATGTAGAAAACACAACACAAGAGAAACACTGATTTAACGTGGTTAACCTAAAATGGCTTACATCCACATAGAAATAGCCAATTATTCTCTTATTTAGTACAAAAAATGAATGGATAATCCTTAAATACATCCACTACAATCTCCTCTTTACTCACACATAATGTGCCATCGTGATTACAATGACCCCATATCAAATGAGGGTTACATATTAGGGCAAAAATGCACCAACATAATTTCTACCATTAGATCTATGACTTAATAGTGAATGTTCCATATTTACTATGAAATTAAAACATTTTATAATGTATTTTTCACACCCATGGCAACCTTATTTGGCCTGCCTGACACCCCCCCTGCGTTAGGAACTAAGCATTATAATAAGATCAAACTCCACCATCCAACATTCCTCCTCATAACCCTAAAGAGGGTGATAACTACCATCCCTCTAATTGGGTCCATTTTATCACTAATTCAAGGGGTAAGGTGGATCATTCTATGACTTCAAATGAAGCTAACCAATATGTCCTTTTTTAAACCTCTCCACCTCCCACATCTCCTTTAAATGATGTGTGTATGTATATTAAATTTAAAATACCTAGAGTTTTCAATTGTAAGGCCCTCAAAAATTAGAACATCACCATGAGAAAGTTAATATAACATTTACAAAATAAAATTTAGTATTTTAGTTTTAATATCACATCATTGAAAAATCATATTACATACATGAAAAATACAAAATATGCTTGTGTTAACCATGTGTTTTCTTCTTCATCTAAAAATGTTATATACAACAAGGTTTCTTGTCAAAATGATAATCTAAAAAAAATTAAATAAAAAATAAGTGATTCAAAAAGTGAAAAAAAAATTTAAAAAATTCAAGTGAAATCCTAAGAGAAATTCTTTAAAATAAAGTGATCAAACTACCTCCTATACAACCTCTTAGAAGGTCAAGATATTATTGCTAATATCATGTACTGTATGGGCATGATAATGATTTTTTTATCTTACCTTGAAGAGAGAAATACAAAATATAAATGGTAGTAGTGATAATATCATTGATACATAAATCTAGCAACCCACTCACATTGTGAGTACATCTCCTAAAGTACAAGTGTAAAAAGAACAAATACGGGTACCAAAGAATAATTCATAGTAAAAATAGTTGCAAATATAAAACCTAGAGAAAGAGAATATTCAAAAAATAAAATCACACTAAGAAAAGGATACAAATATACCTCTCAATAATAATACTCATTTAAAACAATATTTACAACATTTTGGTTATCATGGTCAAGGATTTGGAAAACATGCACAAGGCATCACTTGTCCTATCTCTACATCTAATTATAATGATAATCAAGGATTAGGATTTATTGAGAATAATAATGAAAATATTTCAAATATGTATATTCATTTTATTAATGCAAAAGAATAAGAAACTACAAATGGAAAATAAATCCAAGGAAAATGCCCAAATAAAACAATAAAAGAACAACTTGGAACAAGAATGGGTACAAAAGGAAAAATTACAAAAGGCAATGTTAAAAAAATTGAAATGGGAAAATAAAATATTTAAATAAGGATTTATAACACTCAAGGTCAAAAATCAAGAGACACTTTTTAAATATAAAGTTCCAAATGTGGTTACAAAAGGGGAAACTATAAGCCCTTGCTCATATCAAACTCATTCTACTGTCACTACTCATATATATGGGAAAGGAGCTTCAGATCAATAGTTCAAAAAATTATGTTCTAATCAATTTGACAACTTACCACACAATTTTTTCATACCTAAAATACCTAGTACATATCATTTGAATCCATAACCAATAGATATGGAACCAAATAAAAATAAAGGTAAACCAAAGATACCAATTAAAAACTTACAAAAAGAGCATGATACACTCTCTTATTCTTCTATGTATACATGTAGCACATTTCATTTAGGAAATTTTATTAATTTACCACTCCTCAAATATTATAACCCAAAAAACCAAATAATCCAAAAAAATCCAAAAACATTTAAATAATTCAAAAATATAAAAATATTCAACACTCCTAAATTTCAATAGCTCCTTAACATCTATGTTGTTTTCTTTATGTTAGTACGTAGCTTATCATTTCATTCCTATATGCACATATGTTTCACACATATTTAAGTGTGATACAAGCATACATAAACACATGGTCTATGCATTTTCATATGTTGGACCTTTCCTCTACTCATGCATATAGTACATTGGGGGCATTTAATTTCTTTGATCATTATTGATACATGTTACACATATTTTAAGATCATTTATAAATTATCATGTTTGATTTTGAATTTATAACATGTGTTTATATCCATGATCATATCTTTCACAATGTACTTGATACATACGACATATTGCATAATAGCTTTGCTAACACGTATATATAAGGTCTAGTATAATATGATTATGTTGGTTGCTTATGTTTCATCTATTTTTCACTTCCTTGAGTGTATTCCATTGCTTTATATTTTATTTCTAATGTAACATTTACATATGTTAATTTCATGTTTGCCCCTATTCCATTTTATGTTACTTGGACATTTGAATATGTCATTTTATGATTGTTTTACATTTAAATGTCATTCCTTTTGATTGTGTGACATTTGAACATGCCCATTGTATGAGGTCTCCTTGGATCATTATTTTGCATTAAATTAAGTGATATTTTGTGTGTGTTTGATTTATTACTGATCTTGTAATGTTAGCCTCTATAAATTTCCACGATCTATATCCTGCATTTTAAGATTTGATGTGATCACATATTGTGAGCCTAATTGATATATGTACTTTGACATATTATGCCTATATGCTACATGTTTCATACACAAATTATACATCTACCTTATCCTTTTTAGGTAATTTAAATTACATATTTTAGTTCCCTTAACTTAAAATACAAGGGGGGGGGGGGAATATAATTGGGGGCATGTCATAGAAGCATGACCTCCACATATTCATAATTTCCAAATTTTAGTGGGGGCATGTCGTAAAAATATGACCTCCACACTTATAAACCTTCTCAATATTTATAGATTTTAGTGGGATCATGTCATTAAAACATGAAATCCAAAATTATAAACTTATTTAGTTGCCCTATTTTAGTGGGGTCATGTCACAAAGATATGACCTCGACACTTGCATAATATCTAGTTCAGTTTCATGATTCAGATATACACTTGGGTCAAAATCCTATATATTGCACTAGTTTTGCATAGATTTGAAACAAAGTTTTTTAGATTAATGATACATATGATCCAACTTATACATATTAAAGGTGCACATGTAATTGTATTTCACCTAAAATTATAAAACTTACCAATTATACTACTCATCAAGATGCACCAATTAAACTAGGATGCACGGTTATTGAGCCTTTTATGTTACAAAAATGGGTTAATTTTATAGTTTGAAGAGATTAAATAATTCAAGATCACAATATTTATATATTGGAGTGATTAAACCATAAAATCTCACCATATTTATAGGATGAGTTTATTAAATCACTCAACCTCACTAAATTATAAATTCATACTTGACTTGTGTGATTGAGATATAATGATCTTAATGGTAGTGTCACAACTCATCCTTACATAGGATTGGGGGAATAATACCT
Source organism: Torreya grandis (assembly GCA_037957365.1). Taxonomy (NCBI): domain Eukaryota; kingdom Viridiplantae; phylum Streptophyta; class Pinopsida; order Cupressales; family Taxaceae; genus Torreya; species Torreya grandis. The sequence continues at coordinate 1,545,504 of JARHVA010003199.1, forward strand.
TCTAATATCCCTCTTAAAATATCCAAGGTTAAAGTCTAAACTTTATCCATCTCCAATGATTCATAAGGAAGCATCTATACCAAGTCAAATCTTTAAGAGGCAACATGGTTACATCAACACACATATACTCCTTCCTTATTCTCTTTATTTTCAAGCATTTAAATTATTTAAAAATTTAAATTATATGAATTGAATTATACTATAACATTCTCTTGGTTACATTCCATACACTATCAAATAAATCAAAATGGTCTTAATCAAAATTAAGGTGTGTTATACACACCTAGGCACACATTTATTTATTTAAACTAGTAATTTCATTCTTATGTATTGCTAGATTAAAAGGGGATAAAAGTAGATACTAAAACTAAAAATTTATAGCATCTAAATCTTTTACATTTTAAAAATATAAATAAGGGATCTACCCTTAAATTTTAGACCTCCATTCACATTCACCATCTCAATATTCCTACATCCTTATATCTTAGTTCGATCCATATAATTATGATAACCCAAGTCTATTTTACTGAACAATATTCTTAAAAATTAATAAACATCATTCACTATTAATTTAAAATCCACACCTATTTGCTATCCCTTTAGACATTATTATCCAAAGAGGGACACTACTACTGATAGTAGTGTCTAGATCCTTATCTAGTGTTTAGTATCCAAAAGTCATCCAAAATAAAAAAATGATCAAAACCTATGGGTCATCATAATTTTATTATTGAGTCTTACCATGATATATTTTCAAAAGGTGTGGTATAATTATAAGTCTAAGACTTATCATTACTATTCTATCAAATACCAAGAAAAGATCTACCAAAACTAAATCAATCAACTACAAAATCACTATACTCTACCCTATTCATCCATATTTTAATATCAAGCATAGGAGCAATAATATCACTAGTTTGAAGCATTCAAAGAGTAACCCATGAGTGATATTTATGAAATTACAAGATAGATCACTACATGCATCTTCATATATTATATTGCACCTTTGAGCACACAATTTTACACACATATGAATGAACTACATAAGTTTTAGGCACTCATTGTAATATTGGATATGTAGGCAACGCCCATTGAGAGAGGGGTCTTTGGGGTAGCTCAACATCATGAGCTCACTAGCTCATTTCTAAGAAAACTCATTGAAAGGTTGAACAATAGTGAAGAGATAGGGTTTGATCAATCAATGAAGAGTGACAAACTATATCCCATATCTAAATGCATTAGTAGAATGTTGACAACAAATCTAAAATAACAAATTTAGTCTCATCTAGATACAATCATTATTTCTTATAGGATATATGCATCATAGTCAAAAACTAGCATCGACATTAGTGTCCACATTTAGCGATAGTGTTTGTATCCACATAAGTATAATTTACAAAAAATGATGACTAATCTAAAATATTGATCTTGCATATTTCACACATTTTCTAGTCCTGATCTATCTATGCATAGTAAACCATTTAAGTATCATTATTTATTATTTATTTTAATATCTTTCAATAGTTATATTTTACTATTTTTAATAATCTTAATTGTTTAAATTTAGTATATTGTTTGGGTAGATGCATAAAGTTGGGTGAAAAAATGAAAAACATAAGTTTTCTTTTGCAAGGGGCATGCACCCTTTAAAAAAAATGAGCCTATATTGCCCTGGCATGGTTCCAATGTAAAATTGCACATTCCCTTTTGAACAAAGGGCATACACATTTTTTTTAATGGTGTATGCCATTTTTAGATTAAAAGGTTTTACACCCTTTATTAAAAAGAGCATATGCCCTTTATAACACTATATTTGTATCGAATACTTGATAAACCATGATTTATTCTATTATCTCTTACTTGTATCTATTCATATTTTAGAAGGAAAAGAAAAGGGTGTGCATGATTTAGCTTTCCTTGTATCCTAGAAAATTGATTTCACATTTCAATCATGGTCTTAGGTAAGTTTTTTTTATTAAATTTTGATTTTAGGGTTTGCATTTATATAAATTTATGTTTAGGGTATTCAAATTAAATTTGAATTTATCCCACATTGCTAAATAAAAAGTTTATTTTTATAAATTTAGATAAAAAATTCTATGGACTAATTTCCTAAAGAAAATGTTGAACAAAACCATGATTAAAAGCCCTAATATTTTGACTTCACTAGAGAAGAAGATAAATTATATGAAATATATAATTCAAAATGGAAATAATTACAAATTATTATTGATAGTTTATGTGACTCAAGTCATATTATATGTAATTCACTTGCCACTACATTGGTGGTTATTTTCAATGAAGTGGGAAATGTCACTTCCTAACTTGGTGCAATGTTACATCAAAGAGAGATGTTTAAAGAATATTATTATGATAAATTATCATACGATGATATTTAAAAAAAACATAATAAAGGAATAAGTGTGTTATTTTTTTTGGAACCCTAGAATAAATGAACCACCAACAATAAGTTGCAAAAAATTAGCATTGATTAGTTTGTTCATTAAGATATTAAAAACAAGTTTTGGGATACGTTGTGAATGGTGTTTTATGAGCCTCCATGTAATAATAATGAGGTTACATTATATTTTTGGATAAAAATTCATTCTGAGTTTGTTCTACAATAAATCTTAAATTATTTCTACATGAAGGCATCCCAAGGTACATGAGGTAGTGACAGGATGCGAAACACCGGAAGCATACAGTTGATTACCAAACCAAGCAACTTAATATGTAGAAATTAACTAGAATCACAAGTAACTAGAATTCAGAATAACACATGATATGAGAGATAATACACAACTTGTATTAATACTTATACAGAAAAGAATACAATAAAGAAGATGCCACTTCTTCTCCACCACCTCTTCAGAGGCTTCCCACACCTCAAGTGAACAGTAACTTTCTCCTCAAAGCTCTCTCCTAGGTCCCAACACCCAACTCAAACTCTGAGTTGGTGTTCACCTCTAGTGCTCCACGCACACCATAAGTGCTCCACGTACTCCACAAGTACTCAACGTACTTCAAGTAGATCTCCCATGAACCTGCAACAACCTACAATTCAACAGACCATACTTATGGAAGGAACTCCCTTGCCTTCCTCTCTGCTCTATCCGAGTACACACCTATACTCCAAGTAGATCCTGCCTGATTCTTCTCCCTGTTGTGTTGCTATCCTATCTGATCTTGCACACCTGCAAATCAACCTGGTTCTGCACACCTGTGAACCTTGACCTTGCACACACATACACCTGCAGATCAACGATCTTACTTACCATGTAGATCCCCTATATAGGCCATGCACACCTGCTGACCAAGATCCTACACCCCTGAAGAATCTTGCTGACTCTCCAAAATTAGCACCCACCTTGGTACTGCTGTGGAACTAGGAGGAACACCCTTGCTCACCTCACACACAGAAGGAGCTAACTTTGCTCAACTCAAACTAGAACAAGTTTCCAATACAACCATGAGTCTATTATATAGATCTCATCCAAACAATAATTAGATCCGCAGCTATGAGTCTAAAATTAGCTCTCATCATGCAAACACTTGGTTCGTCAACTGACTACCCATAATAAACTCGCAGTCGAACCACACAGGTGACCGACGTTAGTTCCTATCTGCCTAGAGGTGACCGACATCAGCCGATCCCTGACCGATGTCAGTTGCTTCTCTTCACTATCCTGTCGACATCGGCTGATCAGACCGACGCCGATTGCTCTAACACTCAGCAACCTTCAGTAACCCCTCCAATGGCCTTCTCCATGTCTGCATCAGTGAAGCTTTTAGCTCCACAACTTAACAATCTCCCACTTGGAGATAAAAAACTACACTGTACCTATACCTGTACTCCATCTAATCTATTTCCTGGTTTGTATCCCTCTTCAAGATCAATCCTGAAGACAACCCACCACACATCCCATGGTGTACCTCCTGTCATTCGAGTACCCTACCACATCCGAACCTAAAAACACATGTAGTGAAGTCCTGACCCTACATAGCATGAATCCCTACTGCAGGTCCCTCTCAAATACCTGAGAACCCACTTCCACGAATTGGCTCCTAACTCTCTGACAGCTCCCACTGAATGGGAATACTCAGGTCTATACCAGACCTCATGTGATTTCAGACACTGTACCTATCCAGCCCTTAGTGTGCTCTGGCTCTGCATCCTAAACCTCACCAACACCTAATTCACATCAGGTCCCACTGGAGACAAAATCAACCTGTGATCTCCATGTCTCCCATGTCAAAGAATTTCACTGCTCCAAACTCCTCATGACATGCCACTGAACTAACCTTACCCTTAGCTCAGCAAAACCCTGTATGTCTGAGCCTGTACCAAGTTCATCCTCCACATACAGCAACAGGATAATGTTGTGACCATCATCCACCTGGTAAGACAAACACAATGGTTATACTGACATTGACTAAAGCCCTGCTTTGTCATCCACCTGGTACCACCTGTCAGTCTTGTCCCACTGTCCTACAGCTCCTCAAGACCATATACCTTGGTCTTTCATCTCATGTATCCATTCTCTCTATTCTTCAACTAAGGTATCCATTCGTCTCTGTGCTTTCATACCTACTGGCAATATCTCCATGCCATGCTCCCACCTGTTTCCTAGATCCTTCCTACTCTACAATCAGCAACGAGTATAAAGAAGAGGAACAACAAATTTGAGGGCCTACTTACTTCTTCAGTCCTCTGTATGGGTGTTTGAGACTCCTTGATAGTGTGCTGTCCACCCAAAATCTGTTACAGTGACTGACCTCGATCACTCCACAGTCTGCATCTGACTGACGTCGGTTCCCATGCGTCTGTCCCTAACTACCGACCCTACTGACATCGGTGTCCCTGTTGCCGACATCGGTCCTCCTGATCGACATCAGTCTTACCTACTGCCCGACATCACCAGCTTCAGTCTGCACATGACCGACATCGGCACCTATCTGTTTGACGTCGGTTCCTCCTGACCGACGTCGATATCTGTGTTCGCCTGTGAGTGATGACTTTTTACCTGTGAGCTCCTTTGAATCAAACCCCATGTCCAAACTGCCCTGTTCAGAAGTATCCAGCACCATCCACTGGTTTCTATCTGCCATTTCCTCGAAGTACACCAAGGCTTTCTAGTTCTTAAGCCTGTCAAATATATCTATCTTTCGCTTAAGAACATGCATCTCCTTCCTGCTCATGTGGCCAAGCCTACGAAGCCATGTCTCTGCAACAGAAGAAGAATCAGTAATATAAACAAGTAGATAAAGAGTACCTATTTTCTTACCACCAGCTAATTCAAGTGCATCCACTGTGAGAGTTTTTGTGCATCTCTCATCACCTAATCTTTCTGAAGAAATTAGCCATATCTCCAAACCTGGGACTTGCATGACCTTCATCAACACCTGTGTGTTGGCCGCCTACAATTTCAGCTTCACTTCCCCTTTGCCAATTCTTTGGCAAGGCTCACCAGCTCCTCTACCTGGGGCTGCATGGAAAGAGGCAACCGAATCTTTTATCCAAGATTCAACTTTATCCAAGAAACCTCCCAGAGCATCCTGTGCCACATAACCTGCAACATCTGCTTCTTCAGTTCCTTCATGCTGATCTGCTACCAACCAACAATAATCTTTTACCTGCTCTTTCTTTCCATCGGACCGTAAGTGACCATCTGTGCTTTTCAACTCCTCCATTCTTAGCTTACTTTCATCTGCCATTGCTCTACTCCCACTCGATCAGAAACCCCTGAGAGTGACCTATAACCAAACACAAAACCTGCTCCCTGCAACCTTAGCTCTGATACCACTTGACAGGATGCAAAACACCAGAAGCATACAATTGATTACCAAACCAAGCAACTTAATATGCGGAAATTAACCAGAATCACAAGTAACTAGAATTCAAAATAACACATGATATGAGAGATAATACACAACTTGTATTAATACTTATACAGAAAAGAATACAATAAAGAAGATGCCACTTCTTCTCCACCACCTCTTCAGAGGCTTCCCACACCTCAAGTGAACAATAACTCTCTCCTCAAAGCTCTCTCCTAGGTCCCAACACCCAACTCAAACTCTGAGTTGGTGTTCACCTCCAGTGCTCCACGCACACCACAAATGCTCCATGCACTCCACAAGTACTCAACGTACTTCAAGTAGATCTCCCATGAACTTGCAACAACCTGTAATTCAACAGATCATACTTATGGAAGGAACTCCCTTGCCTTCCTCTCTGCTCTATCTGAGTACACACTTGTACTCCATGTAGATCTTGCCTGATTCTGCTCCTTGTTGTGTTGCTATCCTATCTGATCTTGCACACCTACAAATCAACCTGGTTCTGCACACCGGTGAACCTTGACCTTGCACACACATACACCTACAGATCAATGATCTTACTTACCATGTAGATCTCCTATATAGGCCATGCACACCTGCTAACCAAGATCCTACACCCCTGAATAATCTTGCTGACTCTCCAAAACCAGCACCCACCTTGGTACTACTATGGAACTAGGAGGAACACCCTTTCTCACCTCACACACAGAAGGAGCTAACTTTGCTCAACTCAAACTAGAACAAGTTTCCAATACAACCATGAGTCTATTATATAGATCTCATCCAAACAATAATTAGACATCTAATTACAATAATTAGATCCACAGCTATGAGTCTAAAATTAGCTCTCATCATGCAAACACTTGGTTCATTAACTGACTGCCCGTAATAAACTCACAGTCGAACCACACAGGCGACCGACGTCGATTCCTGTCTGCCTAGAGGTGACCGACATCGGCCGATCCCTGACCGACGTCAGTTGCTTCTCTTCACTATCCTGTCGACGTCGGCTGATCAGACCGATGCCGGTTGCTCTAACACTCAGAAACCTTCAACAACCCCTCCAATGGCCTTCTCCATGTCTTCATCAGTGAAGCTTTTAGCTCCACAACCTAACAGGTAGGTCCTCATTTGATAGACCTAGTGATAAGTGGGACCAAAACCACACAAACTAAGTTTAGATAAATAGAAGGAAAATAATACATACTTATATCCCTAAAATATTGCATCATAGTACATAGATAGACACCCTTGAGGTAGTTACTAGTCTCACACAAGTTATGATTGACCATGGGATGCATACACTGAGGAGTTATACACAAGCTAGTATTGTCCCTCCTATTATTAGTATTGTCCCTCCTATTATTGGTACTAGTGTCCATCTTAATAGTAGTGGCATAACTAGCAGTCATCCTACAATTCCTATACAAAATTGCACATCATGCAGGAGGAAGTTTACTAGACCTCATTTTTAGGTTAGATACAAATGGGTTACATTTACAAACCCAATATAAATACCTATGGAGACTAGATTTACATTTATACATCACACTAATATGCAATAATATATGCCATTTCTAATTGATTCAACATATTTTAACACTAGTATAAAATAATATATTCCATCTTCAGTTTCTTCAGCACCTCAAGACTCTAGCATGTAATAGTATATGCCAACTGTAGTTGCTTAAAAACCTCAAGACACTATCATTCTAGAGTATATGTCATCTATAGTTGCTTCAAAACCTTAGGAAACTAACGTGCAATGGTATATGTCATCTACAATTGGTTCATCACCTCTTGTTAGCACACAACTAGTTATGCAAGGTTATTTGCTTAACCATCTATATTTGACACATAAGTTTAATTAATTATAGTTTGTCTATGTATGTAAAAGAATATTAAGTTTATATTTTAGTATATGTTTACTTAATTGAATAATATTTGACCTATTTAATTTGTTTTTTGTATAGACGATAACCAATATATTAGGTGCTCCATTTGCTTTAGAATCTATTGTTGAGGCTATAATTAGCACTATAATACCCTACACCCAGGTTAGGAAAGTTAAAAATTACATCAATTTTCTATATATTATTTAAATATTTTATATACACCATACTTTTAGTATAAAGGAATAATTGTTCTCTCTTTCTTTGCCTCTCTTTCTCTCTATTTATGTACAAAATGAATGAATTTTATTTATCTTCAAATAGGTTTAATTTTATTTGATTCATAATTGACCTATTTAATTTGTTGGTTTTATAGATGATGAGAGATTCTATAGGTACCCCGCATGGATCAGGACTACTAATGAATAATGTTGTGATTTTATCCCAAGATCCAATATCTCCCTAGTAACACCTAATTAAGAGACAAATACTATTGAAAACACAATAAAATTATTTTTTAACTTTAAGTAATGATACTCTATGTCATATTTTTATTTATATGCACATATAGATATAACTTTAAATGTATGTTCTATAGGATTCTCCATCGCAAATATATTTTTAGTCACATAGCTCAAGATAACCATTTAGGTGGCGTGAAATGAGTCCAAATTCAGCTTGTTGCAAAAATTTATTCTTGGCAACTCAATCATTTTTACATATATCATTTTAATGCATTAAAAATTCTATTTTATAGGTTGTGTAATTGCCACAATGTTATGAGGTTGAAATAGAGCCATTTGGTCCTTCACATGCTGAATAAGATTTTCTTCCTATAATGAGTCATATAACACCTCTTGTTCTACATCTATGGAGATGAGACATAATTTTTTTGGAGGCAATGAGAAGCAGGAGAGCTAGATTTTGTGGCAGGGATACTTGTAGCCACAATCTATTTTATATGCCAATATGACCCACATTAGATGCCAATATGAATCATTTTGTATATGTATATTATGGTCTATATTGTATCTTGATATGCCTATGTTTGATGTCATTATGACATAATTTGGATACACATACATACTATTTTACATATCTATGTGAATCATACACTGTTAAAATTCATCTATACACATTTACTTATTATATGTCATTTTTTTGTTGTTTTTATTATTACATACATGTTATCCTTCTCAAAAGCTTTCATAAATTAATAAGTTTTCAAGCATGTTTGTGTCAATGAACATATATTTAAAATGGTTAACTTTCATGAAATTGATGTATTGATGTTATAATGAATACAATGAAGTTCTTTTGTTATGCACATCTATGTTATGATTGTTGATCTATGTGATGCTTTTTTTAGCATTATATTATATTTAAATAAATAAATAAATAAATAAATCATTATATTAATGTCCAAAAATGACCAAAAATAGGTCAACAAGGTTGAATGAAACAACCATTAGCAATAGAAAGTTATAGGAAGAGAGAACATAATAAATAAAGTACAAAGACATTTTGATTTTTTATATCATCAAAATAACTTTAAATTATGCAATTTACTATTCATACAATTAATAGATCACCAACTAATCGTAACAAGTTCAAAAAATATAATAATTGACATGCCGACATATCACAAAAACATGAATCTTAAGCATTCATAATTCACCTTGTCCCATATTACAAGAAAGATAAATTAAAATAATTATTGAGTATTAACTCTATAAGTAAACTGTGGCATTCAACAAATTCAAACCCTGACACACATAATTAATAATAAGACATATCAAATCACAACATAAGCTTAGATTCATCATATCAATTGTAGATATCTCATGTATTTATAACATGTGCACATAAATATTAAAATTTGAATTATAATAAATTTAATTAATTAATAATACCAGACTATCATTCTTTTCTTGAGAGATTTATCTTTTAAATATAAATTAAAAACATATATAACCATCTATCTCTAACTCTAAGATATGAAAATATCCCTCTAAGAGGGGGGACATAAAGGAAGAGGTTGGGTTTATATAAATATTTATCCAATTCCATTGACTTACATCATGTTTCTAGTTGGATACTTTCTAACATATTTTATAACATTTCCTTGCTATATCAATGTGCACTTGAAAGAGGATTTATCCTAATAATCAGTTATATCTTATGAATTTATACTTTCTAATCTTCCATGGAGATCCTCTTTTCCAATTACTTGCGCTTGAGTCAAGATGAGTGAATTTTTCATGAGCACAAACTAAGTTGTCTCACCTTTATGTGTAGTCAAAAATTATATGACATGGTTGAATCTCTTTCTAAAAATTATCCCATCACTCAAATGCTATGATTATATTGGTCTTCATTTCTAAAGAATTCTTGATGAAAACTTGAAGGATCCCTAATTCCTTTAGATTATATTCATATTTATTTTCATTGTGTAATAAATAAACTAATCTAAATAGAAATGAGGTGGAAAAAATCCCTAATAGCATGTGTCAATGAGGACTAGAGTTAAATATCATCAAATGTCTTGATATTTGCATGAAGTGAAGGAATCATATATTTTGATTTGCTCTATCTGTGCATATATTTTGATTCAATCTCTTTCCCTCTCTCTTCATAAGTTAAATTGAAATTTATTTTAGCATGATTTCTTATAATTGTAATTCTCTCCCATACCCGATTAATTATTTTTCTAAGAGAATTGGGCTTGCATTGTAGGAGAGTCATGAGGGTTAGATATAAACTATCAATGCACATAATTTCATGTGAAAATCCTTTGATCACCCCTTTAAGGTTTATGTGCCACTTGGGATGAGGGAAACATGGTGGTTTATTTTATCTCATAGCCAAATGTCACTTAAGGGACCAAAAAATGATCAATGGGTAGTGTATATTTTGAATCACTAGCCAAGTTGATGAATCATATACATAGATGCATCTAGATGGAAATATAAATTCTAGAATAACATCTATTCACTCTTTTTTGGGACCTAGGGTCTAAATTTTTAAGTGGTATGATGAATACCTAAAGATAATATTCTCATCCTTGAGTGTAAAAATGGAGTGAACTTCAAGTGAGCATTGTAGGAGAGTCATGAGGGGTAAATATGAGGTTTCAACTCCTATAATTGCATGAGTAAGTTATATAAGTAACCCTATAGGATTTTATGTCATTCAAGACAAGGGAGACATGTCAAAACATCTTATATCACAACTAATTGTATCTTAAGGGACCAAAATTTGGTAAGTGGGTGGTGCATCTTTTGACTCACTATCCTAATCAATGAACCATCTAAATAGATGGGTCTGAATGGATGCATAAATTATATAATGGCCCTTTTATGCTCTTCATTGGGACTTAAAATTCAAAATTACAGTCAGATAGATAAATCCCTAAAGAAAATCTTCTCATCCCTAAGTGTATAAATGGATCAAACTTCTAGAGAGTATTACAGGAAAAAGTTCATGGTTATAGATGAACCATTACCTCCTAAATTTACATGGGTGAGTATTTTTAGTAGTCTATGAAGGATTATCTCCCAATAAATATGAGAGAGACATGGAAAAAAATTATATCATAGCTAAATGTCTCTTAAGAGACTAAAAGTTGGTTAGTGGGTGGGATATCTTTTGACTCTCTATCCTAATCAATGAACTCTCTACCCAAACACATCTAGATGGTTGTATAAAGACTAGAATGGATTATGTATGCTATTAATTAGGGTATGGGATTTAAATTTATAGGTGATTTAATGAATCCTTGAAATAATCTTCTCATCCTTGAGTGTATAAATGGAAGAAAATTTAGGCACACGATATAGGATAATTGTGACGGGTAATGAGGCATATATTTTGAATTGCTATCCAAACCAATAAACCATATTTATGGACACATTTATATGGTCATATAAATATTAGTATGGCCTATTATACTCTTTTTCAATCCCTAGGATCAAAATTTGTAGGTGATTAGATGCATCACTGAATAAAATCTTCTCATCCCTAAGTGTAAACATAGAACAAACTTTGGGCAAGCATTTCAAGATAACTGTGAGGTGTTGAGATGACATTTTAGCTATTAAATTTAGAGGGGTGAGTTATCTAATCACTCTTTAGATAATATTTTCCACTCATTATAAGAGATACATGACATGTTTTCTCTCACATCCAAATCTTTCTTAAGGGACTAAACATTGGTCAGTGGGATGCATATATTTTAACTCGCTAGTCTAGATGGGGTGTATAAATGATGGAATGCACCCATTATACTCTCTATTAGGCCCTAAGTTATATATTTTTAGGTATATGAATACATCACTGAAGATAATTTTCTCATATTTGAGTACAAAAATAAAACTAACTTACAATAAGCATTACTAGAGAACTGTGAGGGGTAGAGATGAACCTTCAACTCCTACACTTGCACAAGAGAGTCTTATAAGCATCACATTTATGATTCTCTCCTACTAAGGACAAGAAAGATATGGAAACATGTTTAATTACATATCTAATTCAAAGTTGTTGAGTGGGTGGTACATCTTTTGACTCATTGGCCTAATCGATGAACCATCTTCAAAAACATGTCTAGATGGGTAGAGATGAACGATCAAATCCTAAAGTTATATAGGTGAGTTCTATGAGACACCCAACAATCTTCTGTGCCACTTTGGATGAGGAAAAAAATATCTACTCAACACGTATTATTTAATAGGATTTTATTTTTTTTAAGAAGATAATATTCTCTACTCGTGACACCAACCACTTGAAGGTGGAATATCATCTAATACCACTAACCTACATTAAATTTGTTAGTAAAAAGTTCAAATAAAGATAAACACATAATGAAAAAATAAATACAAATTAAAATACACTAAATCAAATAAGTTAACTTTAGTAATTTGAGATGTCAGACGCATTGAATACTAACCTTACCAAGTCAATCCAATGTACCTTAAGGATCAACTCTACTTTTAAGTGTTTCAAGAATTGATTCATTCTTGAATTCATGAATTTTCCACAAATTTTTATTTTGAGGCTTTCAATGAAATTTTATAATTTATATATTTGTAATAATAACCAAATTTGAATAATTAAGCACCACCTTATGTGTTTCAAAGTAATCAAATAATGATTGATTTATTTTTTATGAAAGTATATATGAAGCCAAGTTCATGTAAACATCACATATCTAGTGAGATAAACTAGGTCTTCTTCATTTGTGGTAGTTGCACTTAATTTTATTTTTCCTTTACATAATGGGATAAGTAGTAGTTTATTCCCTCATTATTGTCCTTATTTCTAATTACTATAAAAACTTTCCCTAGATTTAAATTATAATGAAATTTTAATGACATGAAGGAAAAAAGTTATATATCATTAGTAGTTAAGGCTACATTTAAACTATAAAAAATTGTACCTAGTTGTAAAAGATCTAAGATGTGGTCAAAGTCAACTAATGATGTCATTTAATGAACCCATATTAATTTTAATAAATTTATAGTATCCATAGGTGTTAGGGGTATAAAATTCTAATCATAAACCCATTATTTTGACTCACATTCATTCCAATTAAATTCCAATGCAACCTGAATAAAACAATGCCATATCCATAACATAAAGTCCATGAACTAAAATTTGAGCTTTGAATAGAATGGGAAATACTCGATCCATTTATAATACTAAAGTATTCATACATTTCCATATATTATTTATCCATTAACTAAAATAATTTTCACACATAAGAATATTTATCTGATCCATGAGAAAAAAATTATTTACACCAAGTCACAATACTTATAACATCAATAAAATCAACATGATCCTTATGATTTAATTGATCTTTTCAAAGGCCTTTTTTTACACATGAACCTAACCATATTAATCCAATTTTCCATGCTCATCCTCAAAGGAACTCCAAATTTTTTGAACCCCATTCTTCTTATGCATCCTGCTTAAACAATAATTTTTTTGAGAATTCTTAACCTATCTTGCACAAATCTCTGACCAACTATAGTGTGTATTGAAAATGATTTATCTTGAATTCATATTTATATAAAATATTAAAAAAAAAAACCCTATATAATTTAATTTGTCATTGCTCATATAAAATTGGTATTCCTCCAAAATATTTCTATTGTCCTCTATGCTATCAGGTGCATGCCTAAATGTAATATGCACAAAAATTCTAACTTGAATTGAATTATAAAACTAGGATTGAAATTCATTCTATGGTTTTAGTGTGTAGTTTCTATCAAAGTTCACAACCAAAATAATGGTCCCAACTAGGAAGTTGTCCTTATATAATTTAAACTGATTATCTAACCGTTTTTTTATGTGTGTCTCTTGCATATTGATAGATAATATTATTTTTGAATTCAAACATGAAATCATATACATATACTTTGGTTATAACCAGCTCACATCTTGATGACTCTTTTCCATATTTTAATACATACTCTATAGATTGTTACTTCTTAAAATCAACTAGTTAATTTCCAAATTCATGCAAAATTTATTCATGTATACAATTGGTCAAATGTAAAAAACCACCACAAGTGTTACATATGCCTCCTAAACATTATTTGTAATAAAAAAATATCCCTCAGGGACTAACTCTCTTGAAATTTTAGGTGGGTAAAACATCATACATTCCTACATAATCTCATCAGTATGTAAAGTACAATGTATACGATGAAAGACATCAAAATAAATAACAAATTAAACATGGATCTTACAAAAATATGTGGCACATTTTTAATTAATTTTAACATATAAAGACTTTCACATCTCAAATGACCTTTTGGTAATTATCAATTTATAATTAAATATTTCAATAAACTTCTTATAAAATTATGTTTGTGTCATGTCCAAGAAATGTTTTTCATTTGGCTCATGGTTTTTTGAACCTTTTCCTTTTTATAACAACAATTTTAAATTAGATGAGACCCTTGTGCTGTCATGCCAAATTTTTTCAATCAAATGTCTTGTTCCTTGAATTAATACCTTGTCTTTTAATGGGAGTCTACCTCTAAATGCCTAATAATCTGAGTAAAGGGTCATCAAGTCTTGTTATTATTTTTATATCATTTATTAGAGTTTTCCTATTCAAGTTTAGGGATATACTTGTTTGAATAAGAAATGAATCTCTAGATGTTACCTTAGTAACCAAAGATTCCATTATTAATTATCTTGCCACATTACTATATTTTTTTTGAGTTATATTACCTATTATATTAAATAGATTCTTTACTATTGAATTATTTCTTCCTTATATATTGTTTTTTCTTAACCCTAAAATATTCATCACAGAGCACATTTTTACATTTTCATTAATTGAACAAAAAATTGACATTGTTTTGTATGTATTTTCTTCTCTAATGCATAGTACTATACACATTGGGCATGACATTGAGATGATCTATTTGAAATTTTACCTTCCATGGGATTTATTATTTTATCATCTATTTCAATCAAATTCCTTGGTGTTTATTGCATTATCCTTGGAGGTATGGGTATAGGAGCTATATTTTTTGTTAAATTTGATAGTGTTAGCACTTAAACCATAGAAGGAATATTAGAGTGTTGGTTAGATAAATTAGACCATATAGGTAAAGTGAATTAATTTTCATTAAGAGATACATGAATCAGGGTCATTTACATGATGTTTATTATCATCATGCTCAAAAAATTCATTATGGATAGATGTTTCATTATATTATGTTTCTCTATGTGTTCCATCACTTAATGAAAATCCATTAGTTACATATTATACACTTTCAATTTCATAATTAATCAATGATTGATTAAGTTATCTTATCTCATTTTAAGATATATCCAAATTAAATTCCATGGAATTGGGCATTTTATTTTCATTTGAAATATAACCTGGTGTGGAAGTGCTTGATCAAAACTAGGCTAATAATACCCTAGGTGAAAAATTACTATGTAAAATTATAGGGAATAATATTCCAATATCAAGAACTCAATTATTTGAAACTATGTAATTATATAAAATTCAAAATAGAAAAATATATTAGGAAATAAATACATGGAAAAAAATGCTGTGAGAGGAATTAAAGGTTGATATTCACTGAATGTGAAGCTCTACTGACTGAGATCATGCATCTAGCACTATATTAGGGCCTAGACAATAACACCTTGTGATGGACACTAGAGGGGTGGTTCTCCTATCTACTCTAATGATGTTCATGTCCACTTATAGTGATAAAATCATGGCTATATTGGTGTGGGAGCTTATGATCACTTATGGAGACCACTCTATGAAAAATTTTCTTTCAAAAATCCTATCTTCTTGACATGTGAAGATCAATACCAATCAATGGGTAAAACTCAACACCCTATATGTTGAGTGACGCCTATATACAAATACTTTGAAGAGGGATCAAACTCCATGTAGTTCTCCCATGTTATAGTGGTGTGTGATTAACTAGTGTAATGTGCAATGGTGAAATACTAATGTAATAAACTTCCTTAACCATCGCTTTTGACCTATAATATGTATTTGACTTTAGCTTTAGGATACTAGGGTTTTGTGCAATTAGAATTAGGATAAATAGGTCATTTTCTATCAATGTATAATTATGATTCTAGTGCTTTTCAATGTGGAAGCCTCCTCTATGTGAAAAATGGTTTAAATGTACCTATATACTCATATATTTTAAATTTATTAAAATGGGGATCACTAGGGACACATAATGACCTTTTCATAACTTTTTATTTTACAAATTAGTCATTTTAGTGGGAAGACAAGAGAGGGGCCTCATACACTAGAGCAGTGTGCTATAGTCCCATATGGTATCATATTCCAATGGATAAGATAATCATTATAAGTTTTAGGAAGGGCTTAATAGATTCCTAAGGATGATAGGAATAGGGAGGATTACATACAAGGGCCTAATTGATTTATAAGAGTGACTATTCCATGTGCAAGGTGGTAAAAAGTGACAAAATGGGACCTAAGATAGGTCTAGAGCTAAGTGTGTAAAAGAGGTGTCACAAATGCAGAATTTTAGTTTAAATTATAATTTATTGGTCTAAATATTTTACAATTTTATTCTAGTAATACAATAAATCAAAAATATTAGACTAAAAGGAAAAAGAGTGCATACCTGAACTTACTTGTGAAGAGGAGTCCTAGATGTAGGCCATAATGCTAAATTATGCTACACACAAACTTGAAATGAAACATATGTGATATAAATATTTAATTAAGATGAATATCAAAACTAAAAGATAATAAACTAGAGAGTGAAAAGAAATAAATATAATTTATTAGGTACATGAATCATTATGATTTTCTAGTGCAAAAACTAGTGACTATAGAGGGTTGTACCCCTAGAGTTTTCATTAAATTTTGAAAGTTTGGATTGGATAGTGCATGCACCAATATTAATAAATGGGTGATTGTGCTTAATAAATCAAGGTGTACTTGAATCCATCATCACATACCCAAAGTAGTGAAGTAATTTAGAATCCATTTGTGAATCCAAATAAATAGTTCTAGTAAAAGAATTGGTGTAAATAGTGAACCAACCACTATAGATGGAATAAGGTTTAATTATGGTGTGAAAATGATTAAAAAATTAGTTAAATACTTAACATAATATGGGTTTGGTGTATACAACATGGAGAGTGACATGAATTTGTCATTCTATGTATAAGACTAGTGAAAAATTAAGTAATGAGGAAATAATGTGATACATGCATGCCCCCAAACTGATATCTAGTCAATATATATTTTGAGACTGAGTAGAAAACTATGATTTTAAGGAAAATTATTTTCTAACTTGAAATAACACGTTGTGCATGATTTCCACCAAACTGAGCAAATTTAGAACAAAACTAAATGATTTTGGAAACTAAGATTGTAAAACTGTTGAATACTATTATGAGTAAATTGAGATTATGAGAAAATATAAAAATGCCTAATTTTTAGGCATTTGAACAATAACACTTGGAAGGAAACTAGACCAATGTTATCTTGTCAAATATGGTGCTCCTATCCAAAATGTCTGTGTGTGTACTTTTTAAGATTGAAACTATGTAACCACTATCAAAATATGTCTATGTATTGATCTCAGAGGTCTAGTATTTAAGATAAACCTCTATGAATTCCCCCTTTTTTGAGGTGAGTTAATGATCTTGTGAAAGAACTTAACTCAAAATAAAAGGTTATAAAACATATTGTTATGACACATATATTGAAATCTGAGTAGTAGGGATAACATGGAGTAGTATGGTACCATCATATAGATAAACTAAGCATTATAACAATGTGATATGCATGTAGGAATGAGAATTCATAGCAAGATTGTTTATATATGTGTTAGCATTTTAACACCTATATAAATGATCAAATTGAGTATTTAAAGTTTAATTGAACTACTTGGGGAGGAATGCTTGATATCCATCATATAGTTTGAAGGGTCGAGTGGATGCATGATACCCACCATGGAATTAAAATATGAGAAAAGAAGCAAAAAAGGTGTCATGGCCATGACCACACTATCAAAGAGTATAGACAAAGCACATAAAGTAAAAAATAGAAGGCCAAGGGGACACATACAAGGGACATGTTTGAATGTCACTCACTCGAATAGGAGAACATACAAGGATATGTTCAAATGTCCATGAACTTAGCACAAACACACAAAGACATGTTCAAATGTCCTCACATACATTAAAATAGAGACATTAAGGCTTATACCCACTTGGAAATGAAAGAATAAAATGAACTCAAAGCAAACAAAGAATGCATATAAGAGATGAAGTTAGGGAAGTAATATGAAAAGTATGCATGCTTATGTAATTTGAGAAATAAAATATAAGTTATAAGATAAACATATTTAATAAATGGAGTAGACAAAAATATATCACAATGTTCGTGAGTGGGTACTATCCAAATATGTAATACTAGAGAAATAATTGATTATATAAGGGTATATGCACAGAGTTGGGGGATAATTCCATGGACATACCCAATAATGTGTATATGTTATGGCTCAAAATACATGAGTCATAATGCATATGAATTATAAAAATAATGCATATTCCTTCACTTATATAAATGCATATGCATTATAGTAGTTCATATGCGTTTGTATAATTAAAGGTAACATGTATGCATTACATGAACTATAAAACCAAAAAGAACCCCAGATTCTCATTTCTACTCTTTACTTTATGTTCATGTTTTGCTATTTGGCATTTATGTTTTACCCTCTAAATCTTACTTTTGCTCTCCAACTGTCATTTTCCCCTACAACTCACATGGAAATCATTGCTTTTGCTCTCGTATTCATGAAATCAATGATACCACCATGAAGAAGAGGTAAGTTTTGTAGATTAAATCATTTTTTTTGAATTTTTTGTGAATGTTTTGCATAGTTTAATTTATAATTTTTCTCCAATAGGTTGTCATGCTCTACCCAACCCTATACCTAATGCTCTACCTAACCCACCACCCAACCCTCCTAACCCTTTGCCTAACCCTCCACCTAACCCTCCTATAGTTTCACTAGATCCCCCAGGCATTCAAGAGGATATAGCTACTCACATAGTGGAGAACAAAATCAAAATTGAACAAATAATTAGGAGAATGAGGGAGCCCACTTTTATGAACACACATCGAACCTATTTGGCCAATACCTTAGAGTTAGTATTAGGTCAAGTTGACTCAATAATGAGTCAAATTGATAGATGGAAGTTGTATAAGGATGTAGATAAGGATTACTATGCTGATAAATTATCAAATAACAAAATATAAAATTTGTGCCTTATTTATCAACCCAACCACCAATGCCCCATTTCCCATAATGACCAAAAATTTCCCAATCCATCAATGCTAACATAATTTGATTAAATCAAATTTTTAGAAGTGATGGTGGATGGTGTTTGACTATCCACATTGTAATAACCATGAGGTCCATTTGTACTCTTTGAGGAAACTCTATCTTGAGTTTATCCTCAATGAAATTATAAACTAATTTAACTATGGTGAGTTTCAAGGATAAGGGAAAATATCCATGCAAGATCGACTAGGTGCACATCATGCATTTAATCGACACGTAAGGATCCCTACCTAAAAGCCACTTCATCTAGAGATTCCCTCTACGGTGAAAGAGGTTGTGGAGATAGACACTTTCCATGTTCTTAGTGTGCTTAATGATACACTCATTAATCATGAGTATACTTTAAAAGATAGATTTTCAAGGTAATCCAGCTAGTGGTCATACCTGACCCCACCCATGCAGATGTTATGGTGTTATGTGCACTAGATTTTTAGATGATGATAGTGGTGTTTCAGGGGGCTTAAAGGATATGGTATTTACTGATGATTTGTTAGCACACACATTTTTTTTGGATATGTTGGGAGTATCTACACACATACAAGTATCTTTTATATAAATTTCATGTTAAATTTTTAAGTTATATTTACAAATTAAAAAGGTAAAAATTAATTTACATGTTTAAATTGAATAATATATATGTTTTTTTTGTGCTCTAGGAGGAGAAGTTGACTTCAACATCACAACTAGGTAGTGGGCCAACCCTTACTGCATCTATCTTTGTCAGTACGACACCATATACATTTTATTATGGTAAATTTTTAGGTGAATCTTATATACTCTACATGTACATTCATACAACTTAATTGCATCATTGGTAGATTTTGTGTAAGAAAATATAAAATACCTAATATAATTTTGTTGGAATTTTTATTGTTTGATGTATTAACATGGATTGGAATAGTGTTAGAAACTCATCCTTCATCTCAACTTTTTAATTTTTATTTCAAATTTCAAACTATGTTTTTAATAACCAAAATAGTTAGTTGAACATTTGCTTGGTATCCCATTATATGTAGTTCCCATAAAGGGTCAATCCCAATTAGTAAGATTGGATGTATATATAAATATATATAGAATTCATTTGATAAAAGGTATTTGGTATAATATATTTCTATAAATTTACCAATTGAGCATAATATGTCTTCATCAATATACACCCCACTCTTTTATTTTAAATTATTGGCCTCATAGCCAACCACTTGATTCTTTATTATGTGATCACATATAGTGGTTCAATATCTATGATCAATATACAAAATGGTCATAGTTAGTAATTCAATTCCCATCAATTCCAATCGAGCATAACAATTTCATCTATATCTATGGAGTTATAAATTTAGATGGTATAGCCTCTTGATCCCATTGTACCTAGTCAATTTCAATTTCCAACCAGACTCTATTAGTAGAGATATATATAGTAGGCCATTAGATCACATTAGTTTTTTGAGAGACTGTCGAATATAAATTATATCCTATATATATATGGCCTAGGTCTTGTGACCATATACAAATAGGGAACCTCAACCCCATATAGATAGATGGGGTTGAGTAGTTTATTACCACCACCTAATTAGGGGACATAAATACCTACTATATCTAGTTGGGGGAGAGGGATTATCTATATCCATTCACTTTCATCACTTGAGTGACATGTCAACTCTATAAGACTATAACACCTTTCATTAGGAAAATCCCCCTAAAATGAATATTAAGTGTCGATAAGACTATAAACCCTTTGTTGACCTAAACCTACTTGCACTGTATACATATAGACATTCCCTTATAAAAAATGAGGGAAATATAAGGATAGATAGTTGACCTAATGTCACCTATAGGGAAACCAAAATCATGCACTTGTAAATAAGACTATCCACTCACTCTTATCTCTACAGTATTCAGTTCTATTTTCTATACGTTTCTTTAAGTTTTGACGAGACCTATTTTATAAGGTTATAGACACTCTTAAAAGTATCAAGTATATATTTCCCCCATAAAATTAACTTATCACTCTAGGTGTCTTAACCTGATTAAAATTTAGTTTATACACTTCTCAACAAACACCTATACATGTTACTTATTACGATGACAAATTTTAAGATATTTTTGATCACACCAATACTAAGTTGGACTAAAAAGTAATGAATGTTTATAAACAAAGTATAAAGGTGTTAACATGATCAAAATTTAAAAAAAAATCAATTTAGACACCATAGCTCATAGGACTATCCTCAATTATACCAAGTCACTGCCTTAAGACAATTAGGCCTAATAACCTTAATTAGGTCAAAATAGGAAATAAACCTCAAAAAATCTATACAAGCATCCAAACCAATGTATATAGGTGTATCACAGATGTTTCAACACCTAACTTGAATTCAATGACTCAATTTCACAAAATTCACTAAAAAATTCTCACTCATTGTCTTGTCATTCTCCCTCATGAAACTAACATTTCTTGCCTTTAGTGTGGTGTTACAAGTCACATGTTGCACATATCCACTTGTCACATTCATGCTTCTTGTGACCTCATTAGATTTTTTCATATCTTATGCAAGACTAAGTTTATTATCAACTTATTTTATTAATGAATTACCCAAGTTATTAACTATTAGGTTGTTTGTTTAGCTAATGAATAGGGTGGACACTCCATCATTGAGTCGAGATAGACTTGAGCATTACAAATATAATGTCATCTGTATAGATACTCACTGATGTATGTATATTCACTTGTAATTTAGTAATTTTATTTTAATAATTTTATAATATACTTTGGCAAATATAACTTATATGCACAAATGTATTGTGTATGCAGGGCTATCATATGACATTTGATAGTTTAGCTCAGATGACTACTATGATATCTCCTCATGTTTATTCACAAACATGCCTATTCATGTATCTAAACTTGAAACTAAACTAGTTGAGTGTCAACATAAAAGTAAGGACCATGAAATTATGGTAAGTGCATGTTTAAATGATTTTTTTATTATAGTTTAAAATGAGTTTCTTAACTTGGTTTCATGTATACTTGTTAATTTTATAATAATTTTTGTATTTGAATAGGTTAGAATGCAAGTGAGCTATGAGCCTAGTACTCATAGTTGAACCTTTGAGTTATCCAAGGCATTTAGGATATCTCCATCTACAATTAGGGCATCTTAGGGAGAGTCTTCTTTGAAGAAGGAAAAGAGAGGAAGACTATTTGATGATTAGGATGTTGTAGATGATGTAATTTTTTGTATGCCTATATGGTAATGTACACATTTTTGGCATCGTACATGTGTATATGATGTATTCACCTAATATTAGATACTATGTTGTAAGACATGATGTAATTTTTTGTATGCCTATATGACAATGCATGCATTATTGACATAATATGCCTATATATGACATTCGTACATGGCATTCTTATTTTGTACATGAATATTTAATTAAACCAATGAAGTAAATATTTTTTAAATCTCTTGTGTTTAGAGTATTATGAATGATTGGTTTTAAAGTATTCTTAAGGATTAAAAATGTTATAAGATTGAGAATAACTTGTTAACATAATGTTGTAAATCAGACCCTTATAAGAAATAAAGAATATTGGTGATTGAATTTTAATTATTTTCGTATGTTGATGCATAGGTATGGAGGAGAAGTCTAAAAAAACATCATTGCTAGTTTTAAACCCAATTGATAACATTCACTTGCTATGGTTTGATTTGAATATTCTTTCACAAGATAGCTCATCATTTGACTCTTTGGGATTAATTTAGCTTCTTACACTTGTTAATTATTCCTTGTACTCTTAGTATCACCTCTTTTATGGAATTTACCTTTGTCCATACATTCATAACTCATCCTTTAGCTCATTCCATTCATCTCATTCACAAACATCCTCTCAATCTTTTTCTAATTTCTTACTAGGCACCTTCTTTGGGTCCCAAGGAACAAATCTTGGTCTATGTCTCAAAATCTCAAGCTATTGTCATATATTTTCTTAGATGATCATAACATATCTGGTATAACCCCCTTCAAGTACTCAAACAATCTTTGACTCTCATTCCAAACCTTATGGACACAATGCCCTCTCAAGGCTTGTAGTCTTTTCTTACTATATTATACCTTGTCAAAAAAATTATGATTTATCAAGAGATTATAATGGAATATATAGTTATACTCTATCCTTTTCCATGTCTATGTCAAATTTCATAGCCTGACTCTACCTCTAACTATCAGTTCCTTCATTAGACTACCCTCTTTTAGGCCTACTTAGCCCTATTCCAAAACCTCAGTACTATAATCCATAAAAAAACATAAAATATTAGGTTTAAAACTTTTTATTAACCTTATACATATAGGTAGGAGCAATATTACAAAGTTTCATTAAATTCCCATGGTTAAATCTCTCAAAAATGCCCAAACCCTAATCTAGGGTTTCCCATGCCCTTTACATACTCTCCAAAGGACCAATTTGACATTAAAAATGATATTATTTTATTTAAAACATATTAATTACATATAAAACATCTCATAACACCTTTAAAATGATAAAAAAACCAACTTTGCCTTTATGCCTTTGAGAATGCCTATGGGGATTTGAGCCTACTAGTGGGGATTACATGAAGTTTGGAGTGTGAATACCCTTGAAAGGTTTTTAATAGATTAAAAACCATATTAATATACTTATAAAATAATTACCAATGTTTTAACCCTCAAACACACCATAAAATTCCAAAAAGTATGCCTGCATGAATAGTGACCATTATGAGACATGGAGGGGACTATGATAAAACAACAAGCACAAACTTATAATATGACATTAAAAAAATTATTTATGTGTATATTAGGTAATTAATACCAATATTACCAATTTTTAAAGTTATTTTTATATGTACTTTGTCTTGTAGACCCTTTTTACCATAATTTACCTTGAGTTGCCTGCATGCTTCCTTCATGCCAAAACTTGTCTTTCTTAAAATTTTTGCATGAAACCCATGAATGTAATAAATTATATAGGAAAATATAGGTTAAAAAAATAATATTATATTTTTTAAAGACATATCCAATGCCTAAAATACTTCCTAGCATCTAGAATTGACAAAACTTCTAGAAATCTCTAATGGCTACCTTCTTGACTGCAAGAGAACTGTCTCAAAATAGAGGGAAATTTAACTTTTTATATGAAATTTGGTATTGTATTTAATGTTTTTTTATATCATGGGGACCATTATTTCCAAATTTAATGCTTTGACTCAACCTGTAGATGCTCCAAATTGACCAATTTCTCCAAGGTAGGCTCCAATGTTGATCATGATTTGACATAGGGTTGAATGTACTAAATAGTGAATATTTACCATTGTAAAAAATAATAAAAATGATATTTAATGTGTATTTTAGGTCATAATGAGTCTCTCCACCATATTTAGTGATTAGATATGACATATTTTGGCTTATAGGCTCATTTTGGCAAAAGCTAATGACACATGTCTGCATGGCTAAATTTCAAAAATGAGTCATCATCCTCTTTTGCCTTGGTTTATGTCTTAGCATGATTCTTTTTCCTCTTAAATTGATCCAAAAATCATAATTTTTGGTTGATAAATATTTCAAGAACACAGTAACAATGAATTCTCTGAAAAGAGATGTATTATTACTCAAGATCGCAATACAACTATATGCTTATCTCTGGGAAGAGATGTCTGATTTTTACTTTCAGGTTACATATTCATTTATACATATTTTGAAATTAGGGGGAGGATGTGTAAGGTCACCAATCTCAAGGGAGATTAAGTGGTTCGACTTCCACGCTTTAAAATAATAAAGAATTCGAAGAATTACTATTTTTAGACTGCACTACTAAAATTTAAATTTGGGGAACTTCCATTGGATTTTTGGGGGTAAAAATTAATCAAGAGGATATCCATTCCATCTCATGGTTTATCCTCATTATTATCTTTCCAACAGTTCAAATGGCAGGTCAATAGGAGCTACGGTGCAAAAGTTATGGCTCTCGAAAGTTCTGTCATCAATTGGGGTGGAACTGTCACCTGAATTATCACCTAAATTGCTGCCCAGATCATTCCTCCCTCCTTGAAAATCAATGGTACCCATTGCTTCAATGTTCCTCATCAAGTGTGGTAGTTGTGTCTTGATTTTATTCTCTGTGAGCCACTCACCTTGGTGGCTAAATTAGCCCTTTTTGACCACTCGATAAAGCAAAATAGAGTGTCTTCTTGTTGTCTTCATTTAGGTGTGCACAATTTGATCCTCCTCCACTGGAGAAAAACTCTATGGATCAAGCTCATCAATGTTGAGTTGTTTTGATACAATTGAAGTGTCCAATATAGTTGGACTATATGGTTTGAGGAGCTCCACATTGAATATTGGATGCAGATCAAGGTAGGCTGGTAGTTCAACTCAAAAGCATTTTCTCTAACTTTTCTGGTGATGGTGTAGGGACCATATCACAGAGGCCAAATTTTCTATGTGGGCATATAAGTCATTCCTTCTAAATCTGTAACTAAACCTTATCACCCATAGCAAAATGGTGTGCAATCTTATGTTTGTCATGGTGTTGCTTATACTTCTGATTCATTTTCTCTAGGATGTCATAAACTTGATGCTGGATGTGTTGCATTTGTTCAATGAACTTTTTTGCTTTTGCTACCTCAAATATTCCATGAGGTGTGTATTCCATGGTGGAGAATGGAATATATATATCAATTGGTACCATGGGTTAGAACTTGAATCATACTTGGAATGGACCGTGCTTGGTCAAGCTGTGTAGGGCCTGATTGTATCCATATTGTATGAAAAGAAGCCCCTCATCCCATGTACATATATGTTTGGAGTGATACATCTAAATCATGTGAACAATAAAGTAGTTCACCACCTCTATCTGACCATTAGTCTGTGGATGGAAGGACGTGGACTTCATCAGCGTGGTATCCATCATCTTCTATAGAGTGGACCAGAAGATGATCAGGAACCTACTATCTCGATTTGAGAAAATGGACTTGGGGAGACCAAAATGGAGCCATATATGACTAAAATATAGTTGAGAAGTTTCTTCAACAAACATATTTTTCTTACAAGCAATCATGATAGCCATTTTTGAAAAATGATCAACTACCACAAAATATAGTCCTTACCATGTTTTGAGGTGGGCAAACCTGAGAGAAAATCCATTGAGATAGATTCCCAAGCCCTGGTTGGTTCTGGAAATGGTGTGTATAATCCTTAATTCTTATTTGTTGGTTTGGATATTGCACATGGGGTGCAATATTTGAGATATATTTCCACATATTTTCACATATGGGGCTAGTAAAAGTGTTTTTGAAGAACTGCCAATGTCTTCTCTATACCAAAGTCTCCAGCTGTCCTACTAAAATGTGCTTCCCATAGGATCTTCTATTGCTCTGCAACTAGAACACAGATGTACCCCATATGAAAAAGGACATTATCTTGCAAATGTAAATTATAAAAATGTTTACCTTTTTTAATAACCTAATATGTATCAACAAAGGTAGGATCTGCTTCATATAGAGCACCCCAAGTGGTAGTCTCATGTTTGCACAAGTCAAGAACTATTGTGAGTGCAGTAATTGGCAGATGGCTCAGACAATCTGTAGCTGTATTTGAGCTCCCCTTTTTGCATTTGATTATTATATGGAATTGCTGAAGATATATGGCCCACTTTTGGTGCCTCTCATTTCATAGTTTTCTCTATGTCTGGATGAATTCCAATGGTCTATGGTCAGTGTGGATGACTGTCTCCTTTCCCAAGATGTAGTGTTTCCATTGTTTGCAAGCTTTCACAATGACATAGATATCCTTATCATATGTTGGATATTTCTTGACTATATTAGTGAATTTTTCACTGTGATATGTAATAGGATGGCCATGTTGCATGATGATAGCTCCCATGGCATATTCAGATGCATCTATCATCAACTCAAAAGGTTGATGCAAATCTGGCAAGGCAAGAATAGGGGATGAGCAAAGTCTATTCTTCAAATTCTCAAATGCCCTTTGTTGTATTTCACCCCACTAAAATTTAGCTTTATCTCCTCCTTTAGTCACTTGGGTTAGTGACCAAGCAACATGTGAAAATCCAAGAACAAACCTATGATAGAAATTTGCAAGACCCAAGAAGCTGTGAAGTTCTATGAGGGTCCTTGGTGTGGGCAATTATCAAATAACTCAAATATTTTTTGGATCAACATGGACCCTTTCCTCATTCACAACATACCCAAGGTACTGAATTGTTGTCATCCCAAATGTGCATTTGTCAAGATTTGCATACAACTTGTGCTCCCAAATAATTTGAATCACTTTACGAACATGTTGCAAATGTTCTTCCCATGTTCTACTGTAGATGAGTATGTCATCCAGGTAGACAACCACAAATGAGTTGGTGAAGGGTCATAGGATGTCATCCATCATCTTCATGAAGGTTATAGGTGTGTTAGTTAAGCCAAAAGGCATAACCAACCATTCAAAGAGCCCCTCCTTAGATTTGAATGTAGTCTTCCAGACATCAGTGGGATCTATGGGAATTTGGTGATAGCTAGATTTGAGATCAATTTTGGTGAAGAAATTCACACCACCGAGTTGGTCTAGCAGGTCATCAATCCTAGGGAGAGGGTAGTGATTATTTACAGTGATTTTATTTAGGCTTGGTAGTCAATGCAAAGCCTCCATGTTCCATCTTTCTTTGGTGCCAAGACAATTGGGCTGCCATAGGGTGAAGAGCTTGGCCTGATGTGACCCTTTTGGATCAAATCTTGAATCTATATTTTTATCTCATCATTCTCCAAAATTGATTTGTGATACATAGGGCTTTTAGGCAAAGGTGATCATGGGATCAAATCTATATAATGTTTTACCTCGTAATGTAGTGGAACTCCTATGGGTGACTTGAATAAGTCATCATATTCTCCTATGATTCATCCTATCTACTTTTGTTGCTGTGTTGATGTGTAGTCAGGATTACAACATTGGCCTTCTTGGATTTCTATGGTTTGACCACCATGAGAACAAATTGCTTTATCTTCTCCACAAATCTCTTACATTGCTTAGCATTGATCAAGGAGACAGATGTGGGAGGTGGTACCTCTGGTACCCTATAGTGTCATGTTCCAAGATTGAGGGTGATTTTTTGAGTTCATGATTCATAGATGCCATGTCTCTCATACATGAATGGCTGACCAAGGAGTACATCACAAACATCTAGATTGACCACATCACACAAGACTTCATCTTGGAAAGGTTTTATTGCATATGAAAGAAGACACTGATGGGTGACACAGAGGCCTCTCCCTAGGCTCAACCATCTAATATTGTATGGCTTTAGATGAGGCTTCATGGATAGATTTATACTTTTCACAACTTTAGCAAAGATTAAATTATTTTGACTCCCACTATCAAGAATGAAATGCAGAGGCTTACCTTTTACCCATAATTTGGAGTGAAATAATCTTTCCTTGTCATCTGGCCTTTCCTCACGGGTCTATGATGAAGCGACGATGGTGTCAGGCTCAACATCTATAATTTATTCTTCATTTTTCTTCAACTATGGGTTGTGTATGAGACAGAGTAGTAGATGTCAAGTATTGTGACTCAAAAACCAGTGACTTGATGGCTCAACATTCTTTTTTGGAGTCATTTCTAGTTTTGTGGTAATCACACGATTTTCTAGCCTTCCCCTTCTAGGGTTTATTATCTTGAAACTCCTTTTTCTTCCAATTTTGGCCTCATGTTTGACCTTCCTTGTTACTTTTCCATTTTGAGGGCTAACTCTTTGTATTCTTTCTACCATGCTTCTACTCAATCTTCACAATTTGTATGCCTCACCGAGGGTTTCCAAATTGAAGAGTTCCATTTCCCTCCATAGGTACCATTGTATTCCACCTCGATATTTGAGAGTCTTATGTTTCTCACTTTTTTGGATGCCCAATCTTGCAGAAAAAGAATGAAAAATATCTATGTAATATTGAACAAATTGGTCCTTACCTTGGAGAAGTTGTTGACACTGTATGTATAGATCATCATATGCTCTAATGGGATAGTATTCTTCTTTCACCATTTCCAAAAAATCATCCCAAGTAGGTTCCACCTCAAGGCCTATGTCATATGTACTAGACCTCTTTTTGTACACTTCCCACCAGGTTTTCATGGGAAATGATGCTTTCAAAAGGGCAAAAGTGATATTTTCTCCATCAGTGAATTTGTTTATAGAGAAGTAGGAAGACAATTGATCTAACCAATTTTATACTTCATCAACATTGATTTTGCCTTCAAATTTAGGAATATCAAAATTCACCTGGACCTTGAAGGGTGTTAGGGCACTGAAAGGATGTTCCATGGATGAGGAGCTAGGAAGTCTAGTTGAGGAGCCATAATTTCCCATCAAGAGTTATTGAAGAATTTGGGCAAATTGTTGCAACATCTGTGCTTGTTTCCATTAGAGGGATTCATTCACCATTTCCTTGAAAGGATCTGATGTCTCAGTGTCATTCTCCATTTGAAGTCATTTGGAGTGAATAGGTGGATAGTTTAGAAGCTCTATTATTTTCCACCCAAGCTTCTTGTAGCCTGACCTCGTCCTCGGGATCATACACTCTCAAGAAAAACCACTCTGATACCACTGATCCAAGACTTAGAAGTTATAGTTGATAAATATTTCAATAACACATAAATAACATAGTAACAATGAATTCTCTGAGAAGAGATGTATTATTACTCAAGATCACAATACAACTATATGCTTATCTCTGGGAAGAGATGTCTGATTTTCCCTTTCAGGTTACATCTTCATTTTTACCTATTTTGAAATCAAGGGAAGGATGTGGAAGGTCACAAATCTTGAGGGAGATTAAGTGGTTTGACTTCCATGCTTTAAAACAATACATAATTTGAGGAATTACTATTTTTAGATTGCACTACTAAAATTGAAATTGGGGGCACTTCCATTGGGTTTTCAAGGGTAAAACTTCATTGAGAAAATATACATGCCATCTCATGGTGTTCTCTTCATTTTTATCTTTCCAATGGTTCAAACGACGAGTCAATTGGAGCTACGGTGCAAATGTTATTGCTCCCAGAAGTTCCGTCATCAATTGGGGTGGAACTGTCACCCGAATTGTCGCCTAAATTGCTGCTTGGATCATAAATCTCATTAAATCTCTCCTTGAATTATTCCACCCTTCATTTTATATCTCAAAATCTTCCATGTCACATTGTACCTTCTCAAAAAATATCATATGACCTCATGCCAATAATACCTGGAGCTTTATGCTATGAGAAAAGGGAGTATTAAGTCTAATTCACACCCATTTATCCCCATTAGGACTTATAATTCACTAAAAATGTTAGGAACCCGTGCTTTACCCTTCTCTTTGTAGTATTAGTGTAATAATTTCTATGGATGCATATGCTTTGTAAGTCATCCCTTAGAGCATATTTGAATTATCCCACATACAAGGGAAGTAGTAGTTGTTAGAATAGAGTTAGTATATAAGTAAGTGTTGAGGCCCAATGAAGGCATCCACAAATTTATTGTATTGAGGTTGCTCAAAGGAGGTTGCCCCCTTGAAGCGGCCTGCAATCAATATAAGCTTTTTGTGTTTTTTTTATTCGTAAGAGTTATTTTATTTTTTCATATTTTGATTAAATCTATTGTAGGAGGTAATTTGCTATAGGAGGTTCTTCTCATCTGGTATCAGAGCACTTTCTTGGCTTTGTTGGTAGATTTGGAGCAATTTTTTTTTTGAAGCAAGGCTTTTTAGGAGCTACACTAGTTCTGGCAAGAATTTTTTTCATTAATGTTCAGTCATTTTGGATTGGGTAAATACCCATCCGCTTAACTGTGGGAAGTGCTTGGGCATAAGCCCTAAAAATCATTATGAGGAGTACCACAGGAACCCTAAAGTAGTTGACCCATTGAGAGGACCTGCCAGTGAAAAGGGCAATGGCCCCATCCCGATTGATTAGTTCCCACCTGTGAGGTAAACCAAAAGCTGTCGTTAAGGGGTAAACCCGTGGCCAATTTTTTTTGGAGAGTGGTACTCGATCAGATAGCTTTAGTGGCCAGAGAGAATTTTAAAAAATCTTTTATGTAGCCAAACAAACTTGGGGTCCATATCCAACTTATCAGGTTCAGAGAGAAAACAATAGCGTATCCATAGTTGAGGATATTTCCAACCACACAGTTGCAAATAATCTCCACATGGCATAGAACCGAATGAAGCAGCAGGCTAATCAACACTGCTCTGAGCATACCTTTTAACTTGGTGATATGGTCTTTCTTCATCTACATCCATACAATAAATCATCATTGAAACTAAAAGGGTGCCAAAATATTGCTCCAAAGTTTTATGGGCCATATAAGGTTCTCTAGAAGATTGGGTCAGTTGCTTACAAGTTAGAGCTTCCACCTTCCTCCCAAGTTCATCCCATCTTTCATGTCTCCTATTTAAAGCAAGTTCTTGCATCCAACATTTGAGTGTAGATAGTTTTACCAGCACTTGATAATGAAGGCTCCATCTTTCTCAAGCTAGAAGCAATCCTGGATAGGTGCACCTACCAACTTCGATCCTGCTCCATCACAGAGGTCTTAATCCAATGGCATGGCATGTAACCAGAAGATGCAACATGGGAACCACTCTTCCAGATTCAAAAACAATTCCCACATCTAAATCTTTGAGGGCAAAGCTTTTTCTAAGGGGGAGGGGATGTTAGGAACCTATGCCTTACACTTCTCTTTGCAGTATTAGTGTAATAATTGCTATGGACGCATATGCTTTGTAAGTCATCCCTTAGAGCATATTTGAATTATCCCACATATAAGGGAAGTAGTAGTTGTTAGAATAGAGTTAGTATATAAGTGTTGAGGCCCAATGAAGGCATCCACAAATTTATTGTATTGAGCTTGCTCAAAGGAGGTTAACCCCTCAAAGTGGCTTGTGATCAATATAAGCTTTCTGTGTTTATATTATTCGTAAGAGTTATTTTATTTTTGCATATTTCAATTAAATTTGTTATAGGAGGTAATCTGCTATAGGAGGTTCTTCTCAAAAAACCACCCTTTAACCTTCATCTGACATGTTCTGACCACTTGGCAAGCTATTTGGGCCTCACACAGTTAACTTACATACAAAGGCATGTAATACATCTTCATGTTCAATCCCTATGATGGCTATAGGTACATGTTTTTATAATCTCTATTTGGCCAAGAAAATTCACCATTGACAATCTTGACTTCATGACTATATTTCCCTAGATATAGGTGCATGCTTTGAGGGTATGACTGCAGGTGTTGTTTGGAAACCTCTCCTAGCATGCTTGACTTTGTATAAGCCCACCTCTCACCTTGAACACCACCATCCCACCATGGAATTAGTTAAGATGACCTAATATCCTATCTATGCACACTAACCTATAGGATGGACTATATATGGAAGATTTTGACTATAACTAAAGCATTAGGTGTTTAGGAACATTTATCAAATGATCCAAGACCCCACTTATCTTGAGTGCTCATAGAACCTCAATGAAATACCATCATTGACAAGGAAACCTTCATTTAATCTTTCTTGATAGTATCAGCCATTACAAAAATAACTATATTTCCTTTAGATGATAGTGTCCCCATTAGGTGTTTGATTTCTCCTTGGTTGTATTGAGGTTATGTACAGACTAGGGTCATGTTTGAGGGTGTTTTTAAAGCTTTAGATACCTATGGGGTGTATTTAATTCTTCTATAACATGATGGTCTCTTTGATAACTTCAATAATCTCCTAAAATGGTCCACACCCTTTGAAAACACCTCAAAGCCTTGCTATGCCTTCTTGACTATAGGACCTTGTTGAAGCTTTACATAGGTCTCCATTAGGTGGAAAACTAATCCACTTATTGGTTTTACATGAATATCCCAGTCATTGAACTCCTAGAAGCATTTGTCTCACTCTATTTACCATATAAAACTTTCACTAGTTTACCACTAGGAAATTTACTTAGGTGACCTCATTACACTTGCCTTAATGCCTTTCAAGTTGTCCAACTTGCTCCAACATCCCATTTCACATACAAGGATCATCTTGGGTTTCTAATGTTTGTAGCCCCTTTTTTTGGACATTTCTCCTTGGTTTGACCACTCTATGAACTCTCTTGAAATATGGGACCATTTATATATTTTTGACCCTTGGAATACTTTGACAAGATTCAAACAAACCTTTTAAAGGTTTTAAAACCCAATTCCAATGGCACTAGCTTTGAGCTATGTGTTTATGGTTCACTTAAACTATTAGGCCTATTAGACATTTTTGGCTTATTAATGGCCTCCAACTAGCAAAATATCACTACCAACACATCTAGAGGGGTGCATAACATCCAAGATTAGGTTTTTTGTCTCCCATTTGGCCTGGTCAATAAACCCACCACCCATTCTAGGATCAAGAATGCCCTTCCCAATACAAGAAAGATGCTGATAGCCTAACTTTAGGCATACATAAAACCAAAATTGTTAGTTTTATGGAGTAATTGTAAGATAAATCCTATGCATGGGAAATCCTTCTAATTTCACCTTGAATCGAGTATGAATCACCTCTAAGAGTGATCTGTGGTAGAAGTTACAGTAACGAGTCCTAAAATGCAACTTTTTGGTAGTGAAGAGACAACTTGTTGAACTCCAACTAGCATTTTTAAATCTACAATCAGAAGGTGTAAATCAACCACTTAAAGCACATATATATAGGAAAATTACACATTCTCTAATGATCATGACATCCAATTCCATACACACAAGTGTATTTTTATTACTATTCTAGAGCATGGAAACCCTAATAATAAATGTTGTCAAAGTTGAAGCTATGGTCTGAGAACTCAATTTTTAATGCTTTTTGGCTGAAAAATGAAACTAAAAACACATCAAAAGGGGTGGATAATGTTAAATACCAAGTTTTTGGCCTCTCATATGGCTTGGTTGACAAACCCACCACCCATTCGAGGCTCAAGAATGTCCTTCCCAATACAAGAAAGATGCTAATTTTTTTTCTAACTTTAGGCATGCATAAAATAAAAATTGTAAGTCATATGGAGGAACCATAAGATCCTTCCTATGCATGGGAAATCCCTATAATTATACCCTAAATATAGTTTGAATCACATATAAGATCAATCCATGGTAGAAGTTATAGTAATGGGTCCTAAAATACAACTTTTTAGCAGTAAAGAGACAACTTGTTGAACTCCAACTAGTAATTTTGCCTCCAAGACCAACAGGTGCAAATCCACTACTTTAATCATGTCTATATAGGTAAATTACATGTGCTCCAATGACTATGACATCTAATTATAACTACAAGTGCATTTCTATTATTGTTCTAGAGCATGAAAACATTGACGATATTTAAGTTGAAGCTACAATCTAAGAATTCAATTTATGATGCTTGTTGGATGAAAACTAGCATTTCCAACATGTTTGAAGGGGTGGATAACATCTAATACTAGGTTATTAGCTTCCCATGTAGCTCGATCGACAAACCCACCACCCATTTCAAGCTCAAGAATGCCTTTCCCAATATAAGAAAGATGCTAATTTTTATCCTAACTTAAGGCATGCATAAAACCAAAAATGTAAGTCATATGGAGGAATATTAAGATCCCTCTTTTACATGGGAAAGACCTATAATTGCACCCCAAATCTAGTCTAAATCACCTCTATGATCAATCCATGGTAGAAGTTGCAGTAACAGGTCCTAATATGTAACTTTTTGGTAGTGAAGAGATAACTTGTTGACCTCCAACTAGCAATTTTGTTTCTAGGACTAGAAAGTGTAAATATACCACTTTGAGAATGTTTATATAGGCAAATTACACATGATCCAATGACCATGACATCCAATTCCACCCACAAGTGCATTTTCACTACTATTTTGAAGCATGGAAACACTGACAACAAATGTGTTTGGAAGGCTACAAGGAGAAATAAACTTGTTAGAGAAACTATTCAAGAGCGTATAAATGCCAAGTAATTTTAGTAAGCTTCTCTTAGCTTCAATAATATGAAAATATTTATTAATGGTGCCAACTACATGAAGGTGGAAGCTGATTTAGCACCACTAAACTACAAAAAAATGTTACTAAGTAAATAAAGATGAAATTTATGCATGTACTACCTACAAAATCAAAAACATTTGTTAAAATTAATTACATCTACATTTCACAAGTCAACATACCTATTCATTTCAATCCAACAAACCACTTGGATATGCTCTAATATTGATAGTGCCAAGAATATCTTCATGGTCTGACTCATGAACTTTCCATAGATTCTTGTTTCTTGGCCTCCCATAATATTTTTGCAATTGAATATTCATTGCAAGAACCAAATTTAAATATTGCAGTGTCTTCTTATGTATTTTAAATTCTTCAAACAACCATACATTTGAATTTTTTATAGGATATCATCAAAGCCAAGTTCCAGTGGCTACCATAGACCCAATGGGATATCAATGTTTTCTCCATCTACAACTAGGGAAGTCAATTTTTTATTTCCATCTACACATCAACATAATGAGTAAATGTTCCCTCTTCATTATCCTCATCTATAATAATTACAAAAAAATGGCCTGCATCATAAAAAAAATTTAATGACACTATGAAGATAAATAATGAGAATAAATAGTACATAAATATTAATCTTCTACCTAGCTATACTAGATCATATATATGGTCAAAGTCATGTGACAATGTCATGTCTATAAGTTACAATGTTGGTGGAACTTGATATGTGTTGATGGGAATTAGAGGTCTAGAACACCAGTCATCCACTCACTCTCATTCCAAATAGATTCCATGTATGTAGAATAAAAGCATGCCAAGTGTC
The DNA here is from genome assembly GCA_037957365.1 of Torreya grandis. Classification (NCBI taxonomy): domain Eukaryota; kingdom Viridiplantae; phylum Streptophyta; class Pinopsida; order Cupressales; family Taxaceae; genus Torreya; species Torreya grandis. The sequence continues at coordinate 1,582,004 of JARHVA010003199.1, forward strand.
ATGTATGAATAGTACAAGAACCTAAATTTGAGCTATGAAATGAGTGGAGCTCACTTGACCCGTTAGAGTCATAAAATCCTCATAGTTTGCCAAGTGTTTTTCCTCCATTAACCAAAAATGTCTATGAATAGTAGAATTTACTTGAGAACCATGACATATTCTCATTACACCATTCAACCATAATTTTTACATCAATCAAATTAGCAACATTGTCAAATTTTTACTCCTCCCTTGAAATGACTCTTTTTACACATGCTTTAGCACCATCATACTCCCCTTTCCCATGGCCATTCTCAGTGAAACTCAAAATATGTTCTACACCAATGGTAACATGCATCCTACTCAACTAATAAAACATTCTTGCATTCTTGAAGTGCGATGTGTAATTGTTTGACCAAATGTAATGTTTTTTGAAAGTAATGTTCCTTTGAGTCAACTGTCCATAAAACTTATCAAAATAACCTTGCACATACTCTGTAAAATGTGGTCAGTCATCACTAATATGAAATTATACTCCCTTAATATTTTTTTATCTTCCTCTGTACTATCAAGTGCATGCATGAATGCTATAGACATGAATATGGCAACTTGTGTTGAGTTTTAATACTGTGATTAAACTTCTATTTATGGTTTGAATGTGTAATTTTCAGCAAAGTGGACTATTGAAACAATAGAATCAAGTGGGAATGTGTCCTTTATTAGGTTGAAATATTCATCTAGCTATTTATCCCTATGTGTTTGCCTTGCATACTTATAAATAATTTTCTCCATGAATTTGACCATAAATTTTGAAACATGTATCTTCATAACAGGGTCACAACTTTTAAATTCTTTGCCATTTTTACGTGATAAGTCACAGATTTGTATTTGCTCAAACCAACTAACTCCTATCCAATTGACCTTGTTCACTCATGGATATTATTTTTTAATTTTGGTAATCCACCGCAAATGCTAAAATTTCTATCCAAACATGCTTTGTTATAAAAGATCTGTCCATCTGATCTTTCACAAAAAATATTTAAAATAAATTCCCTGGTTCATTTTGGTGTAACTTCTATGCCACACTTATAAAAAATGTTATTAGTATGAAAATTACAATGAATATGGTGAAAAACATCATAATGCATTGAAAATTCAACATGTTGCCTACAATAACAAGTGGTGCATATGTGATTTATTTTTACATAAAAAGGTTTGGCCATCTCAAAAAATCTTTGACTAATAGTAATTTATGGATGTTTTTTCTAAAAACTTAGACTAAAATTGTGTTTTAGTCATATCTAAGCATTTGTTTTTGATGTGGTTCATGATTACGAGAACCAACTCTTCTTTTCACTATATCTCTTGCATTGGGCAAAACTCTTGTATTATCTTTCCAAAATTGTGCAAGTACATCTTTCAAAGCATTAGCTATAGCCTTGTCCTTTCATAGAAGTCTACTAGAGAATTCCCATATCTCTTTTGTATTGGGTTCATTAAGTATTTCACATCTTGGAATTGTTTTCATTAATGTTTTTCTATTTATATCAAGTGTTTGACTTGTTTTTGAAATCAATCATTTTTTCCCTATTTCAACACTTACTGTACAAGTTGTCATTTTACGCTGGAAAACATTAAAATATTTATTGTGTGATTTTGGACCTATAATATGATATGCATCACGTATATTTTTAATAATTTCATCATTTTCATCATCCATGTTAGATGATATTAGTCCTAATGTGTATATTTTAGGTCTCATCTTAACCAATTTCATCAACGAAACAAACAATTGACATCTTTGACTATCATACTCCAATATATGAAAGAAACTATCCCAAATTTCTTGAGCTAGTCTTCTTGAATGGTGGTTAGACATTTTTTATGCATTGGTTTCAAAATATTTTCATCAACTTCAATTAAGTACTTATGTTTTCTATGCATAATTCTTGAACGTGTTGTTATTGGTAGAATCTATTCAAAGGCTATTTCAAAATCATTATATGTTTTCATGAAATTTTATTCATTGTTTATTTCTTCATTATATGTTTCCATGAAATTATATTAATTTTTAATTTCATCATTATTTGAGTCCATTAAATTTTCTTCATTTTTGGTGGGTAAAGTAACATGCATAGGCTCTTCACCAACAAAATCAAAAACTTTAAACTTTGAATGTGAATTTCCAACATTATCTACTTTTTTATTGTCAATTTCATCATAATTCATTTAATTATTATTAAATTCATCATAATTCAATTCATTATTGTTAGTTTCATAATTATTCAATTCATTATTTTCAATTGCCTCATTATCTACGACATTTGGCTCATCAGGGTTAGTGTTTGTACCTTGTTTTTTTCTCTCAACTATTCTAATTTCTCTAGTGTTTTGTTCTTCAACATATTCATCTTCTCTGAACATGAACCAGAGCTAATTTTGACAAAATAAACCAAGAATTTACTTCAAAATGTGGGGTCCAAAAAAAACTACAAAAAAGTACGTAGAGAATATGTAGAGTACGCAGGGAATGTTTGTAGGGATGTCAATATCGATTTGAGATAAAAATAGATGTTGACAAGTAAGTTTTTATTTTACTTCGAGGAATACACATATGTTATATTAATGAGTATGCATTCCTATAACATGTACACATTCTTATAACATGTGCATGTACTTATTATGTATATGCATTCCTTGAAGTATAGGCATATACTATAACAAAAAGCATAAAGGCTCATATTAAATGCATAAAATTCCATATAATACTATAATATGATGAAACAAGACTCAATAATATTATAATGTGATGCATAAATCCTGAATATGATGTAATAAGACTATCAGATGTTGCAATAAGGCTATCATATGATGCATTAAGGCTCAATATGATACAATAAAGATATCATACGATACAATAAAACTATCATAAGATGCAATAAAACTATTATATTATGCAATAAGACTATCATATGATGTAATAAATCTCTAATATGATGCAATAAGGCTCAATATGATGGATGAATCCCTAATATGATACATAAATCTCTAATATATGATGCAATAATACTCTTGATAAGACTATGTATTAATAAGACTATCATATGATGCAATAAGGCTCAATATGTATGACAAATTGAGCTAAATTTATATAAAATCCCATCATAGGTCCTTATAAAACTAGGCAAATAATGGGTTCACAAATTGGCACTAATCACATTCATGAATTTATGCATTTGTGATGAAATTAGGGAACTTAGGGGTTATGTTTGATATAAAATTAGGATTTAGGGTTAGGGGTTTAGTGTAATAGGTTTGTACATGTGTATATGTCATTAAATTAGGGTTTAGGGGAAATATACATGTTCAAGTGATAAAATTAGGGTTTACGATCAACATATCACAAAATATGACCTAATTTAGCCCTTTTAATCATATTGTAGACTCCAATTTAGGTTCAATGGGTTGAAATTGGCCACATTTGCATTCATATTTGAATTTTTGATTAAATTGAGGTTAGTTAAGCCGTATATTTGGCATCTATATTATATAATTTATTTGGCCATAAATTTGGTTTAGGGGCTTAATTTTACTCAAATCATGTCCCTAGTTAAACTAATTGACTGATTATTTCAATTCATGATAGATAAAATCATACTTAATTTTGTCTTAAATCATATATCATGCTCTTATTGTTATGTCAAGAAGGGGTTAAAACTAGCCTCTTATGACTCCTTGATTGAATTACCCCTATAATTGAACCTTTTTGTGCCACATGTGTACTTTGTACACCCAAAAATGTTAAAGCTATTAGAGATACATCAAGTCATGAAAGTTTTAGAGTTAACAATGCCCTACGAGGCCAAATCTAATTACATATCACCAAGTTTACCTCATACATGCTCAAAAGTATCAACACTATTAGAGGTGTTAGGTCCTAAAAGTCTTAAAGAGCTATTAGATCCCTGTGAGGTCTGATCCAATTAGATACATCACCACGTGTCTATCTTGTACACACATATACTTGTGTTAGAGATCTAACTATCAAGTCCTAGAAGCATCAAATTTTATAGATCCTTAGGATGCCTAATCTAATCAAAGATTTACACATGTGTAGATATAGTACATCTATAAAAGTGTTAGAGTTGTTATATATACACATATATTCTATATCCTAAAAGCATAAGAGATATTATCACCCTGGGAGTCCTGATCTAATCAAAGATGGACATATATACTTTTATACATCAAGTGGATAATTTTAATAGATAATATCGATAGGATGGGCCTAGCCCTAATATGTTAAGTCATAAAAAGTACTCAATGATCCCATCAACAATAAGAAACACTTGGAAAAATATGAACACATCTTAGATGACATGAGCATCAAATCTAGGCATGTGCACATTATGTACTCTCTATACATTTATTAGCTCACATGAGTGTAACTCATGATATTTGATACCTAGATAGGTCCCATCACCTCCAACCAATCCAACTAAGGCCTGAACACAAATATCATACATACATATAAGCCAAAAATGTTTAAATATTGATATCAATCCTATCATCTCATGTCTAGTAAATAATTCACATGATGTGAGCCTCTGATAGGCTAGGCCTGGCCCTGTTGTGTCAAGTCATCAAAACTAATCAATGATACCACAAAAAATAATAAATAATTGGAAAAATATGAACACATCTCAGATGTCATGAGGGCCAAATCTAGACATGTGCACACTGCACTCTCTACATTTATTAGCTCACATGAGTGGAACTCATGATCTTTGATACCTAGATAGGTCCCATCACCTCCAACCAATCCAACTAAGGTCTATTCACAAATTTATCATACATACATATAAGCCAATTATTTTTAAATATTTACATTGATCCAATCAACTTGTGTCTAGTAAATAGTTCACATGATATGAGCCTCTGACTTGGCATTACTGTACAAAAATTATCATGTAGATCCCTTTAAGGTCCCATCTAAATTGAGTAAGCACCAAACATTATCAATTATATATATATATATATATGTATTCAAATTATTTATATCTATCTAACTTGAAGTACCTCTAGATCCCAAAGTACATTCATATTATGTCTTACATGCATGAGAGAACACAATTCAACAATGGAGTATTCAACTTCAAATCCCAAGCTAGAGCAAGAATTCTGAGTTACTACTTTCTTGTAGTCCACATCATAAAGTTTAAGCTCATTAAAATGAAATATGAACATGATGATTGAATATATGTAAACAATATATTCTCTTGAAACCTTCAGTGAGGGGGTGCACACTGGTATTCAATTCTGATCAACCATCTATATGAGGTGAGCAGTTCATCATCCACATCAACAATTATTGGCTCCCTCTGCTCAGCATCATCTTTGAGAGGAAGAAAGTATTTTATTTAGGGGACATTTTAACCTTTGATGTATCTTGAATAATCTCAATAGAGTTTGAGCTAGGGTAACTTATACATATATCGTACTTGGTCAATGCCAGGTCTACACCACACTATATTTCTAAAGCATAGCCATAATTTAACGGTTTTGAATAAAGTCCCTAGTGAATTTAGATATTTTCTAAGCTATACATTCATCACTATAGGCACCACATCTTAAAAAAAATATTAAAACCACATCATCACTAATCGATACATGTGACCATTTCAAGTTTATTGAGCGCAAAACCACATCTTATAAAAAACAAAATGTGTACCCAACTATGCCAAAATATTTAATAAAAACATGTACATACCTTGTACCCATCCTAATTTCCTATCTTAACATCCCAATTACATAGTAATGCATATAACTCTATAGTATTGATAAGCACCAGGTGTTGTCTAGCTTGTTTTTGAGCTTGCAATTGTTGCATCTATGGTGCAGCTAATATTAGTCCCATGTCAAAGAAACACTATTGAGATGAGCTGGGAATGGATGGAGTGGTTGATGGTTATCCCATGTGTGATGGAGGGTAGATGAAGGAGGTGAACAGAATGGAGGATTAACCATATTTTCATAAGAGATCTTAATTTTAGGCAAAATTTGAATAATGTATTTGAATACATTAGGGGAATCTTGAATAATTGTAACAATAAAATACTCTTTTTATAATTTTAATTGGGACCTTAAAATGCACCTATTGAATTAGATGCATTGACGTTAGAGGAAACTTAAGGGACTTTATTCAACACATTTTAGGAATGTTTTTGGGATAATCCAAGGCATGATTCACAGGTATTGGGATCCATTAGATAAAATTCTTGAAATAGATATCCAAGAGATGCACTGTTACACCAAGGGATCAATTCTTATTTCTACTTACACAAGATTATCTATAATACATAGTCCAATTCAATGGGTTTTCCACTAAACAAATTAGTTCAAAATTTATAAATAAAGGGGTTTGGTCAAAGATATCAAAAAAATAACAAAAGGATAAGATAGGATTTTAGACAAGTAGGATAATAGCAATAAGAAACATGAAATTTAAAGACAAGAAGGATTTTAGGCAAGTAAGGTAGTAAGGTATATCCTTGCCCTACTAGGGGAAAGGTTCCAATAGTTGTGCATGTTCCAATTGTCAAACAAGGCTTTTGTTAACATGTGATCTATTGAAGAAGCATATTGGTGTATATAAATATTAAAGTGCACCAGAATATAAACATGTAATATATAATACTTTTTAAACATTTATTCTATAAAATTGAAAGTAACCAATCACATATTGACAATTAAGAGTCAAGTATTGATACTCTAATGCACAACAATTGGTACTCTAAAGGTTAAGTTTTGATCATAGGTTTAAAAATTGCATTTTATGACCTCTCATGATAAAATTGGTTATATGGTAAAATTTATAATGTGTTAGACATTGAAACCTTAGTTATAAGTAGTTAAGATGACACATTAAAATAGATAAATTTTTTAAAGTCTCATGTGATGTTATGGCACCTTAATTCACTATCCAAAGTTAGGATGCATAGCTGATGGGACCTTGCCCCTATAAGAAACATGAAATTTATTTGTTTTATGTTAATTAAAAATAATTTATATGCATTATATAATATGTTATATAATGCATACACATTATTTGAATTTTAATTAAAAACTGAGACTCTAGACTTAGAAATGGCTTGGATTTCTGAGCTAGAGGCTTGTGACTATAGTCGAGACTAAGAGTTTTGATAAAAACCAATAAATTTAAACTTAAATCACCAAATATGCTATGGATTTAAACATCAAAATTCAAAAAAGTATGACCATCATGATGAGCACACTGTGCTCTTTCCAAATATATTATTTTTATAAAATTTAGGCTATTTTAAGGGTTTAAACTATATTAATTTCTAATTACACCTTTTTTAGGAAACTACATGTTGCACATATACATGCCTATTCATGTTTATGTAATTTATCCAAATGAAAAACAAATTAAATGGTAACAAACTAGGCCTAATTCTACACACATTAAAAAAAAATTAATTTTCATTTTTTTGAGGTAGTTAGGGGGGACACATGACTGATTATCCATTTGATTAATCAATTTTTAGGATCTACTTAATTACAAAATTAATAAAAAAAATATTCTTTGAAAAAAAATATAACACACTAGAAGATATTATCTAAATATTCACCAAAGGGTTTCAAACAATATGTAATGATGCTAAAAAAATGGTGGGCTACACGACCATCTATCTACTATGTTTTCTTAAAAAAATGGGAGGTCCTCTTAAAATTTTAGATGTTCTAAAATTCATGTTTTTATACCATCTTGAAATTTTTGGTGTAGCCATCTCAAATTATCTATAGAAATTCAAATTTATGAAAAAAAAAAAAAAAATCATGTCCACGGGTAAGCCCTTATTTATCCCCCAAATGTGTATACTTACCCATAAGTGGTTAGATAATGATATAACCTTTGTATAATATTCCCCCAATAAGATACCTAATGAGTGTATATGTTTTAGGAAGCTTGTGTGTAGTCTGGAACCTGAGTGGTGATAGTTTGAGCTCACTAGGAGAATAATGGGGTGAGGGACACTAGATCAATATGCTCCTATTGAATAGGATACTCTTGTATAATTAAAATTTTTGAGTGTAACAATGATATCACATGAAAATTGGTTTAAAAATGGTATCTTATGTACTCTACATTCACTCGTGTACACTGTTGAAGAATATATGGTAAAAATTTGGCTAAAACAAGTATCAAATAACTATTGACAAATGAACTAATGTATAAAAAAGTACATATATTAAGCATGAATAAGTCATGATTTTGGTATTTTATGAAGTATTTTACAATTTAAGTTTTCATATATATGAACTAAGGAATATAGAGAAGGATATTAACCAATGACTCCCTTAAGAGTCTTACCATCAATTAATCCTGTATTGAATTAAAAAAATGGTGATCTCTAGTGAATAAAAGGGATAATGAAGCTATGTAGGTTCTATATCATATCGATATTCATATTATTTATAATCAACATCATCAGGATCATACAATTATGTGTTGTTATAATCATTATCATCTAGATTTAGAACTTGTGAAATGCCACTCTTATCTTCTATTGTATCTGAATATTTAAAACCAACTATCCCATATTGTGGTATTGACTTATTGATTTCTATTTTTCAATATGTACTATGTCTTGAACCTCTAATACTATGCCTTTACTTTTATCAATTTACATGCTAGCTGAAAGTATGCTTTCTCTCTAGATATGTTTCTTATTTAGAAAAGGATGTGACCTTGCCTACGTGATCAAATGATATGCAACCTTTGCTTTTATCAATCATTTATTCCATTGATTTTAACAATCCTCCAAGAGCAACATTTTAGGCACTTTAATATGCTATAACATGAAAAGTAGAATAGCTCTCTTTTGAATCAAAAGAAAATCATAGCTTGATTAAACCCATAAATGTTATAGATGCAATAGCTTGATCCAAGCATTGATACTTATTACCAAATGATGTAAGAAATGATATATATTAAAAATTAATTCCATGATATTCATTAACCTTGACATCTAGAATTTTTTCCCCATCTATGTGAGTAGTGATAATGAAATGGTCTTGATATGAGAAAAGGATTGTAGTTGCCCCATTTGTAACCATATTTGAAACTATATCTTGTGTAGGTATTAATTTCTTTGGATATTATTTTTTTATAAACCCTCTTTTTAGATTTTGTTTTTCTTAGATTTAATTTGATGTTACAACTTATCTTTTAATAGTGTTACTTTTTCTTGCTGTAACATTTGATTTACATATTGGTCCCTTTGTAATTGCTCTTTTTCATCTTGATATTTTTGTATTCATGTTTACTATAATGTAACTTGTTGAATATTTTATTTCTCTAATTTTTCCTTTTGAACTTGTTATTGGGATAATTTTTCATTTTAAACCTTTTATTGCTCTAATTTGTCCTTTGATAACATTTTTTTACTAGTTCTGATTTTGCCACTTTTTGTACTTGCTCTTGTTCCAATATGGGTTGTTTGATTGGGGTATAAATTTTAAGATGCACACTATCAATTTATTTTGTATTTTATATTTCAAAAAGAAAAATAAAAAGATATGTATGAATCCCATGCAGTCTTTGATATGCACAATAATGTTTTGATCTCCTTAGAAGATGTAGAGGAGTTAGTTTGATCAACTTGTTTTAAAGTATTTATCTAAAAATATCACTTCAAATATTATTATCCATTTTCATATGTGTTAAATCACTTAGTATATATGTATTATTTTGTCACTTATTAATTTGATATGAAATATTATTAGGCATAAAATTGATAGATGAAGATGTAAGTACATGTTTAACATTGACACACTATGGATTATGTGCCTATGTAATATGATTTTCCAATGATGTGATAATTTCACTAAAAAATTGATTTTAATTTTGTAAATATTCTATTAAATTACCCATAATTAGGATCATATTATTGAGAGATTCACAAACACAAACCTTGGGTACTTCAGATTGAACTGCATACATACACAAACAAGAGGAGATGAAGGAGGTGGAGGGGTTTGAGGAAGGGTAGCTTGGTTACCTACTTTTATAACTATAGGATGGGATAAATTATTTCTTGGGATAATGATAACATGGATATAGTTAGAGGGAAAGTAGCTATCACAACCTTGAGGATTATGAGGAGCTTCTTTTTTAACCACTTTAAATTTACAAATAGTAAAATGCTAATAATAAAAGAAAGACATATGAATGATAGAAAATAGTCCAACACAATAAGAAAATTAAAATTGAAACCTTAGGAGGATGAAATTTTATAAGGAAACTATAGGGAAAACTAGGGTTTGTTATGTTTAACAAGAAGCACGCTCACTAATATGTTTTATCAAATTTGGGATGATAAAACCCTAGATGACAAACTAATATGAAAAATTAGAGGTGATAATTTTAAAATATCAAACACTCACTAACTTGAAACTATGAAAATTTGGAAACTTAAAATTTAAAACTATAATAGGAAATAAATATCGAGCTAGAAAAAAATGCCACAAAAGCAATCAAATGTTGATACTCATTGAATGTGAAGGTTTTCTATATGAAATTAGGGATCTAGCACTAGATCATGGTTTTGACAACATCATCCTAGGATGGACACTAGAGGGGTGGTGATCATGTCCACTCTGATAGTGCTCATGTCCACTTATAGTGATAAAATTAAGGCTTTTAAGCTTTCTATATCTTTGTTTGAAGAGCCTGTATATAGTGTGAGAGCTTGCGATCACTTGTGGAAACCAATTTATTACTACTTTTCTTTTAAAAAATGCTAGTTCTTTGACATGTGAATACCAATGAAAATAAATGGGGAAAAAGGGTCCAATGGTTGAATTTGGGTGAGATCTCAATAACTCATGTGCTGAACACTACCTAAAAACCAATACTCTGAAGAGGGATCAAACTTCATGTATTTCTCCCATGCTATAGTGGTTTGTGAAGCTTTGTTGCAATGTGAATATGTTGGTGTAATATTATTATGATTAAATGCATTAATTGTGACTTATGACATGTAATATGTATTTAGACTTGAGATCTAGGCTATTGAGGTTGTATGCAATATAATATGGAAAAATAAGTGTTTTGCTCTCTACGTGAAATTATAATTATGGGGTTTTTCAATGTGGAAGCCTCTTTTATGTAAAAAATAGTTTGAAATGTGTTTGTATAGTAATATCTTTGAAATTAATTCAAATAGGGCTCACTAGGGAAATAAAATAACCTTTTCATAACTTTTTATTTTGAAAATTAGTTGTTATTTGGTGGGAAGACAAGAAAGGAAACAAAAACACTAGAGCAATGCACTATAGTCCCCTAGGGCATTATAGTCTATGGGTACAACTATAATTATAAGTGTTATGTAGGGAAAAAAATATGCCTAAGTTAGATAAGAATAAGGAGGATTATATTCAAGGGTCATTTATCATATTATAAGAGTGAGTCTTCTATGTACAAGGTGGTCAAAAGACCTTAACATAGTTCTAGAGCTAAGTGTGTAAAAGAATGGTCAAAAGTTCATGTTTTTAGGTTAAATTTTAATTTATGTGTCTACATGAGGAAGTAACTTCACCTTATATAGAGGTTCTTATGGATGTTCTCCTACCTGCTTGCTATTTTATGTCTTTTTCTCTCTTGAATTCAAGTTTCTCATTTATTCGATCCTTAATTGGTCTTTTATAACTTAATGCAAACAAGTCTAAGTATATAATAAAAATTGAATAATTTATGGTAATTGAGACAAATTAAATGATAATTTACAAAATGTCAGTAGAAAAAACCAATTCCAAGTTTGTAAACTACAAAATGAATGAGTGAATTTCATGGGATAACAAGTAAAGTTTATGAACTACAAAGGGCTTGTGAACTTTCGAAAAGAACACATGCCATGTATGGAATTAGTTTTAAATAAGAATTTACATTAAATTAAATTTGTTATATTCCAAAGGGCATACGCCCTTTGCAAAGGGTACACGCCCTTTGCAAAGGGCACACACCATTTTAAAAAGGTGTATGTTTTTTTAAAGGGTGCATGCCATTTACAAAGGGTGTATACCCTTGTATAAAGAGAGTATGCCCTTTTAAGATATCTATGATTTGAATTTTTTTCACTTTTCCTCAAAAAATGGTTTAATTTTAAGCTTGAGGGGAGGGGGGTCTATAACTAAATCATGTCATAGAGAAACCCATATGCTTTTTAGGAATTTTATGTGTCTTTTCCATCTTTGGTGACACATCTAATCAGGTATATAGGTATATTTTATTATTTAATAAATGTCATATGGGTTTTTAGAGGGGAAAAACTAAATTTTGAATATATATATATATATATATATATAACATTAAACTATTATTTTCAACTATTACTTAATTTCTACACAACATACCTTATTATCGATTGTATACATAATATTAAAAATACCATTATAACATTTTGATTGTTAATAATTTTTTTATAAAACTTATATCTCAAAAACATACACATCATTGGACATACTTTAAAAAAAATGATTTTAATGAAGTTAAGGTCAAAAATTTATGTTTATACACTTGCAGTTTCAATTTTCCAGCTGTCTTGACTTGTAAAATTATTTAAAAATATATATATTAAAAAATTAATTAAAAATAGTCTGAATAATCTTCGACATTTCCTCTATTTGTATATTAAATTTCATACAAAAATTCATTCATTTACTCTAAAACATGTGTCCATACAAATGTGGTCTCCTTATCTTTTCACAAAAAATACCAAGACATTATCTTAAATATGTCAATTTCAAACACTTTTATCATTTGTGTATTGAAAAAAAAAATTTAAGAACTAAATTCAAAATTACAATGGATAAGTATATTTTTGAATATGCGCAAAGAAACAAATAAATTAGAGAAGAAAGGAATGTGCAAATAAATATTGACATGCGAGTGAATACCATGTACAAATACTTTGATAGAGTGGTTATAAATGGTTAATATTAAACAATAGGTTATAAATGTGTGTGTATGAATAGGAAACCTATACTTATGTCTCAAAATGTATAGACTATAAAATTCTAAGGAAATATATATATAAATTCAAATAGAAAATCATAACCACCAGATAGGTAGGTGGAAGTCACTAGATAACTACCTACCAAGACTCCTAAATTTAAATGAAAAAATAATATTAGGAATATAATTGACATTAATGGTGGTTATTGGGTAAAGATTAATCCAAAAAGGGGAAGCATCTAGAAATTTTAGGGATATATAAGGATATGTCAATTTAAGATGAAGGAGATATGTCCATAAAACTAATGAAACTTTGTCAAAATTTAATTCTAGTAAGAAAGTGTGAGTCTGATAACTAGGGAATTGAAGTCATGAGTGTGTAAAGTGTAAATATATAATTATAATAAACTTTCATAGTCATGTTGATCTCAAGTTAATCATGTTGATCAAGCTCTGTGTGTGTATATTTTATATGTATATCTATTACTAATATAAATTTAATTTTTTTGTGTTAAATCTTGAGTTCTTTCTGAGTGTGTATTTATAGTTATGTAGTCTAAGGTAATTTTTAATTGATCCCCCTAAAAATTAATTAATTAATTTGTTATCAAAGCATATGTTTCAAACCTTAGATTGTGATTAGTTTGTTTGTATAATATTGTGGGTAAAAATCTTTTAATGAGTAGAGTCCATAGTAGAGGGAGAGTGAGGAGATGACAATATGAGTTAGAAGAGATATTTTGGCATCCAATTCAGCTAAAATATTAGAATATTTGATGGAAATGTTATGAGTTGTGTAAACGTGACTAAATACTATGGAAAAAGAAAGACTACATGATTTGATGCTTAGGGAAAATTAAGTGATGCCGGGGAAGAATAATGTGTAGAAGGCATGAGAAGGGAATATGAGGAGGATGAAGTGGAATTAAATGTTATATATAGTAGGGTGTTAGATGATATTTCATGAGTTAGATGAGGTGATAAGGTGAATGTAACATGTTACCTAGGGTCATTGAATCTAGAGTTTCTCATTGGCTAGTTTATAGACATGAAGGAGTACTTTTAGTTTGATGAGGTTATAAAATAATAGTGTGTGAAGGTGGCACAAACTAGATTGAAGGGTAGATAAATATTATGGTGGATATAATTTCAAATTTAGATGAAATAAGTGGTAAGAGAAGATAACCTAATGGGATCAGATGGTTGAAAATATGAAGGGGAAATTCTTGAAAGGATATTATCATATGGAGTTATTCAATAAGTTACATAAGTTGAAGGAGAAGGGAATAAGTGTCAAAGAGTAAATTGAGGATTTATATAAGGCCACAATTAGTTATGGACATAGTGCATTCAACTAGGATAAGGTCACAAGGTCCTTAAATGGGTTATGAATAGGGATCTAGGAGGAGATAAGTATGACCTAGATCCATCTATGGGAGGAAGATTCTTAGTCTATGTTAAAGTCAGAGGAATTTTTTTTGTGTAAATGAAAAATATCACATTAGGAAATGGGAGAGGAAAGGGGAGATCCAAACATATAGGTAGTGCTAAAAAGATATAGCCAAGATGAAAAGATAGTAATGTTTCACACAACCCAATTCAAACACAGGATAAATAATAAAGTCATGATGGATATCTAATATACACATGAGGTAGAATGTCTTACCCAACCAGAGGATGATGAAGATATGGTCGAGAAGGGGGAGAATATTACTAGTAAAAATATTCAAACATATATAAGTTTGACACATATCAAGTGAGTGTATGTAAAAACAAGGCAAAAGAAGTTAAAGGACCATGAAAGAAAATAACATGTGTGATCAATGAGATAATTTATAGAGAGATCAGAACCTAACAAGGCCTTGGTAATGAAAAGGATATTTTTTTAGATATTGGTAAAGTGAGGATTTTTAAAGGGGCCTTTCCATTTCACACCACTTAAGACTAGTAGATAAATAAAAAAGCATAGTGAGGGACAAAATAATATGGATAACATGCCCAAATAATTAAAATATAGTGAATCAACAACAAATACAACTACAACAATAGCAAACAAAAAGCTTGGAATAAGGATTAAAAAAAAAAAATAGTTACATTACCAACCATAAACCAAAAGTTAATAGGAAATAAGTCCCATATAAATTTCAATCTTTCCCTTTTTGCCTCTCTTCTTTTTAACCTCATGTCACCTCATTTAGAGGCTTCCATCATGACTAATGGTAATTCTTAAGTTTGAAATTCATTGTGTATAAGAAATCAGGTTTTTTGAATTTGTATGGGTCACCAAGTCCTTATCTAAATACAAATTATCTAATTCATGAGCTCTCTTCATTCCCCCTAATGGGGTCACATTCGTAACAATTCCCATAGTAGTGATATGATGTTATTTTCTTTCCATCATGATAGACACATATATCTCCCCTTGAGTATTTAGTTCTCAATATTTATTCTTCTCTAGATTTATTTTATGATGGATTTTATTTTCATGTTCATCTCCTCTGCTATTATATCTTGCTTCAAAAAACTCCATTCTTTAGATATTGATTGCATCTCATTTTTCCTAGGAGGATGTGTTCGTGCCTAGTGAAAATTAGATTAAAGGTGTCTTGGAAGTTTACATATACAACATCAAAATGTTGTATTTTCATAATATAATACCTAAATATGTTGAGATGCCCCCAATTAGAGTATCATTTTATTCAATATACCCTGACTAAGATCTATTTCCTCATAAATACGAGCATATGTACACCACCCCATTGTTAATCTCTCAATATCATATTTGATATAGGTGAACAAAGAGTTGATATCTCTTTAATATCATGCCAAAGATGTAAAGTTATGTTGGGGAGATGAACCCATACTAGATTTTTAGTAATATAGAGTGAATGAGGGTCAAATCCTAGAAACCAAGGATTAACGAATAATCTTGAAGTAATGAAAAAGGGTGTTACTAAAGCTAACTAAGAAGAATAATGAGATACTGTAGAGGAATATCATTTTATGAGTAGTGTTCAAGTTGGGAGGTAAGTGTTTTAAAATGAATGTGGATAGTTACGTTTCATAAAATTTATTTTCATGAAAAATGGTGGAGAATTTGGGCTTGAAGAAGGTTGGTCATGAAACCCATATAATGTATTATGGTTGTATATAGGTCATTAGGTATTGGTGAATGAGCAATTAATTTTGAATTTCTATATTAGATGATACTAGGATGAGTCTAGTGTAATTTAATGATGATGAATGTGTGTCATCTGATCTTGGGAAGGCCATGGAAATATGTCAAAAGTATTTTCAAAATGGAATAACCAACACATATTTCATTTAGAAGGATAAAAATAAGCATATACTACCTACACTAGGAGACCAAAGATAAGAAATGTGTAATAATACATGTGCATGCATATTTATGGTTATAGGAAAGACATTATGTCAAGAAGTGGAAAAAAGCCATGTTTTGTGCTCATGCCAAATCTAGTGAAAGAAGACTACACAAATACACAAAAGGAGGAAGTGTTGTATGAGATGAAGGCAATACTATATGAAATTGAATACACCATTTAAAGTTACACCCATGCAAATTATTAGTCACCATATAAATATAGTATTAGGAGAGAGATTTCCAAATAAAGTTACATATTAAATTACATTGAAATAAATTAAGTGTAGAGACAAGTACATGATTTATTAGATAAGGTAATAATTAAATAATTTTTGAGCCTATGTGTAGTTCTTGTGCTATTATCATAAGATAAGGATTATGAGTGGCAAATGTGAACATATTCGAGGGGTATCAATAATAAATTTCATGTATTGATTTCCATTATCACACGTAGATGCAATGATGGATTGTTTAAGTGGTGTGTGTGAAGTAATTTTGAAAAATCAATATGAAGAGGTGGTATCATTAAATAAGGATCAAGGAAGGTGATGAATGGAAGACATCCTTCAAAATGAAATAAGGGTTGTATGAGTGGTTAGTGACACCATTTAAATTTAATAATTCATAAAGCATATATGTGATGTGAATGAATGAGGTGTTCAATCCGTTTATATGTAAGGATGTTATTATAGATAGTTAAATCTAGTCACATGTATTTGACAATGTTAATTCTTGACATACCTTAAACAACTTGTATTATACTCAATATTACTATTACTCATAATTAATCTATCCATTTGTCTATATGTGGGATCGAACCCTTTGTTTGTAATCACTACTACATAGGAATTCCCAAGTCATGGCTCAAAATTCTTTATATCATTTTTAGACTACTCTCGACTTGAAGTTAGTTATTCTTTCTCTACCAGGATAACTTTATGTTATGAAGATAAGTCAACTACCACAACCTATGCAATTAATAAAACCTTTCCCCTATGCCATTTAATGGCTAGTTTCTAAAATTAAAAAATTATATGGTTAATCCTAAATTTTTCATAAGTTGACTAAGGAAAAAAAAAAAAAAAAAAAAAAAAAAAATATATATATATATATATATATATATATATATATATATATATATATATATATATATATATATAACCAAGGCATCATTTCAAAGGGACTTGATATCAATCTGGCATCTATTTATTATACTACTACACATTTATAATTTTTTACCTATTCTTTTTGAACTTAATATCAATAACTAGGAGCAGTCACAAATTAATTCTGAAGCATTCCAAATTAAGTCAAAAGCTAACATTGTCAAAGTATTAAATCCAAATTACAAGTTGCATGCAAAAAGCAAAGGAACACAAGTACACAATCAAACTAGGTGGGATAACTATGTGTGGTTTTATTCTCTCCTCAAAGTATCTAGATACATAAAAAACCAAAAAATCATCAATAGGCATGATTGAGGTTAGTTCAACCCATTACAATTACCCTTATTTTTTGCATGTTTCTAACTATCACAAGTACACCTAGGATTTTCAAGGCAAAGAGAAGGAAACATATGTTTTCACACATAATTAAAAGAATAAAAATATCCCATGTATATCAACAAACATAGGCATAGGAAATAAAGTAATTAGAGTTTCATCATTTTCACAATGGACAAATTTGTAGTCAACAGACAAGACCACCCTACGTAGATATCTAGTGAGCATAAACTTGTTAAGATACAACCAAATATATTATTTCTAATCTCTAACTATCACAAACATGTTTTATATTATTTTATACCATCAAAAATCTACTATACTTAACCATAAACTATAAAATTTAAACATCTTATTATTAGTTTTACTTACTATATTTAGCATAAGCACTTGTTAATTAGTTTTAATTAATTTTGATTTACATTCATATTTATGATTGAATGTCATATATTAAAATATGAATAATATTTCAATGATTTATACCTATTAAAAATCATTAAACATTATTAAATAAAAATATAGTAAAACATACTAGTGAACCCATTTCTTGCTTGAACATTTCTTTTTCAATTTTTGTTTTTGGGTTTCAAATGAATTCATGATTCCTATAAACTAAATAAGTATGATCATTATTTCTAGGATTTGATTGAGATTTGGTCTAGGATATCTATTTGACCTAGGATTTATGGATTGAATTATTGATTTTTTACTCAAAAATCTTTTCTTATATTTGTGTTCAGTCTTTTTTTCTTTTTTTATTGTTTTATAGAACCGTGTTCCAGTCATTGTAAAAATCATAGATGTCATTCTCAAAAAAATTGTCACTAATTATATATGATCCATGGTTTGAGGGTTATTTCTATAATACTCGAGCCATTAGAAAACACTATATATAAAATATATCTTTCACGTACCTATCAAGGATAT
Source organism: Torreya grandis (assembly GCA_037957365.1). Taxonomy (NCBI): domain Eukaryota; kingdom Viridiplantae; phylum Streptophyta; class Pinopsida; order Cupressales; family Taxaceae; genus Torreya; species Torreya grandis. The sequence continues at coordinate 1,600,833 of JARHVA010003199.1, forward strand.
CAAAAGCGTATAATATTTTTGATTTCTAGTTATAGGGAAGCTTTCAACTATTTGATTCTATATTGCACTATTAAGTGGTTAGCCCTAGGAATTTACTCTCAATATACCTCAAATATGAGACATTGTAGCTATAATATTGTGTGATATTTCATATTTAGTACCACTTCAAGCCTTGTTCACATTTACAATTATAATCAGATTATTTGATAGCCTATAAGTTAACCACACCTTGCTTAGTTATAACCCCTAATTCAAAGTTTCAAAATTAAATCAGGTCTAAAATGAATAATATAAAATCTTGAGACTTCCTCAATTAATATTTCTAAAATATCTAATCTAATATACTACCTATCACCACCAGACACCAAAGGGTGTGCACAAATCATTTTTTCCCCTACTCTCTTTATAGGTTATACTTTGCATTACACACACCCTATTAATGGATTTAACAAGACTATTGAGATTGATCAAGATAATGAAAATAAATTTGATGAAATTAATGATGAATAATTCACTAAATATATTCATGTTAATCCACATAACATTGATTTATTAATATACATTGCAAGAGATGAGAAAAATAAATTACTTCAAGCTTATACACTGGGAAAATAGCATGATCTCTTTCATGATCTTAATCACCCATTTCAAGCCAATAGTTTCACTTCAAGTGTTCCAATTTTTAATATTTATTGTATTCATTCATCGACACTTATATCTACATATGTGACAAAATCCCTAGGTATGGGTGCATCACAAGGATTATAATATATTAATAAACCTATTACTACAAAAGCATTATACACACCTATTTTGATTAATACATATGGTCCACCACCAACCCTACCTAATACACATTCATTTTATTAGACTATTATATTATTACATGCTAAGGTGATTAAATTAGAGCAAGGTGTCTATAGAGCTAGACACTTAATGGGATCCATAATTTGCTTCATAATAATTATGCACTTGAGATAACATCATACCTGTTACAATTAGGCTATATATCTCTTAAGCTTCCACTCTAAAAAAGTAAAGGTGATCCTGAACAACATATTCAATGATTTCATGTATAATTATTTGGATTATGAATAAAATGAAAAATTGTTAACCAAGGTATTTACATAAAGCCTCAAATAATAAACATTGTCATGGTTATATGATCTTCCATTTTAATCAGTCAAATCATTTAACCCTTTGACATATAAGTTTCTATCAAACTTCTTTATTAATTTTGGGGAAAAATTATCTTATGCATAAATTTTTAAACTCAATTAAGGGTCAAAATGAGCCAATCAATGAATATGTTCTATGATACAAAACTATGTCATCTATGATGACCAATTCTATTGTAGACATTGAATTACAAGATATCTAAAAAAAATGTTTGCTAGCACCACTTCATGAGTCTATCATGTTTGATGAATTCAATTCTTTGAATGAGTTATGCCAAAAAATTAAATAATAATAATTCAAGCTAATAAATTTAAACAAAATTAACTATGCACCAAATGCTCCAACTACTTCAAATATGAAGTTTCAAAGCAAACCAAGCTACATGGTCAAATTTAATGAAATTAAGAATGAAGCAAAAATAACAGTGTATGTAGTATGATAATGAAAAAATAATATTCATTTGATAGATCCACAAATGAGGTAATTCTCATGGTTACCATCACCTTCACATATATTATTACAAAGGTTAATTTACTACAATGTCATATCTCTCCCCCCAACATTAGAGGTAGATATGACTAAGCCTCAACATAAGAGATTAAGAAATTACACATACTTTGAATATCATATATGTATTATACATTTTAAAAATAATTGTTACAAGTTAAGGCATAAGATGAAATTTATTATCAATGATAATAATATTGAGTTAAGCATACCAACAAAGGTGGCTAGACCACATCAAAATAAAATTTCAAATTTGAAAACCTTTTGTAATCCATTTCCAAACCATGGAACAATATAAATTAATGATAATTTAGAGGTACATTGTGCACTCAATATAAATCCTCCTCTTGAATATGGGCACCCAATAGATGTTATTATTGGTATAATTATAGAAAAATTAGCACCACATATTATGATAAAATTTGATGGCAATGAGATTGTTGATGATGATTCAAATAGATTTGAAATTTTTATTCAAGATTATATAAGAAAAAAAACCATACATAGTGTCATGATCGGAAATCAAGTGAAAATTAATGTACAATGCCACTTCTTAAGATTCTTGGGGTGCACAAGGTAAGATTTACAAGATACATTGAAATTACTTAAAGAAATTAATGGACCTATACATTATACTCTTAATCATATAATATTACCTCTACAAGTTGGTTAAGTGAAAATGGTTACTTAATTTTAGTATTACAAAGTAGAGGGTTATTTGAAATGTTATTAAAATTCTATTGGATACATAATCCTTACGTAGTTCCATCCATATTACATTGATGTCTAAAATATATAAATTATAATTAAGTGGTCAAATTTTTAGGCATTTAATATGAATACCCTCCACATTTAGTGGTATCTCATCCTCCTCCCCCACCACCATTGTAGTTAGTTATTACACCTATTTAAAAACATAGTGTAGAGTCAGTTATTTCATTTATGTAGGATATTTACATACATCCATTTCAAATGAGAATAATAAAGACTCCTAGATAATGTCCTTCACATCAAAAAAATAGTTTAAAGTTTAAAGAGATTTCATCTTCTATAATGCATCATAAGGAAATACATTGGATGAATTTGTATATTCCATAGTGAACATAATCAATGATACCTTATCCTAATGTAAAATAGACTCCACCACGTCACATTCCTTCTAGAGTTACAGATCCTACATATGATCCTATGAGTAAATATCAAGATGGTTTCAATATTGCACCTGATTCCTTTTAATATTATGGTTCATTTACATGTATCACTTTTAATTTTCATAAAGACACCCTCCCATTCTAATAAACAGTCATGCACTATGGTCACCCCATTAATAGGATAGTTATATAATTTATTTTACATTTGTACACATCAAATACACTAACAATAAAAAATACTCAGACATGTTAAAACTTAAAAAAACTCAAATATGTCAAAAATTCAAAAATTTCAAAATATTAATAAAATATCCAATTCTCTAGTGAGCTTTCTTCCTTACCTCAAATAGGGTCTGATCATAATCCCTTGGTGTTTGAAGGAAACAAGATCTCACAACCCAAATGCATCCCTTTCATATTTGAAAACATGTGGCTTCTTCACCCCAATCTCATAGAATCCCTAAAATATTGGTGGAAAGAACCCATCTCAAGATCCACCATGTTTATCCTCACTTAAAAACTCAGTTTTCTCAAAACCAAGCTAAAAATTTGGAATAAAGAAGTATTCAAGGGCATATTCTTAAAAAATAAGGATCTCAAAGTAGAAATTGTAGTAATTGAAGAGCTCTATGCTTCTGGTAATTATAATGATCTCATGGCTTCTAAGGAAAAAAATCTCCTATGTCAATTTCATAACCTAGAAGCAAAAGAGGAGGCCTTTTGGAAACAAAAGTCCAAATGCTTATGGCTGAAGGAGGGCAATAGGAATAAAAAATTATTTCATCATTGTGTATCTAAGCATAGGAATATCAACAAAATATCCCAACTAAAAATGGAAGATGGGACCATCAGTAGAGATGAACATGATATCTCCCACCATACTTTTAATTATTTTAGGAACCTACTCTCAAAAGGAGTACTAGATGAACATTTGGTTTCCTCTACTCTCAATAATTTTGATAAAGTTTTCACAACTATTGATAACACTTCCCTTACCAGGGTTCTTTTGAATGAGGAAATAAAAAGTGCAATATTTTATATGGAGGGATTCAAGGCACCAGGACCCGATGGGTTCCCCCCTTTTTTCTTCCAAAATTCTGGGACATTGTCCACCTAGAGGTTGAAGATGTTACTAGAGAAAATTTCCACTATAAATCTATCCTCAAGGAAATCAACACCTTCCTTATACTGATTCCAAAAAATCAAGGTGCCACTAATATTCAAGACTTTTGGCCTATTAGCCTTTACAACGCCACTTATAAAATATGCTCCTCTATCTTGGTAAAACACATACAATCTCTACTTGATAAAGTTATTGGGGAACAATAAGGGGATTTTATGGTAGGTAGATAAATCTCATATGGCATTATTATGATTCATGAAGTTATTCATTCTATTTATAGATCCTTGAGGTAGGGTATGTTACTCAAGTTGGACATGTAGAAAGCTTATGATCAGGTCTCCTGGCATTTCCTTATGATAATTATAGAAAGGCTAGGCTTGAAGCAAGATAATAAGAAAATTATCTAGAATTATATTGCCACTCCCAAATTTTCCATTATTCTAAATGGTGTTTTAAAAGGTTTCTTTTCATCTTCAAGAGGACTAAGATAGGGTGACCCCCTCTCTCCCTACCTCTTCATCATTCTATAAAAAACCTTGGGAATAATTTTGAGGAGTGCCTACCCTTAGAGATTAATTAAATGTATCTTCATGTCTCTTAACTCAAATCCTATCACTCACCAATAATTTGTTGATGACAATATCATCTTAAGAGATGCATCTACTAAGGAAGCATTTCAATTAAAATGCATCTTAAATAACTATGAAAAGGTTTCCAATTATTTTATTAATTTACAAAAGATCTATCTATTTTTTTATCAATACCTCACCCCTTCAGTAGAAAAGAATCACCAAAATTCTACACTATCAAGTGGGAAATCTATTGGCAATCCATTTAGGCATCCCATTCTTTGAATGAAAAATAGATTATGAGCTTTGGAACCCTCTCATTAATCATATAAAAAAACTAGTAAGATGGAAGGGCCACCTTATTACTAAGGTAGGGAAATACCATCTCCTCAAGGCCTCAATTCAGAGCATTCCTATCTACCAGATGTCTATGTTTAGAATGCCTTCCAAAGTAGCCACTAAAATTAAAAAAATACAAAAAAACTTCCTTTAGAGGGGACCTAAAGAAAGATTTAGATATAACCTCATTACGTAGCAAAAAGTTTTCCTTCCAAAAGAAAATGGAAGTCTTAGCCTAAGAAGAATTAAATCCATGAATAAAGCCCTGTTGGCAAAAATAGGCTGACGACTGATGAAGGAAAATGGGGAGTGGGCAAGAACTATCAAAGACAAATAATTGAAGGGAGTGGAAGTGGATGAATTCTTATGGGAAGAAGGCCCTATAAATAGATCTACCTTCCAAAAATCTATAACTAGCTACAAAGATCTCTTAAAGAAAGGTATTTTATGGAAAATTAGCAATGGTGAGAAAATTGACTTCTGGGAAGATGCTTGGCTATCTCCCACCCCCTATCTACCAAAGGGATTCAGGTGGGGTGGTACAAATACATAAAAAAATTTGGGGATCCAAGAGTACTAGAAAATTCTCCTCAGTGATGGACTCTCACTGGAAGAATCTCAGGCTATTCAAACCTTAACTTGTCATTAAGACAAGTTCATATTCCTTCCATATAGAAGGAAGATAATTTTATTTTGGGAGCTACATATAAGGGTTCCTATTTGATGGCCTCAAGACATGCCATCGACCTTAATTTGGAAAGCAAATGGAATTTATGGAATTTTTTTGGGTAAAGCACTTGACTCCCAAAGTTAATTTCTTTTTTTGGCTTATGATGTAGGATAAAATTATGATAGTGGAAAATCTGGCCAAAAGAGGATTGATTGTCCCCAATAGATGCCCAATTTATTAGAATGTAGAAGATTAAATACACTACCTATTCCTTGAGTGTCCCTTTAGTTCAACACCATTTAAATCGTTGCTTATTCACCTCAGCTTGACCTAGATCAAACTAAACAAAGTCCTATACCTCATAGTGCAATGGATTTCCTCCTATAATATCCCTTCCCTTATCTTCCTTTGACACTGCATTCTTCCTCATTGGTTTTGGTGTGTTTGGAAATCTTGCAATGGTGGTCTCTTCCTAAACAAAAGATACCAATTGAAAGGCACCTTTTTTGACTTTGCTAGGCCATTTCAAAAAATTGGAAAGCTTCCCCTCCAAAAGACAAATATCATGTCCCTCTTGAATTACAAATCCTTAAAAACTAGGATATTACTTAGGTTTTATGTTTCCCTTCAAAATCTATAATCTATAAGCATACAAAATGGAAGGCTCCACCAGAAGGCCAGGTGAAACTAAACTTTGACAATGCCTCAAAAGGTAACTTGGGTCCTACAAGTGGAGGTGGAGTTATAAGGAATTCAAAAGGGGATATGTTAGCTGATTATGTAGGTACTATGAGTACCCAAAAAAATCACCTTGTAGAGGCTAAGGTGGCTCTTTGGGGAATATATATGGCTTCCAGAATCAACCAAAATAGGATCATTATAGAGGATACTTCATTAAATATTATAAAACTCTAAAATAGAAAATAATTCCCTCATAATATTAAAGATATCATCAACGATGCCAAAAAACTCTTGAGGGGCATGTCCCCCTTCCAAATTATCCATACTTACAAGGAAGACAATGGGGTTGCGAACATATTTTTCATCATTGGAGTTGAAATCCATAGCTTAACTATCACAAGGAAAGAAACATTCCTAATAATGTTCTCAATGCCTTACAGGTCAAAAGTACCAATGCATGATAGAAACATCATATCACCACATGTGTATAATATCTCTTCAAAGGGGTGGATATTAATTAAGCTGATCTATAATTATGTCAATAGAAGGGGGCATAATTTATATAACATTTCATTGATGAGCTTATCAAACTCCATTCACATTTCCAAATTAATTCCATCTAAAACCTTCCTCCTACTTACCTCAGCTCTACAGACATCTATTTGATGGGAGGTGATAGGGAAAGGTTGGAACCCATCTCTTGTAAGGAAGTTCATGGCTAGAAACAAGTTTGGAAGAAACTCAAACACAGGGGCCTCATTGAGTTTATGGAGAGATTCATGAAGCATAATGTGGAAGTGGCCCATGTCTTTGTTACAACCTAAAACAAATGTAAGGTGACCATTCATGGAATAATAATCACTATTTCAAAGGAATACATTAGGGAAGTGATCGGTATGTCCTGTGAAGGTACCAAAGCATTCAAAGACCAAATGAAGAAATGGGAGCTGCTGTAACAATTCTTATAGATGAAAAACTTTATGAGGACTAATAATAAAGGTTTTTCATGGGCAGATCTCCCTCTTTACTAGCCTGATATTTGTCTTCAAGTCATGTGACATATGACTCTTAAAGGTAAATACACTCTTATCTTTTCCCACCACTTTTTATTATTGAATCACTTTATTGGCTATAAAATTAGTCCACCTTTATTTATATTTAAGTCCCTTGAAATAACTATTTTATTACATTAAGTGAATGACATTAACCCTATCCTGCACCAAGGGTTGATCTTTCTCCTTATCAAGCACAACCAAGCCCTCCATGATCAAGAAGTCCCTCCAGGGGGTTCTTCCTCCAAGGAGGACTCCCCAGTGGAGGAACCCACCTCAAGATCCCACCAACTCTCTAAGTGTACCCACCCAGCTAGCCCTTCAAAATCCCCTCCTGATGACCTCCCCCTCAAGTTGTTCATTCCTAAACCTAAGCCAATCTCCCTAGATGTGGGTACCCCTATGAAGACTGACCAGAAAGGGAAATCCATTATATTTGATGAGATATAAAGGAATAGATTACAACTAGATAAATTTAACTCCAAGTTTTAACAAGTAAGGATGGCCCTTACCAAGCACATTCAAGATTAGAATACTTTTCATAGACATGCCGAGTCCATGGTACATTCTTTCATCCAATTTGCCTAACCATCCTAAACCCCTATCATTTAGTCACCTAAGATCTTGAAATCCCCCCTTCAAGTTTCCCCCAAGGGGATCCCCCCTACGCTATCTCCCTTGTAGGTTAAAGGCTAGAACTGACCTCGTATAGTCTTTCCTAGTGAAGTTGTTGTAGTACTTGGGAATCATAGATGGGCCAAGATTTCAAAGGTAAAGTAAGACATCCCTATGAAGAATCTTAAATATGCTAAAGAACCATCAGAGGGGATTCACTCCTAAGCTTTATTTTTGGTTTTCTCATTTCCTTTCTTTTGGTATAATATAGTGTCTTTTTGATGTTTTGGCTATTCAACCTTTAATTGGCCTATTTATACTTTTGTATTGCACTTTGGTGGTTCCATGATCCTTGTAAAACCTGATTTTTATCCTATTAAATAAAAAATAAAAATATCATGTAAGTAAATTTAAAAAAAAAATCAAATATGTTGAATATTAAAAAAAATCAAATTTTCAAATATTCAAAAAAATCAAATATTTCAAAAATATAAAAAGAATCGAAATATTCTTTTTTTTTTTTTTCAAATTTCAAGATTTGAGGCATGACATGAGTTTCTAGTTTACTTCCTTACATATTTTATTTATCATAATTTTTGTAGATAATATATTATATTTCACACACACACATGTATTTCATAAGGTATAAAAATGTGATTAAGGACACACATCTTACACATGGATTCCTAAATTTTGGACTCCCTTCTACCTAATGGCCATGCCTACGTTGGGGTAAAATTATCTTACAAGTTACATTATCACATGTTATATCTATCTATGAACTCTATACCATGTTGAGCTAGATATCTTAAAAGTGTTTTGATAATTACTTTTATCTTACATTGTGTTTTATGTAAATTCTACTTTGATATGATGTGACATTGATACATATGTATGGTTTAGACTAGTGTTCACTTATTCTATGTTATTTTGATGTTATAGCTTTCATAAATGATATGATATAAATCATTTGCTTATTGGGTGTATCCACTTTGATTTATGTGTGTGAAATATTTATGTCCCTTATTTGTGACATTTTTTATGTCCTTTGTGTGTGTCTCTAAGCCTTGTTCATTGAGACATGTTCATATCCCTTGTATGTGTCCCTTGGCTTATATGTAATATTATGTGTTGTGTTTTTTAATTCTTGAATATTGGTGCCATGATCCATATCATGAACTTTACTATGTATTATTATTAATAAATGATTACTTTACTATGTGCCTCATTGCTATATATATATATATATATATATATATATATATATATATATATATATATATATATATATATATATATATATATATATATATATGACACTTGTATGCCTCAAATTACATATGTTTCACACATGCTTGAATGACATACAATATAATGTGATAACATACTCTCCATGTGTTGACATGATTATATATTTATAATGTGAAATACTTAAATCATATTTTGAGATGAGTGACTTGTAGGATACATCCCTCATCTCAAAAGGTGGGGTAATACAGTGGGATTATCTTAGATTTTGAACCCTCCATGAGTAGATAAATCATATTTTATGATAAAATACATGTTTTGAAGATGAAAAAATACATGTTTTGAAAACTTAAAGTAATTTATAAATCATACTTTATGATTAATTACATGCTTAAAATATTCAAATTAGTTCAAAAAATAGATACATGATAGCCATTGGCACATTGATACAAGATTATAGAGGCACATGAAATGAATATGCACTCACTTTACATAAAATTGAGTATAAATTTTTACACAGTTGGATGTATATGCATGAACATATGCAAAAAAAATATAGGAATATAAATTACAAGTTTCACATAAAATTACAATTAAGCATATAAATGCATGGCATTCTATATCATTTGACACATGTAAAAAATTCTAATGTTAGTTCTTGCACATATATGCATTTTTTAAATTAAAAAAATATGATACTCATTCATTCACATATGCACTACACTATAGTTCATAGATTAAATGTAATATGATGGTTATTTCACTTCAATTCTATTGGCACTATGGTCATGATGGGGTCATGAATATTGTTCATTCTCTTTGAATCATAAAAATAGAATATAGATATATATGTAGTAGTGTCATTCATTATATTATGGGTAATATACATTTGAGTCTATAAAAATTCAATGACCTTAGCATTACTTCTAGAAAACCCATAATGTGGTCCCACCTTTTATTATGGGTGACCTACATTCAAGTCTAGTGACACTAAAAAACCTTGGCATAACTTATAGTGAACTCATCATGGTGCCAACTTATTTTGGTTTAGTAAATTAGGTATTTCTCCCCATTCCTAAAAGCTGGAGCATGCATATTTACAACTCAATGGGTTTATTAGTTATTCAAAATTAGGACTGGATTAGTCTCAAAATTCACCAATGGTTCAACATGAGGACCCATCTCTCCAAATTCTTTGACAAAATGGCACATTTATCTAATGTTATAACACATTTACATGTTACAAGGAAACATCATTTCATCTCCCTACATGTGCACCCATTCCTTACTCTCCTTTCAATTTCAAATTTCAAAGTTTCAATTTTTAATTTTTGTATATGGACATTAACTACTTCATGTGTTATGTTAGGGTTTTATAAATTAAGTGTGATGCATAATTGAAGTTTCTTATTAAAATAAAGAATGTGTTGTAAAAACGAAGGAATATTTTTATCCTTTACTCTAGTAATTTCATTACTATAAAATTATGGGGGAGGGGGGGGGGGGGGGGGAGGGGAGGGGGAAGGGAGGGAGGGGTGGTTGAAAAATGTAGATACCTTCTAGTTACAAGTACTTGACATATATTTAACCACTTGGATTACACTCAAATATATGACCCTTATTCTCCATTAATCTATCCATTTATCTATATGTTGGCTTGATCCCGATGTTTATTGTTTCTACTCATTAGAATTCCCAAGTCATTTCTTAAACTACTTTATATGACTCTCACAATACTTCCAACCTCAAGCAGATTATTCCTAATTTTTTAGGACAAGTCTGTGATATGTGGATAGGTTCACTATTTTGGACCTATCCACCTAATTAAAACTTATCCCCATTAATATATAATATCTAGCTTATAAGATTATAAATATCTATATGGATCATTCCACATTTTCACAAATTTGCTAAAGGAATTTATTCAAAATGATAACTACATAAAAAGATAAATACCTCATTTCAAAGGGACTTGGTATCAATTTGGCATATATTTATTACACTACTACACATTGAGAAAATAAGCCTTATTCCTCCCAAATTCAATATCAATCACTAAGGGCAGTCAAAATAAAGTCATGAGATATCATTATCAAATATCAAATATGAATTACTTATTGTATACATATAGTGAAAGATCAAAATTTCATAATCAGATTAGGTGGGATAAATATGTGTTATTTTATTACTTCATTAGATTATTTAGATACACAAGAAATAATCATTCATCAATGAGGGTGATTACAGGTCAACTCAGCCCATTATGCTTCCCCCTTTTCAGGTTTCTATCTCTTAAAAGTACACTTAGGGTTTTAAAGTTAAGGATAAGGAAAAAAAGGTTTACATGCACCATTAAAAAATAAAAATATCTTATCCCTCTTATCATACATAGGCATAGGTTGAAAATTAATCACAACACCTCGGATAAATTTGTACTCAATGGACAAGGTCGTACTATGTAATTGTATAGAGAGCACAAAGTTGTCCAAATATAGCTACAATTTTTTTTCTAGGATAAGATATCACAAGAATGTTTTTTATTATTTTAAACTGTTATACATTTTATACATCTAAAAAGAAACCAAAAAAAAAATGTATCTCATTATTGATTGTACTTATTATATTTAGCATATGCCACTTGTTAATCAATTTCAATTAATTCTTCTTTAAATTTAGATTTATGATTGAATGTTATATATTATAATTTGAATAATATTTCAATGGTTTATACCTATTAAACAATAATAAATAAATAAATACATTAAAATATTTATCATATTCTTAGATGATATTATAGTGTTTAACAAGACAATCAAAGAGCACTTAGCATGTATTTGGAATGCATTACAGATGTTGCATAAGGAAAATTAATTGATCAGTATAGACAAGTGCATCTTAATGAGGGAAGAAATCATATGTTTTGGTTTCTTATTATCAAAAAAAAATAAATATATGGACCTAAAGAAGGTGAATGAAATAACAAAGTGCCCATCACCAAGGGACACATTCATGGTGAGAAGTTTTCATGATCTCAATTTTTTTTGAAGGGAATTCTTTAGGAAATTTAGTGGGATATGCACAATGATGAAGGTGTTTCAAGGTGATTAATTTTTTTTTTGATAGTAAAAGTTGAGAAGAGCTTCCAATAATTGAATAATAAGGTGATTAAGTAGCCAATGTTATTATTATCAAATTTCAACAAAGTGTTTCAAGTTGACTATAATGCAAGTGGTGTAGTGATCGAAGTAGTGTTGATCCAAGAAGGAAGGTGTTTCATATCTTTTAGCGATAAATTTAATGAATTTAAGAGGAAATATTTGGTCTATGACTAATATTTCCATGACATTGTGCAAGTGTACTATCATTTAAAAAAATAATTTGTCTTGTATATGGACCATCATGCACTATAATTTATAAACAACCAAGGAAAGATGAACCATTAAAATTTAAAATGGGTTTGAGTTCCTATAGATATAAAAGTTTGTGATAAATCATATAAGTGGGAATTAAAATAAGGTTGTGGATGCACTTAGCTTAAGAGTGTTTGTATTAAACTAGATTTGAGTATAAATCATTGGATTCAATTCCATGAGTGAGTTGTATTTGGAAGATGAATACTATTGGGACACATGGAAAACATGCATGGAGATATCAATAATGGATAGGATACCATGGATATATTATTTCATACAATAATGAATGTATTTTAGGGAAACATAATTATCTATATCTAAGGGGTTAATGTATGAGAACTTGATAAGAGAAAAACATAGTGGAGGATTGGAAGGATACTTTGGTAGTGAAAATATTTTGGAATAATTGGAGGAAGGATAATATTAGCCAATGATGGGATTATATATGCATGAATATGTATCAATATTCAATGTTTATTATATTGACAAAGGGAGAATTCAAAACACATAATTTTATATACAACTTCCTTCCCCAAATTAACAATGGGATGACATCATCATGTATTTTGTGCTAAGGATGTTGAGAACATGGAGAAGAAATGATTCCATATTTGTAATGGTGGAGACATTATTTAAGATGGTATATTTTATCACATTCAAGAATATGAGGGATGCAATTAACATCTCCAACTTGTTCTTTAGATAAGGAGTAATGTTGTATGGTATACGACATAACATAGTATCTAATCAAGTACAATGTTTGTGTGCCATTTTTAGTGAACATTATGGAAGAAGTTGGTAATGAGGATAAATTTAAATGTAATGTACTATCCCAATACATATGGATATAAATAGTTAGTAAACATAATACTAGGGGATTTTATATAATTTTGGGTAGGAGATATACCCAAGTGGTAGGACATGGTGTTGGCATGACCAAAATTTATATCAAATAATTTAGTGAAAAAAAACATTGAGTAGATACCTTTTTAGGTTATGTGTACGTAACTTGAGAGGAGCCACATAATTTCATGATATGATTATGACATAAGGAACATGTATAAATGAAGGAATTTGTATAATATATACACATTATACATCATGGGGTGCATAAAAGGTTAGAATAAAATAATGGATAATATAAGAAACATGCAAATTTGAAGTGTAGAAGAAAAGAATTTATTATGGGAAACTTAGTGATGATGAATTTGTGAAAAGATAGGTTTTGATGAGGGACATATAATAAGTTAAAGATGAATAAACATGGTCAAGTATAATATTTATCAAGTTTTCAACCAATGCATATGAGATTGAGTTTCTAGAGGATTTGGACATATCATCCATATTCAAAGTGGTAGATTTATATAACTACCTTGATGGATAAGGTAGTGATGAAAAAGGATAATTAGATGTGAAATTACCTAATTGCAAGTAACAAATAAAAAAAAGGAGAAATAAAATATAAAGGCCATAGTGGACTCTGAGGTGGTAAGGAGGACATGCATGAAGGAATAAAATTAATATATAGTGAAGTGGTATAACCACACATTTGAAGATTTGAAATGACTGTATCTCACAAATATTGGTTGCTATTGCCATATTATCATATATTTCAGCTTATGATAAGGATCTCATAAAAATTTTCTCTTATCCATGACGTTTGATACATGGGAATCCAAACTACAATAATCTTACAATGGATAAGTATGGTTTTACATTGGTGCAAATAAAGTTAGTGTCAAAAAATGGGAAAGGAAGGAACATACAAAGAGTAAATATGGAAGTAAGGTGACAAATATGCATTTATAAGAGTCATGCATAGTATATGCAAAAGTGTAATAATGAAAAAATGGAAATGCACACATAATTATTTATGTGTGAGAAAATGACTTGCGTAAATACTTTAGAGTGTTTGTAAAATATTAAAATTGATACATATGCTTTCAAACATTTATCCATGATTAGGAAACCTGGACTTATGTTAAAAATGGTAGAGACTAAAATATTCTAATGTGAGATTCAGAAATATTCTTAAAATCATAACCACCTTGAATGGTAGATGGAAGTTGATAGATAAGTATCCACCAAGACTCCTAATTTAAAGTAACAAATAATAACATGCATTTAGAGGAAATTAATGATACATGTTGTGAAAATAATAATTCAAAAACATGGATCATCTATAAATACAAGGCATATATAAGGAAATTCTAGTTTGAGGTTGAGGAGCTAAGTCCAAAATGCTAAGGAAACTCTTTCAAAATTTCCTGAGTAAGTGTGAGTTTGAGAGATATGGGCTAAAATACCAAGTGAATAAATTATCTAAGAGTATAAATATAAAATTTTAATCAACTTTATTAGGTGTTTTGATCTCAAGCTAATCCTATATATGTATCTCTAGTTGTGTATATTGTAATTTTATATCCTTTTTTTATATAAATTTTAGTTTTATACATTAAGTCTTGAGTTGTTCTTAAGTGTATATTTATATCTACACAATCTAGGGGAGTTCTTAATTGAACCCCATAATCATGATTATGTAATTTTTTTCATGGAAATATGATCATATCTATATTTTTTGACAATTAGATTAAAAAAATTATGATTATTCTTGTAGGTTCATATCAAGATGATAGGTTCGAAAATGACTCAAAATCTCTAAGTAAGACATGCCAAATAGTTATTATAATTAAAATATTATTTAATGCTTGATTGAATAGCTAAGTAAGAATTGTTGATTATTTTTTACATGTTTATGATGCTTAATTTTAGGCAAACATACATATATATACATGTTGATGAACCCAAACTATCATATACCCCACATGGTTTCATATTATGTGATCTCTCTTTGTATAAACTGTTACATATATTATTATGAATTTTTCATCCTTGATTAGAATTAAAAAAGAAACCTAGGTCTATATTTTTATGATTTTGTTTTAAAACCCTTACGTGTTTATATAGTATGTGAAAATTGGATTTATAATGTAATAAAATAAATATACCCATATAATGTGCAAATAGTTTTAACTAGATTTACAACAACAACAACAACAACAACAACAATAATAATAAAAAAATGTATAGAGAGGTTCTATAAACTATCTAAATTTTCATGAACTTATGGAAAATTATCATAAATAAACTCCATAAAACAATTCTAAAAGGTGAAATGAGAAAAATCCTAGATAATTATGAGAAAATAGAGGCAACTATATAAGATGCCAATAGTGTGGGAATTGTTTTGGGCCAAATATAATCATCTTTATAAAATTATATGCACCTTTAAATTTATAAAATATGATTGCATGACCGTTCTCTTTTTTTAGGGCTTTAAAAACCTTGCTCGCTTTTCTTGAATTCTATATAAATATTTATTAAACTGATATCCTTATTTTCAACCCTAAAAACTCATCACAAACCAATAAAAATGAATATATCAGGGTCTTGTCTTATCACTCAACTATTATCAAAACCATGTTATATAACAAATCTGGGAAATAACATTCAATGCACTTCAACAATAAACTTGTGGTTGTAAGCCATAATCTTATATAAATTTTTGTGATAACATAAACAAGTGGCATAAATAAATAATTACTTTAATTATCGATTCAAATTCTTCTTTAAATATTATAACTCATCTCCTCAATAAATTCTAGATTCTTGTCTTGAATATCAACTTATCTTTAATGGTATTCACATTCAATTTTCATGTATCTTATGTCTTATTTGAACTAATGCACTAGTTTATTTATAGACTTATCAAATTCAAATTAGGACTAAATTGACACATGAGTTAAGATAAAATAGGTACTAAAGGCCAAACAATTAGGAGCAAAAGGCATATGGGACATAAAACAAGGGTTACAAGGGCCCACACCAAAGTGATATAGTTGATGATTTTGGTGCCCCAATACTATATAATTTACAATTTTTTTAGAAAATATAAAAACCTTGTTAAAATATCCAAGGAAAAAAGATAAAAAAAGAGAGAGAAATGGGCACATAAAATAAAAGGTAGAATAAGGCCATAAAATAGGGAAATACATGAAAATAAGAGCTTTATATGAACCAATAATTGACACACACAAGTACACTAGAACATTGCAAATTATACAACTATAACTAACCTAGATAAAAATTAGATATCCAAAAAAATTATCATTTTATGTGCATAAGCTCATACTATCAAAATAAAGCAAATAAAATTAATTGAGTGATTTGTAGAAGATGCCTTAATCCTATAAATATGTAAGAGTTATCAAAGTAAATATATGAATAATAGTGAATTGAAAGTCAAAATGAAAGACATATCAATTGATTTACACAATAGAAATGACATCTATACTCTTTCATCCTACGATAGAAACCTTTACTCCTCAAATTATACTATGGTTGTCCTTTGAGTTATAAGATAAAAACATATGCACATATAAAGTGTTTAATAATATAACATGCTAAAATATAAATATTAAAAATATTTTAAATTATAACCTTGTATGGTTTGAACATGTGAGGATACCCTATTTAAATCTACGTCTTAGAAAACATGCTGAATCCCACATGTATGAGTACACATTTTAGACAAAAAAAATATATTAAGCAAATTTGATGTAAATAAAAAAGTAAGGTTAGAAATTATCCTGGAGGTATCACACGGAAATAAATTGTATCATATGTTGTGCATGTTTATAATGTCAATATATCACTTTCATCTCATGGAGGAACACATAGTTTGTATGTGTCCTTGGGCTTAGGAGTAGAGAGTAGATATAGATAATCCATGTCCCCACTCTTGAGATGTGAAAAAAAATTTAGAGAGCATACATCATCAGAAATGATTTCATGAATTATGTGTAAGATAAAAAAATAAAATATTAATGTATAACATAATACATTATCATTATCAAATAATGTATGTCATATATACATGATCCCACATAGTCTTAAAATATAATCTATATAAGCACAAGTGTGATATACCACAAGTGAGAAAGATGTAAAAATACTGTAAACATGTGAAATGGTAAGATTCCCCTCATGGGTAAAATATAAGAATATTAATCACACTAATGGCATGCCGCTCATGTAAGAAACATGTTATCAATGAAATACTAAGGTAGCATTCCCTAAGTAGTGTATTATTATATTATACCAAAATAAATCTTTCACATCTAACCTTTCACCAATAAAGACATAATATAAATAATGGAATTTTAGGAAATAAAACAAGAAACATTTGCATGATATAGATCCTAGAAAATAAAGATAACATACATGATATAGATCTTTACCCTAGTTATACATTACAACAAATTTCCTATTAAAATTAAAATTAAAATTTCCTTTAAGTCACAAAAAAAATCCAAACTCAAAATTAACCCATTAAAATAAAATTACAAGTTGGAAATGCAACGTTAGTCTATATTTAATGTACCCACATAAAAATTATTTAATGTTCTTTCTAATTTAATAATGAAATTCTAAGAACAAATAAACTATTGAAAACCTATTTATATCCAGATATATACAAGACTGGATATAAAATATATAATTTATAGAACTAAAAGTGAGATAAAAATAGTAAATTAAAAAAAATATATGAAAAACTCTCTAAAACTAATTTTATACTAAATATATAGGCTAATTGTGATTGGAAACTGCTTGAAAACATATGTGAATTGTGTCATAAATGAATATAGGAATTAATATTATATTTGGATAAGGATCTGCTAGGAGGACATGGTTACATTATGTCCTTATCTATTTATTATGTCCACATCATGGTTAGCTGTGTGAATAATATTATGATATGTCTGTGTGCGGCTACCTATGAGGTTTATTGTCTGATTGTGTGTCCCAATTTGATGCACAAAAGACTTGAAAAACAAAAAACCTAGCTCTTATACAATAAACATAATAGAAATCAAATTAAAAAAATGAGAATAGGGTTAGGCTAATAGATAATCTATCCTCATAAAACCCCATGTAATATTAGAGCTACAAAGATATCCCAAAAGGCCTTAGGCCAATGTAGTTCTCCCTCCTAGAGTGAGTGAGTGAATATTGATCTTGTTATATGAATGCAACTACATAGATTGCTTTGAATGATTAAAAATGAGTACCATTTACCTAAAATAAAATATATTTATAATTGGACTATGATTTTTAGATTGATTAAAAATTAGAATTGGAAGGGATAGTGCTCTTTTGTTCAATGTGTAGTAGAATTTTCAAGTGATTTCTAGATGTATTTGAAATGATATTAGTGTGCTTATATAGAGATTTTTAAAAAATATTTCCATTAAATAACCTTATTAAAAGCATGGGAGGATTAATATTCAATGTATCAAATTTAAAATTTAATATTGGAGTATGGGAGATAAGGCCACAATAGTGGACAAGGATATAGTGTGGCCCTATTTGATTTAGAATAGTTTTATCTTAGAAGGACAAAGACTATTGGAATTAGTCTGACAAGAACTTATAAGAAAAATAGGGATGTTTGAAATATGTTTTTAGTGTTTTCAATTTTTTTTTTAATAATAACTAATGTTCCCACATATATTTAAATTTAACATAATGGAAAATGGGATAAATAAAGTAACGATGTCAAGATTAGACATTTTCAAGCTAGTAATGATCAGATTTGAGTGTCTGCATTTTGTCCTAATTTGTTCTATTGATGAAACAAAGTGAAATTAATAGAGAAAAGTAGATGTGAACCTAAGTGTGTATACACACTTTATATTTAAATAATAATCTCGATCGTACAAGATGCCTTAATGTGAAACCTACAATACTACCATTGAAAGTAGTTACTTCCCATGTTTA
Organism: Torreya grandis; assembly: GCA_037957365.1. Lineage (NCBI taxonomy): Eukaryota > Viridiplantae > Streptophyta > Pinopsida > Cupressales > Taxaceae > Torreya > Torreya grandis. Next base: position 1,620,220 of record JARHVA010003199.1, read on the forward strand.
AAAATTTACAATCTAAAATTTTAATTTTATATTTAAAAAGAGAGAAAGGAAATTATACACTTGAGATAATATGAAATATAATTTAAATTTAATTTTAAAGTGGAGAATTACTTTCCCCCTTTTTGAGGCATTTGGATAGATGTTGAAACTATGATGAATTGAGAGTGATTAAGTATCAATTTAAAAACCTTTAAAAGCCATTAAGTTTGAAAGATTGTATGTTCTTATTGAGTTATGTTCCTATTGTTAGTGTTGAGGAATGGATGTTTTCATTGATGTACAAATCAAGTTTTATGTCATTAATGTCAATTTAAAGATCATGATACAAGTTAAGACATTGTTGAGTACTAAGTGTCTTGAGAAGCTTAGTCTAGCTTTGAGAGAAACTGTATGAATGAAACATAGTGAAGCTTGGTGAATTGTATCTGTACAGGAATGGGAGAGTGTATAAAGATGTGTAAAAATTATAAAGAGGCAAATAATCCTTTATATGAGTTCCAAGGTCAGTTTTGGGGCTTAGCCCTTGCATGAAGATACATGGTGAGAAGGCACATGCTTGGTAACATGATGAGGTGAGTAGTCTAAATATTATGAGATAATGTGTGGTAGTATGTGAGCATGGTATGAGTTTTTATTAGATGATAATGATTTTTTAATAATATTACAAGAGGTTTCAAGGTGTGATCAAGGTTTAAGTATGACTGGTAGTTCAAGGCCTAGTGTGCAAAGAGACCTAGTGTGACCTAATGAGGGGTCAAGTTCAGTTAACAAGGTAAAAAAGATAATAAGAGAATTTTTAGAGGCATGATATGTTGTATTAATAATTTTGACCAAGTTTGAGGTCATATCCTGAAGGGAAAATCATGAAAATTGTTATTGAGGTCTTATGTGTGCACAAAATGGGGTGTTTTAGACCTTATAAGGATTTTATTATGATCATTCACACATGAAAATTTTTCATGAGATCTTGAAAATTTCATGGAAGTTATGGAATGCTCCTACCTTTAATTTCTTATCATTTGTTTTGGAGTTGAGGGACAATCCTTTATGAATGATTGCTTAGAATATAAGGCAGTCTAAACCCTCCTGAAACCCTCATTATGGCCTGATAAGAAAGATATTGTTGGAAATGGCACAAAATGGATTGTATGACATAGTTTTATGTTTTTAAAATATATATTACTCTTCCATATTTCTCTAGGTGGATTTGGTCTATCAGAAGAGTGAGTGAAAGCTATAAGAAATCCTTTGTTTCTCAGATTTTTGATGTTACAGGTCAGGTTGGCCAGGTCAAAGCATGAAAATGATTGAAGTATAATGTGTGAGACTTTAATTTTGTGACATTTTAAGTTTATTATCATGTTTAATACCTAAAATGTGATAAAATGGTTATGAAAGTTGACCTATCACTAAATAAACCTAATGAGGAAGATAGTGAGAAAACTAGGCATAAGTCAGTATGAGATTAGGGATTAGTTGAAGTGTATTAGGGATGGATAAAAATTCATGGGGTATTTTTTAAATAACTATATATCCTTTACCCATTGAATATAAGTTTTGGTGATGCACATAAACAATCAAAAATTTGTTTTCAAAGTGACCTATCTAACATAGTAAGGTCTGTGTAGGGTAAAGACATGAGATTGGTATATAAGACTAATATTGATATTTAAAATTGTAATATATCTATTAAAATATGTTATAATTATGATAAATTATCATATAAAACCATTATAATATTCATATAGTGTTCCCACAAGTGTCTTAAGACTTAGTTTTCATGACTATGTTTTTGGAGCTACAGGTAGTTTTTTGTGTATGAGTGAGAATGATGTTCTTGAGTATTTTTGAATATAATTGAATAATAAAATGAATATTAAGTTTTTATATAGGAATCATAAGTTAATTTTAACATGTTTTTAGTCATGATAAATTCCTATGAAGGATTGAAAAGTCAAAGGTTCTTGATTGGGTTCTTAATGTTGGTGTTAAGCCACACTCAGACTGAAGATGGACTAGTCCAAGAGGGACCAGTAGCTCAGTGGTAGATCAATAAAATATAATATGGAAGGTCCTAGGTTCAAGTCCTAGCTGGTCTATGTCTCAACATGGTATTAGATCCAGGCCTAGGCTAGGAGCCCCAAACACACGAGAGGTGTGGCTTAAGGGGGGTGTTGGTGTTAAGCCACACTCAGACCGAAGATGGAATGGTCCAAGAGGGGCTAGTAGCTCAGTGTTAGATCACTCCAGTAGCATATGGAAGGTCCTAGGTTTGAGTCCTAGCTGCTCCATGTCTCAACACTTAAGACCTATGTGTAATTCTGAGTGAGCACATGAAGATGATCAGTTTGAAGTATTTTTCCCTATATTGTGAAAAATAATGGATTTTATGTTGAACATGATGTTATTTAGGTTATATTTTTTTATTGGGTTATGTGTCAAAATTGAGTGTATGCTTCATGTTTTCAAGATAGACTTTATGGCAATGAGAAGGCCTAATTGCAAGTTGACCTAATTGGGTGGTTTAAGGAGTGAAATGAGATAAATGGTGTTGGGGACATAATATTATATTATAAAGGGTATAATTTAATAATTTATTAAGTGTTTCATCCATTTTTTAAATCTCAATGTGTTATAAAGAAGCCAAAATGAAACATGTGCTTTGAGAAGGCCCAATTACATTAGGTTTTTATTAGGCCTAATTGTGGTTTTGGGCCTTATGGGTGGTGACCGACCTATGTATTGGGTGCTTAAATTGTGAAACATGTTTGTTGATATATTATAATGGTGATCCAAGTATGTTGATGTTCTTTTCTGACCAATATGGGTGAGAGCAGAGTCAAGTATAAGGAGAAAGTCTAATAAGCTTAATTTGACTAGTTAGAATATTAAGGATATGAATGAATAATATAGAGTTTTGGAAACTAGGTAAAGGGATTGAATAATATCATAGGAATGTGATGAAAATTTCATTAATATTGAATTATGTTTCTACAGGTGATGAGCAGGGTCATATGACCTAATCCAGCTAAGGAAAGGGCTAGTTGAGTGAGAACTAAAAGGCTTAATAAGTTGTTTGAGTGAGATAGAAGAGTGAGAAGAGAAAAATAAGGTGGTAATATTTATTTGAGTGATAAATAGGTTTTTAAATCTTATCAAAGGTTTAAGGTGACTGAGTTCATGCTAAGTTACCTAGGGGGTTGGTGCTTCCTTACAATTTGGTGCTTGCTAAAGGACTAGTTGAGTTGGTTCTTGACTAGTGAGGGGTTGGTACTCCGTGTGGGGTTGGTGACTCAATAAATATTGATTAAATACTTATAATAATATAGTAAAAGTTATGTTTCAATGGGTTTTATACCCCAAGAGGGTTTCCCATATATCTCCTATGTTCTCATGTTGGATGCTTTTATAGATGCTTGTTTATGCATTGATTAATGTATGTATGTGAATGAATGTTTCATGGATGATAATTTAAATTTAAGGATTTTTATTAGACAAATAATTCACCCCCCATATTATTATCTATAATTCCAATAGTTCTAACTTCATTTGGCCTTGTAGAGTACTCTATAAAATAATTGAAGGGGTTGAAACACCAAATGTGGCTCACTAATTTTCAACCAAAGATGGGGTGAAACCACCAAACTTGGATAAATAGATAGGAAAATTGAAACCATGGATGTTGAGTGTCACTACACTCTAACATGGTCCACTTTCAACATGAAGATAAATCACACTACTGTAGATTGATCTAGATTCTATTTGAAATATTTAAACTTTTGAACTTATTTTTTTAAAAATTGCCATGTAATAACTTGAACATGAATGAATAACATGCCCCTTGTATTATATTGAATTGATATTTAATGTTAATTAAAATTATAATTTTTATAAAATTACAATTGTTTTGTACATGCCATTGTATATGCATCATGTATATGTGAACCTATATTGAAGTAACTATAGGACTGAGTGCACATACATGTCACATGCCCCCATAATAAAAAAATGTTGAATCACATTTCAATCTAAAAAGTGTATAATATTATAAATATTAAAATTTATTTCTCATGAGGCTTAAATTCTCAAGACAAGACTATTGTGATGCCCCCTTTTCGATATGAGATACATAGTCTATAAGTCAATAATCTCAAAAGAAAACTATACAATGTGTGAAATATATAATCATGTAATATAACTTTGAACATTTTAATTGTATTGCATAATAGTATTGAATACAACATTGAGTTGCATATGAAAAATAATGTTAGATAAATATAACATTGAAACACATAAGTAACATGTGCATGATATGTATCATGAAGAAAGAGTAAAAATATAAATAATTCATGATATGAATCATGGAACCATAATTAAAAGGAATGAAGATATAATCAATGTAATAAAATGCCACATAATTTGCATATAAATTCACACATAAGGCACAAAGGATACATAAAAGGTACATGTGAATGTCGCATAAACATACAAGGCATGAGGCCACACACAAATGGTATGAGAATAGCATTCAAGCAAGAACATGTGTATATATTTCACACATAAGGCCAAAGTCCATACATGATAAGCAAGCAATTCTTAACTTATCATGTAGTAAAGTAAAAATGCAAAATAAGCATAGAGTAAATGAGACTAGTCTACATTAACCATATGTATCCAGATTATTGTTATAAAATAGCATATTCATATAAAACAATGTAAATTATGAGTGATTAGAAAAAACATTATTTAATACATAACTCACTATGTTAGATATGTTGTGGATAGATACAACCTATTTAAGTGTTCATAAAGAACAAAAGAGATACCCCTATTTTAGTAAGGTTGTTGGGTAATAAGGGAAGCCTAACATCAAAACCATGTAATAGTACATCTTATATCACACTCAAATACCTCATGAAAAACAATATGTTTAAAAAAATTAAATATAGTATCTAATTAATATAAAATAAATAACATCTTAAAATAAATAAGCTAGAAACATTTTAAAATAATTTTAATGTCCCAAAACGTATTTAAGTGTTCATAAAGAATAAAAGAGATGCCCCCAATTTAGTAAGGTTGTTGGGTAATAAGGAAAGCCTAACGCCGAAACCATGTAATAGTACATCTTATATATCACACTCAAATACCTCATGGAAAACAATGTGTTTTAAAAGATTAAATATAGTATCTAATTAATATAAAATAAATAACATCTTAAAATAAATAAGATACCAACATTTTAAAATGATTTTAATGTCCCAATTTTTAATATTTGAAAATAATTTGATTTTTATGAATTTTTGACATATATGTTTTTTTTTATTTTACCATATTTGAAATATATTTTAAATTTTAAAATATTTGAAACTAGAATTTTTTTGAAGAGTGATAAAAATCAAAAATTCAAACATGGAATAAATGGAGAGATTCAAACAATCCTCAACAAGGTGCTACAGTATAATGTGGCAAGAAGGAAGTCAAGAAATATGCCCCCAATGTATGTGTAAAGGAGTCATAGAAATGTAGCACAAATGTGGTTAATAATATACATTCCCACTCAATGGGAAAAAAATTATGAGTGTTCATGAAAAATGTAGGAATAATTATAAATGATCATGTAAGTACACATGAAACCATAACATGGCATATATGCAATAATAGGCAAGTGGAGTGCCATAAAGAATGTGCATGGAAAACATTGTATGATTAGTTTTTTTAGATTGTTTGAATCAGTTTTAAAATAAAGAGGTCAATTTACCAAAGTGAAAAATAAATCCAAGGGATAGAACAATGCTTGGATAAATGATACAAGAGATAACAATGAAGTAAACGTAAAGAAGTTATGTGCAATGGAAGATATGCAACTATAATCCAAGGATCTCATCAAGGGGATGCCTATGTGTAGGACCTATATCATCTATATCACACCAAATTATGTATTATTAGGAACATAATAGTCAGTGTAATAATTATCATAGTAGAGGATTAAATTTTTATGTGGAATTTGAAATTGTGATATGCCATTTTGATTACATTTTATATATGTGTATGATAAACTCACTGCACCATAGACTAGAGTTATTTTTTAAATATATGCATCATCGTTAAGATATTGAATTTTATTTAACATTGGGAAGATAATGATTTTGTGATTTTAATTTATCTTATTGATTTATGCATGAATTAGATGTAATGCTTAATTTCTTAGAAACCATATTTTTATTATTAGACTATATAGGAATATTTTGTAGATTTGTTTTCTAAAGTTTCACTTTCTTGTTTATCTTAAATTTTTTCTTACAAATTTTATTTTGGTAGTTTTTATTTTTTGAATCTTACTTTTTCATCTTGCTTGATCTATTTTTACTTTTTGAATCTTTTTTTGTTCTAAATTATCCATTTGTATTCATATTTTCTCTTTGTGTGCTTTGTGCACTTGTTGTTTAGGAGATGAAATATGAGTGGGTTTATTAATTGATTTATCTATTATATGATCACCCCTATTAATTATACTTTTTATTTTTTTATTCAAATACAAAAAGCTATTTTTATGATGCCTATGTAATCTATGATATGCACAATAGTATTTTGATCTTATTAGAAGATGAATATAAGGTAAAGTAATCAACTTGTTTCGAATAAGATCTCTTATCTTATAATATCACTTATAATATTATTATCATTTTGTGTACTTTGTGAAGCATGTATTTTAAAATTAATTTTTTTGAGGCACAAAATATTTATATAAATAAACATGGTTGACACAAACATACTCTGGATATATTTTATATTTTACATTTTTTATTTTGAAATTATTCTATTGATTTTATCATAGTGATGATTTGATCTTGAAGGGGTTCACAAGAACAAACCCTATTGATATTTGATTGAATTTGCATAGAAACACCATCAAGAGGAGGTGTGAGAGAGATAGGATCTTTCCTTGGTTTGAGAGATTCAATTATTACGTATGATTTACTTCATGTTTATTGATAACATGGAAATAATTATCACTAATAAGAGATGCATTATCATCATATGGTAAATCTATGTTAAGAGTAAGAGAAAGATAATGTCAAGATAAATATGAGGTGGAAGTAGAGGTAACATCATAATATATGTTATAAAGAGTATCACAACTTTCTTATGTGTTAAAGGAAGAGGAAATAAGTTCATCCTCAATGGGTGACAAGGGATAAGAGTTATGCCATATAGGCTCAATATCCATTATTTGTAAAGGAGAAGAGATAACATAATTATTATGAGTAGTCATTTAAGAGTTTTAATATTGATTTGAAATTCCTTTATTAAGAAATACTTTGGTCTTGATTTGATTACTTTACCTCTAAATGTTGATTTATTTGAGACTTACATTGTTATTTTTTTTCTAGATTATTAATTATTGAAAAAGGTGAAGAAGGATCCCAAGGGGAATCTCAAGGGGATTTTGAATAGAAGCCATGTTCCCAAGGTGCATCAAAATCATATTTTGTATTTATTTCTACATCATCAAAATCATAATCATTGACATATGCTTCTTCTATAAGTTTTTTATTATTAAAAATTTTCCCTTCCTTATCATAAGTAAAATGCACAATATAATAAGGAAAATTGACTATCTCTATTATATATAATGAAGGTAAACACAAAATTGTATAAAATAAAACATTTAGTACTATCCATTAATCATTCATGTAAAAAGAGCTAATTACTATGAATATGATACAATAAAAAGTTAAGGTTTAAGGGTGATCTATATAGGGTTTAAATAATTATGTGGGCTAAAAAAAATATTTTTTCATTAATTGACTAGTGTTAGCCCAATGTTTTAAAACACAAATTATAGAGGGAAAACCATGTCAATATCCCAATGTTGGACCAATGTTTTAAAACATTAACTACATAGGAAAAACCATGTATGTAACCCACTAACCCTATTTATGAGGGTACAATGAGAGTAAATTCTCTAGGTGACACATCCCTCTCAGGTACACAAAAAATCAAAAAGATAAAATAGGCTTCCTATCATATAAATAAGGGACCCTAAGAATTTATGATATACCATGAGGTATGTGGAAACTAAACTCTATGTTTAGGGTTGTACAATAACTATGAGTATTAGGGTAGAACCCCTCACACCATAATGTCTATAAAATAAACCACTATGTAGCCTACAATGACAGTCACTAAGTAGTTATACAATTACCAGAATTAAATATAAAATAATATTAAAAAAACATTTGCATAAGGAATCAATAAATTCTATTTTTTGTGAAATTATAAATTAGGTAAAACCCTAAACCCCCAAAAAATCAAGCATGCAATCAGGAAATGTTATAAATAAAATATAGGCTCACTAGAATGTTTAAAGTTCATTTTAATTAAAAATGAAATGTTAAGAAAAAAATATTAAAAACTAATTTAGATATCTACATAAATATACATATGTGAATGTAAAATGTAAAATTTATAGAACTAGAATTGAGTTGAAAATGGTAAATTGATAAACATATATTCAAACCTCCCTCAAACTAATTTTATGCTGAAGGTGACTAGAATTTTCTGAAAAAGACATGAATTGTGTCATAATTGAAAGTAGGAATTCAAATTGAATTGGGATAAGTTCATGCTAGGAATGCAAGGATATATTATTATCTCTTGACTTTGACCACATCCTAGGTGATGGTGTCATTTATTTTTTGACCTGGCTTTCATGTGAGGATTTTTTATAACTATGTGTGGTGAATTAAAGCATGAAAGACGTGAAAAATAATAAGCCCTAGATCTTGCACAATAAACATAATTGAAATAAAATTTCAAAATGGTGAAATAAAGTTAGGGTAATATACAATATATATTTAAAAATATCACATGGTTTGAGTTCTTCCTACATAGCCCAAAAGGGCTTTAGACCAATGTAGCTCTCCCTCTTAAAGTGAGTGTGTGAATCTTGATCTTAATATATAAATTCAAGTAGATAAATTTCTTTGAAAAATTGATAATGAGTACCCTTGACTTGGAATAAAAGATATTTAGACTTGGCCTATGACTTTTATAGTGATTTGGAATTAAAATTTTAAAGAATAGTTCTCTTTTTCTCAATGTGCATTATAATTTGCATGTGATTTATAGATGTATTTTAAATGACCTTGATGTGATTATATATAAAAAAAACTTTTGAATATTTATATTAAATAACCTTGATACAAGTGTAGGAAAGTTAAGATGAAATGTCTTGAATTTAAAAAATTACTATTGGGGTGTGGGGGATAGGGGCACACTAATGGATAAGGCCACAATATGGCCATGTATGACCTAACATATTCTTGTCCTAGAAGGATAAAAACTATTGGAATTGGTTTTAAAGGAACATGTAAGCCAAATAGGGACATCTAAATGATGTTCTAAGTGGTTTTAAGATAGTTTGGTAAATAATGAATGCTTCTATATATATTTCAAGTTAATAGAATGGTGAATGGGCCAAGAAAAGTAAGGATGCCAAGATTAAACATTCTCAAGTAGTTAATGATTAAATTTTGGTGTTTACTATTTAATTCTAAAAATATAGATTTGGGGAATCTAGGGTTAAGAATATAGAAATGAATAAGCATGAGGGTGATAAATAAATCTATGGTAGGCCAATTAATTATAAAAATTAGATATAAAATATATTGAATTTATTATGCTAAAATATGCTAAAAATGAAAAGTATAAATATCCTAAATACTACAATGATAATGAAAACAAGGTACTTAGTTGATTTTAATGCTAATATAGATCTGGATATGGAACAGTCAAGAAGCAGACTGAAAGAGTATTCTAGAATAGTCACCAAATTATAGATTTAGTGACTATGTAGCCTCAAACACTCATGTTAGCCTTGGATGATCACATTTACATTAGTGTCTACATTATATGTAGATGTCCTATATAAAATAATTACTAGAATAGGATGTGACCACATGGATGCTTCTATGTTTTTTGTCACCTTCCCTATGGTCCATTTAGATCTAGGTCATAGACTATCACTCCTTGTCAAATAGAAAAATCCTAGTCATTCCTCTTTATAATGGTTGTAGAAAAAATGGGTTAGTGTTCACATGGTGTAGAACTACCCCAAAGACTCTTCTATCAATGAGCATTCCCTATGTATCTAATACTCTGAAGATTACCTTAGTCTTATGTAGTTCTCCCCTATGTGTTCAATTGTGTGTGAATCATATAATATGTGGAAAGTAAGTACTACAATGACCTAGATTGTAACTTGGTAAATTAGGATCTTGGACTACTCATTTAGTACTTTAGACCTGTGTATGTTCTATCTTTATGATTGATATGAAAATATGAGAAAATAGGGAAGCTTTGATTTATCAAGTGCTTGATTGAATGCTTTGATAACTTTCCTTGGTATGTGATACATGTAGGTGAGAAATGAATTAGGGTTGATATTGTATTTAAACAAATCTCTTTATAAAATAACTCACATTAAATAACTTAGACTAACACTTAGGCTACATTTCATTTATAAATTAGATGGCATTAGGGCATTAGACACTTGTGTTAGAGCAGGATACTTACGTTGATGTAGGTGTAAATCTAGGATGGAAGTATCCATAGAGTAGGAAAATAGGTACAGGTTCAAAAATGGTAGAGGTATAAGATAAAAAAGTTATAAGCATTCTGGAAAAGATAGAAGGCCTGGGTCATCAACATAAGACTAGTCATACTAAGAGAAATGACAATGAGTAACATAGAAAGTAGATGTGAGACTTGTGAAAGTGAAAAATAAATATAATTGACAAAGGTTTGAGTTTTCCAAGTGTAAAATACTGAGGTGCTATATAATACAAAAATAGTGTTTACATTCCCCCACTTAAATCTAGTAATGAAATTTCTAGTTTAAAGGAAAGGACTACATGTCTGTGCTTGTATAACATACCTTATCATTACTTGAGTCCATATTGAGTGCTTTATTGGTGATCAACCTCCAAACAAGAGCATGATACAATATAAAATAAGTATATATAACCTAAAATTGAAAGCATTTTAAATGATTGAAATTTAAAGAGAGTAAGGTTTAGGAGACACCTATATATTCATGCAATTGCCTTGCCTATTGTAAATTTCATTTGAAATATATATCACTATGAATTAATGAAAATAAGATTAGGACAAATATATAAATATGGAAAGTGCATATTTACGAGGAGATAGACATATATAAAGAAAGATAGGAGGGCCCATGCTTCCAACCTTAGATCAAAGATGAATTTCCACTTAGTAGTTATGACTATCTCAACCATGCAAACCAATCATATTTATAACCTAGTGAGTGTGAGTAAACCAAGTCAACTCATATTATAAAACTAGTGAGGTTGGATGATAACATCAGGTCCAACCTAATAAATTGGAAATATTGATTGATTGAATCATCTCAACCATGCCAAAAGGTGAACCAACTAATGAAGTAGATTAGCTCAATATAGTTCATAAAAGTCCAACTTGGTGGGTGGTGACAGTCCCTGAGAGTGTTCATAATATAAAATTGATTTGATTTTGAAATACTAGGTGCACATTACATAACATATGCACCTTATATATGTGTCATGTTGAAATTGTGTGTAATAATGGTACCAATGCATATAATTTTTCCACAAATGTGTATTTGAATCAAGTAACTATGTGGTTTTGCCAATTCAGAAAATGTGTAAGTGTGAAGTAAATGCTTTCAAATCATGCCCCCACTATATATGGATAAATATGAAAACTAATATAAGTGTCAATGTAGAGAGCATATTTTCAAAACATGCCCCCACTATAATTTGGGTATGTTAAATACTGAAAAAGTGTGGAAAACATGTTTCCAAAACATGTCCTCACTATATATTTGAAACTTGAATGTGTGGAAGCCATGCCTCTATGTCATGACACCATTTATATACCGCTATTTTGAGGTGAGGGAATAATAAAAATTGGAAGTTACCTCACCTCAAATGGATAAAATATCCATATAACTATGAATGAACCATGTAGCATATAGGAGAATATGTCTAGATAAATATATCATTGAAGTGCATAGAGTGTGATCACATCAATGCCTAAGATGCATGATAAATATCTTGGAAATGCCTATATAGCAATATTACAAGCTCAATAAGCAAATCAAGCACACATAAAAGATCACTCAAAAGTAAGTAAAAAAGAAATGGTCCAAGGAGATCACAAATGAGGGGCATGTTCCAATGTTGCACAATCAAATGGACATGACTTAGTCAAATGTCTACAAAAGAAAGAATGAAATATTCAAATGTTCATACAACAAGTAATGACATATTAAATGTCAAAGAAATATAGGGCTCACAAGCAATGAAACATATTCAAGTTCTCAACAAAAAAGACAATAAGAAGGCAAGATACTCAAGTATAAAGTAAAGGGAATCACAAGTAACCAATATAAACATATAATAGTATCCCATGGATCCAATGTGTTATCAAAAAATGTCAAGTACATAGCATATCCTATACACTATAGAAGATATAAACATGGATAAAAGCATGTGTAAGTACATATATGAGTTCAAAACATGATAATGTAAAGTGACCATATGATGATTTGACCTTGAATTATTGTGATCATATAGGTGGATGCCCTAATGTCATGGTAATGTGGGAAGAGGGAAAGCCCAACATCCGTAAGTGAATAGATCATGTATTTGTGTATGTCTGTGTCACACTCAAATAGAAGTGTGAAAAATATGTGTATGGAGAAGTAACTAATATGTTATCCATCAACATGTGACTAACAAATGGATACCAAGGAACAAATATAATATGTAAATTTCAAAACTATTTTTTTTGTTTTTGATTTTTTTGGTATCTTTGGAATATGGAAGAATTTTAACCAAGGGATTCCTCATCATCATACGGTGTAGGGAGACCTAATTTTTTAAGCTTTATTTATATCTATGTACTACTAAATCTTAAATTATTATATCTAATGGTTTACTGGAAGCCAATGGTGTATGAAAATAAACATAGCCATCATGTTGTATGCAAATTTATGTATCCTTATCAAGAAAAGTAACACATGTATTTGTAGTATCTAGCTTAGCATTCCCCTTGTGACTATCTAATTTTGTCCAAACTTTGGTTTTAAAGGTGGTTCATGGTCATATATATATATATATATGGTTGAAGTTTTATCATGTGGAACATAGGCAATAGGTAACTGACTGTATCTTCGATATTTTGTCATCAATGGAGAGTATATTAGTTCATCTGTAGTAGGTCCTAATTTTACAAGAAATGTGGTGCTTCAAGTTATATCCCACTTGTTATTATCAAACAAGAGATGGTGGTAATATACCCAATTAATATTATTAGTAAAATTTAAATCTTCATACTTTGGTCACTTTGAGAGATAGTTCTCTTTTGAAAGATAGGAAGTATTTTGCCTTTTTCTCATGTTAGACACAATGTGTATGCATCCTTCATTCTTATATTTTCAAATTAGGTTATTCAATGCATCACATTGATTGGTATTATGGCCAATTATTTGGTGATAATTCCAATAAGGTAATCCTTCTGTAATTAAAATTATACTACTTGATATGTGTTTGGTAGAAGGTAAAGAAATCATTATATGTTCAAGTAACATAAATAATATGGTATTTGTAGTATCCTATTGTGTTGTGATATATAAATTTTGTTGTGAACCCTTTTCATAAAACTCCACATTTTTCACATGATGTACTTTCATTTGAACCTCATATGGTTGAATCAATGTTTTTAACCTAGAGGGATGTATGGAGCAACAAACATTTGCATGCTCATATACTATTTTTATTTTTCTCTTATTTGGATTCAATTTTTTATTTTATACAAGTGGATTTAGTTTATATGTAATAGGACTTGTAGGTTCGAATAGGTTATGCAAAAGGTGATCAAGTGGATCAAATTTTATTTTTCACATTTTCTCATCTACCATATCATAAGTGGTAACATCATCACTATCATAGTAATTTGAAACATGGCCATCTTTCTGCTCAGCACTCTTTTGGTAATGGTTATTTATCTTTATGTGCATCTATTTGTACCTCAGTATTTAGTGCCTTATTTTCATATTGAGATGAAAGATCCATTTTACTTAACTCACCTATTCCATACAAGTGTATATGCTCAAGAGGAATGGATTGTCTAGGTGGTACCATTCTAGGAATGTCTTTGGTTTTAGAATTTATCATTTTAAAAAATTTGAAAGGTTCATCATCGACAGACATGGTTAATAAATGTCCCATCATGTATGAATTTTACACATTGGTGAAACTTAGATGGGATAGCCTCCATTGAATGTATCCAAGTTCTACCCAAAAGTAAATTATAACTTGAATATTGAGACATAACTTGAAAAGTAGTTGAAACTATTTTTTGTCCCAATATCACATCTAATGTGATTTGATCAATTAGAAGGCTAAGTGAATTATCAAACCCTTTTATATGTATAACCATTTTTTGAATAAGATTGGTTAGGAAGTTTATAATACAACACCCTTTTAATTCCCTTACTGTACATGGTCACTTGTATGAACAAATGTGAATCTTGGTCAATAATATATTTTGATGGTAAATATATTGGATCAAAAGTAATAATATTTAGATTATTATTAAAATATTTCATGATGTCCAAAAAATAAGTGGGTTCACTATTAATTGGAACTTAGGTCTCACTCAATGCTTCATATAGGATATCCTTGTAAATAGTGGATTACTTTAGGATCTCAAGTATTGAAATTTTAGCATATGTATTGATCAATTGGTCAAAAAGGTCATACCCATTAGATTTTATCAAAAGCTTAGGATTAGGAGGCACCTTTTGTATATTAAGAGGTGGTGGATTAGGTTGGGAAACCTTACCTCTTTGATTAGTAACAACATGGAATGTAGGATCCAATATAAGTTTTGGTCAAATAATAGGTGTGGGATGGTAGTTATCATTCGAATAAGGTTTAGGTAGAAAAAATGGTTGAGAGCATGCCTATTGGCATCCAGATACCAGTTTTATAATATTACAAAATGAATTATCTAAAGAGATAAAGTGTTTTCTCCATTTTAAATATCTTTCATGATGTTTAAGAACTTACTTAATATATTTGACAAGGGAGGTTATATAACAAATTGTAACAACTATTAGGAATTATAACACAAAATGGGTGATAGATATGTCCATAGTGCACATATTGATAAAAAAAGAAATATTTTTTTTTGAAAATTTAATTTTAATTTTTGAAACATAAAAAAATAGATTTTTGTTCAAAAATTAGGAAATTTTAAGTTAGAAATGGTTTAGAGATCAAATATCAAGTTCATCAAATGTTTAACCCTAAAAATATAGAAGTTAGGGATCTAGGGTTAATAATATAGAAATGAATAAGCACAAGGGTGATAAACAAATTATAGTAGGTTAATTAATTATAAAACTCAAATAGAACATATAATAAACTTATTATGCTAAAATATACTAAAAATGGAAGCTACAACTATGCTAGATATTATAATGATATTAAAAAATTGACTTAGCTATTTTTGATGCTAATATAGATTTGGATTTGGAACAAGAAGTAGACTATAAGAGTATTTTAGAATAGCTACCAAAATTTGGATTTAGAGCCTATGTAGCCTCAAACACTTGTGTGAGCATTAGATGGTTGCATCGATGTTAGTGTCTACATTATAGGTGTCTTGTACATAATACCTACTAAAATAGGATGAGAACACTTGGATTCTTCTAGGTTTTTCATCTTTGCTCTAGTGCATTTAGATCTAAGTCATGGACTATCTCTCCTTGTCAAATATCAAAACCATAATTCTTTCTTCTCATAGTGGCTATGAATATAATGGTTTAGTGGGAACATAGTGTTGAGCTTACCCAAATACCCCTCTATCAATGAACACTTCCTACATAACCAATACTTTGAAAAGGGCCTCGATCTTATGTAGTTCTACCCTACGTGTTGGATTATGTGTGAATCATGTAATATGTGAAAAACAAGTAAAAATTGACCTATCTTGTAACTTGGTAAATTGGGACCTTGGGATGCTCATTCAGTAATTCAGACATGAGTATGTATTATCCCTAAGAATGATATGGAAATATGATAAAATAAGGAATCTTTACTTTATCAAGTTATTTATTGAATACTTTGATAGGTTGCCTTAGTCTATGTTAGGTGTAGATGAAGAATGAATTAGGGTTGATCTTGTATTTATATCAATCCCTTTGGACAATAAATTGCATTAAATCACTTAGGATGACCATTAGGGTAGGTTTCCTTTGAAAATTAGATGACTTTAGGGCATTAGAAACTTGAGTTGGAGCATGACACCTACATTAGCATAGGTATCCATCTAGGACGCAAGTGTCCAAGGAGAAGGAAAATAGGTACATGTTTAGAACTTGCAGAGGCATAAGATAAGAAAGTTTTAAGCATTTTGGGAAAGATAGAGGCCTGGGTCATCAACATAAGACTGGTCAGACTAACATATTTTCCAAGGGGCACTAGAGAGAAGATGCAAGACTTAAGAAAATGGGAAAGGGCTAGAACTAAGATGAATAACCAAGGTTTGAGTTTGCTAAGTGTCTAAGACTAAGGTGCTATATAATTTAGAAATAGTGTCTACCTAAATCTACACAAATTTTATGTCAACTTTTTATGGTGGCATATGGATTTTAGCTTACTAATGTTTAGGGTAAAGTACCCACTACTATCTTGGAATCCTACGTTAATGGATATATAAGCATGGTGGGAAAATTTTCTCTTACTTTTTTATAAACATAAGGAAAAAATGAGTGGAAAGTAATTACTACTGATAAAAATGAATTTTTAGAACACAAGATGAGGAATATTGGGTTACCTTTTGCTAATTATTATGGCCCTAGATTCTAAGATACGCCAAATATACATGAAAAAGTAGACTTTGGATCAATAAACCCATCAAATGGATAATAGAGAAATTGGAATTCTATGAAGAACTTGATGAACCTCGTGCGAAGGCCATTGAATAACAGTTGGAATTACTCTAGACTCATTCCAAACTATTTGGACCCTAAAAGTGCTAATAAGTTTTGACATCATAAAGACTTGGTTCTTAGATGGACCTATGGAAGTATTTTTGAAAAAGGTGCAAGTTCTTATTTGTAAACTATATTTAGAAAAAATATTGACCATAAGTAGTAGAAAGTTCATTTATGTGGCAAGAAACCTAATTTATGGATTTCATAACGAGGGGGGATCATATAAATATATGAATCATGGAGATATCTAGTACCAATGGTCAGGGTGGTTATTGTAGATGATATTTATATATTATACAACACCTCAGTCTTGTACACTTGTAAAAATCAGACGTTGGTTATTCCTCTTAGTTCTAGACCTTTTACCAATTTCATAAGTCTTGTATCTTCTCTATATTGTGCCCTTTGGTCTATCTCTTAGTTTGACCAGTCTTATGTTGATGAACCATACAAAGCTTCTATCTTGCCTAGAATGCTTAAATTATACTTATCTTCCACTTCTACATGTTCTAAGATTATACCTACTTTCTTTCTCCTTGGACATTCATGTTCAGGATAGACACTAGTGTCGATGCTAGTGTCTTGACCTAATGAATGTGTCCAGTTCCCTAAAGTCCTATGAAGATGAGGTAGAATCATTGTTATCAGAATTAGCCAACTCTTCGCTATCATCATCAACCAACATAGTAAGGTGGGTGGGATGAGAGTTTTTCCACCAAGAAGAATTCTTCTTTTTTCTAAGGGAGCTATAGTTTTTAGTCAAATGTCTTGTATTAAATTAGTTATGGAAGTAAAATAATAAGCCTTTATAGTCAAGGGGTTGAGACGAAGAGCGATCTCTTACTTGCAAAGTGATTTTTTCAAGAATATTTTTAGAGGTGTCAATATTCACCAAAATCATAAAAAAGTAGTGTGGGAGAAGTGATCAATATCTAGGTGCATTTGTATAAACTTGCCCAGGGATCTACCAATTGCCCTCAAGATGGATTCGGTCCAAAACTAAAGCGGGAGATGAAGTAAGCAAAACCAAATGGCTTTTAAATTAAGTGGTTCAGTGAGGGGATTGAAGGTAGGGGACCATTATTCCAAGACCAGCGGGTGGTGATTCAAGCTCCAAAACTAGTTTTGAATCTTCTTCTTGTCCTCAATATTACAAAAATAATAATAAAGACGATTTTTGCACAAGGGTATATTTCAAGACTACCTATTAGGAGGGGTTTCCAATGCTTCAATATCCAAGCATGAAGAGCTTGAATTTTTGGTTATTGATCCATGAATTTTCAGATGAAACATTTAGCTGAGAATTATTTTTCCAATCTAAGCACTCGCCTGGACTCCTCCTCATCAAAGATCAAAACAGGGTTAGGAGATGTAGGTTTTAGAGGTTTGGAATCTACTCTTGAAGTTATCTTATGAGAGACAACCTTGATGAAGGATTTGGATCTAATCTTCAAGCTTCTAGTGTCCACCACAACTTCCAACTCCATGACATCTAGACCTCTATTATCAATAGTGGTGAAAAGGGGAGTTTTTAGTTCTAGGCCCCTATCCTAGGACTAATTGTAGAAATTATGGTCAAACTAGCTAGGGGAGCCATTTGCAACTCTAGATCTGGTTAGTGCTTCCTTTCGCATGTGGCTCTACCCACAAATCTATGTTGAATCATTCATGTGCTCTGCATCCTCTACAACTTCCTTCAACTCGATAATATTCTTCCATTTAACACTAGTCTTCTGTACAATGTCAGTCTTCTACCTAGCATTGCCAGACATAGAGGGACTGCATCCATTCTTTCCCAGGTAGAGGGAAGGAATGATCAGTGGAAACGTTTCAGGAACCTGTGAATTGAAGGGTGTTGGGAGTTTATGTTAAGTGATGCAGGGTCACCATTTCGCCGATGAGTGGGAAGAGGAGTAAAGGAAGGCATTTTCATATATTTAAATATGATAATTTAATAAATATTTAAAATTAAAGATGAATATATTAGCACCATTTTTTTCAAAATTATCAAACAACATTATTTAAATATTAAAAGATGTAGTTTCATTTATATTTATATATACAAATCTTAAAAATATACACTAAAATTTGAAACTATTTAAAATGTTAAAACATATTCTTGCCTTAAATCCCTAACAAAGTAAAAAAAAAAAAAAAGAAAAAGAAAAAAAGAGGATTGAAAGACATAAAAGCAACCTATAAACTGAAAATATCTGTTGACCAATAATCAACAATAAATATACAAACATCTTTAACAATAAATATACAAACACTCTTCAATAATACAATTACAATTAATTAAAAATTATTAAACACACGTGAACCATATTTAAGTGTCTACAAATTCCAATAATTTAGTGCACAATTTATCTACCATTGGGATTAGATGGGTCCTCCTCGTCAATATCGCCCTAAATCATTATTTGAACGCGGCCTCTAAAGCTTTAAACCCCTTCTTCCCAACGAGTTCCGGATGGAGTGGTCTATTTATAGCTAACACAACTAAAATAACGATACAAATCCTAAGATTGTTGCAAAATCCAGATCAAATAATTGAATAAGATCCCATTATCCCAATACAATAGGAATTTGGCGATTTGCACATGAAGCAACACACCTATAAAACACACACTATAATTTCTAACTAATTCAATACAGATTGGGTGAATCCAAATTTTGGGTTGAACAACCTGCAATTGTAATGGGGAATTCGATAATCTTTCTGTTCGCTCTGCTTTCTCAGCTCAGTTTTGCAAGATTCGTGTGCTCTATTCATGAATTCGCAGAGTTAGGATACGATTCCCAAGATTTGCCCTCTGAAAAAACACTTGTTGGGAGATTCGAACTTTGGGTGGACAAGCATGCGAAGGTTTACAGCGACCACAATGAGAAACAAATGAGAATGAACATTTTCAAGAAAAACTTGAAAGCGTTACATCCACGAACGGAACCAACAAAATCTATCGTACGTGTTGGGCCTTAATGAATTCTCAGACCTCAGCCTTGAAGAATTCAAGAGTATGCATACGGGTATGTTGAGGACTGTTCTGAAGAACACCAGCTTTCGTTATGAGCAACATGGAAACGATTTACCTTCGTATGTGGACTGGAGGAAGAAAGGGGCTGTCACATCTATTAAATCTCAGGGTTGTGGTAAGTACCAACTTCGATCTGCTCCAAAATAGTCTCTTTAGTTTTAATGTTAGTCTATTTTATACCTGACATTCTACAATCGGAGGAGCGGTAAATACGCTCAATTCAACTTTTTATATAAAAAGATGGGGAGAATGAAAGGGAAAAAAGAATTATATTTTATTATTTAAAATATTATGGTTGTTATTATTGTCATATAATATTTTTGATATTATTTATTTAAAATATATAAATATATATTAATATATGGTATAATAAATTATCATGTTTTTAATTTAAATTATATATATATTTTATTTAAATTTTTTAAAAACAATATTAAGAAAATCTCTAATATCATAATAACATTTATAAGAATTAACAAATTTATTTAAAGTAATTTCTAAGTAATATTATTTTTTTAATTGTGTTTGATTTTATTAACTATAAGTCTCTTTAATGTTCTTTAATGTATTAATATAAACTAAAAGTTATATAAATATATTATGTAATTAAAGGTTTTTATAAACAAATTTTATGGATTTTATTTTTATACGTTTGAATTTATTTTTAATTGATTTTTATTGGTGGTCTTTATTTGAAGTTGGTTTAAGATGATTTTTTTGGTGAGTAGTCAATATTTTAATTGAGTTATTAATTAGAATGTAATTTTTCAATAGAAAAAATTAAGTAATAAATCTAATATATGTTTAAGATATCATAATTAATTACAAAGAAATGGAATCCACTTCACACATATAATATGAAGTATTATTAGTAGAGGGAGAGAAATTTTGCATGTAATCCATCAATTTGAACATTTTATTATTTACATAATGGAGAAAGAGGTTAGAAAGTGAAAAGAATGAAGCATTAAATTCACCATTCCCTCTTAATAAAAAAACGTTTATAAGTGCTTGCATGTAAAATTAATAATATAATTTAATAAATATAATGACTAGCTCATATATATGTATGTATGTATCAATTTTGAGGCACAAACTTTATATTTCTCACATAGTTTTTCTGCTGAATTGTTTATAAATTGATTAAAAAATCAATAATTCTATTTGAAAATTTGTATTGAACATGGATATGATACGGATGGGAATGAGGGGACCAAGTTAATGGATGTCTCATTTTCCAATTAGGACTTATACTAAGTCTCAAATAGTCATTCACCTAAACATGTTAATCACACTTGAAACTTGAAAACACTCATTATTGATGTTCAACACCACATTAATCACATTCTAGTTTTGAGATGTTATTTTGGCCAATGCCTTAAAACCTATCTATTTTAGGCCTTCAATACATACAACCACTTCCTACATTATATCAATGGTTAAAAAACTCATCTAACTCATTTGGAACTATGTTGATTCTTGAAACTATTCCTTCTGTTATCTACTTGGTACAATTAAAGTGTTGTAAAATTGATACTCTCTTTGGATCAAATTATTATCATGTTGAAATGACACACAAACCACACAAACCACATGAACAAAAACATTTTATCTTTGGTTGTTGTAATATTTAATGTACCCTTGGATGCTCCTACATTAGACACTCGAGGTTTGATTTTTTTTGGTCTCTAGAGATCGCAAAGGTAGGGTGAATGGTATAGATATTATTTTGGCCAATTGACTTGGCCACAAAGTACCATTCCACCATGTTAGGTAAATTTGAAGTTTCTCATTTTGTTTCTTCTTCCATTTATAGCCACTTTCTTTACCATAAGTCATCCTTCTCTGCCTAGATTTGACCACATTATAATTCCCTTACCCATTTATTAGGCATAATCCGTCCAAATCATCCAATTTGTTCTTTTTATCCTCTTCAATCTTCTTGTGGGTTTTGAACCACCACCAAATGTCTTCAACATTTTCTTTAGTCCATCCATTATTTGATTTTTACCAACCACATACTCTTAAGCTCAACTCATCTCTTATTTCTAATATCACATCCATATAAGCACGAAAATCATGATTTACTTATTGCTTCTTAACTTTATTGTCAAATAAATTCACATACCGTTGGGAATAACAATGATTACCCACATCCTCGAATGCTATGTGTAAGATGGTCTTCATATCATCCTCTCTTTCCTCCCTCATTGCAACACCGGAAAAGTCCACTACATATGCTACAACATATAATTATCCAATTTCAATCTTCAAGATGTCTTCAAAAATATCATTCATATCCTTTTGGAATGTTGTCCCAACTATCCTCTCTTCATCCTCTTCATCACTTTCTACAATCTTATCTCTTTCTACACATGCTTGGGATAATTTAACAAACAAAGTTGATCCACATCATCCTTATCTTCATGTATTATCATCCTATTTACATCAAATCTATATTTATTTCAACCTCCTTCATCCTTATTTGACATAACATGCATTCCATGTGCAAATAGCCTTGCACTACCATTGTCCATATGAAAAGAATGCATACCTTCACTCATGCATCTATTTTCCAATACATATGTGGGATGTTCCCACATATGAAAAACCCCTTTAATCCTTAATTACATATTTTTAAAACACATCTACCATCTCTATCTCCTTATTTACCTTTATGCAACATGAATGAAATTATACATATTCTGTTGTCCAAATGCTTTTTGGATCAATTAATTTTTTTTGAATTTTTTTTCCTCCATCTCCGTTTCTCCACATGTCTCTAATTCTTGTAGAAGCATCTCTTCAATTTCATTTTCCTCTTTATTTTCCATCTTCTCCACTTCTATACCTACAAATATATAAAATACTTTATGGGAATCAAAAGTTACCAAAAACACTTATTTCATCTCTTCATCATTACCATAAATGTGTTATCAAACTCTTTATTATTAATTTCATTCTCCTCATACCTTGTATTCACAAACAGACTATAAAAAATTCACTATAATCAACATCTATTACCATATTCTCCTTATTATTAAATTTTATTTATTTATCTTCCTCTTATATATGATCTTCATCTAAATATTTTCATCATGTGGATTCACTTTCACTTCATTCACCTTTATTATTTCATTTAAGGAATCATATAACATTCATTAGTTGTCCTCAACCTTCCTTCCTTACAAAAGTGAAAAACCAAATGCATTTCCCTTCTTTTCCATTGATATTTATATGTCTTCCAACTTAAGTGGATACAAAAACTCTTTTCCATCATGCATTAATGGGTCTCCTTATTTTAATTAAACAAAAATCACCACCACATCCTTCTCCATGAGGATTTAGCCCTCTATGGACTTTTAAAATATTTCTTTCTCCTTATTGTTTTATAAAAAAAGATTTGGGTTTCTCACATGAAAATCTTACTTTCTTATTTATTTTAAAGACAATCCTCTTTTATGCATTCGTATCCTTCTTGCAGTTTTTAAAAATATACTTGAATTTCTAAAATGTAAAATTTATTCTACTATTTCCTTTCAAGGCAATCTTCTTATCTCCTCTCTCAAACCTCAAGACTTTTTACTAAAAAATTCTACTTATATCTTTGGGTGTAAAACTCGTCCCATCGACTTAGAAACCATATGTTTCCAAATTATCAATTTATTTTTATCTTTCTCTTGTCTCTTCACTTGTACATAAATATTCAACATATAGATTGTTGATGTTGAAGGAGCAGCGTCGGGTTCTCACTTCCAGTCCAACTTATTGTATTATTTAAGACATAATTTGTTTGGTGGAGGCCGACAGGGAAATTGAAGAGATGTGTCTATTTCCTCTCACTTGTAGATATATAGAGTGATTTCTCATTGTTCAAGAAGATTAAGGAGCAGTATAATTGACAAGGCAGAGCAGACTTCTAAAGAGTAGATCAAGTTATTTCAAGAGCAAATCAGATTTATCAAGTGTGATCTTATTCTTTGTGCTTCAAGAAGTGAAGCCATCCCTGTAGGCCTTGGATTTGGCCATTGTCACGCAGATTGTTGTTCTTATCATTCAATATATAAGTGATATATTGTTGCTGGGTTTTTCCCTTCAAGTTGAAGGATTTTCCCAAGATATATTGTTGTGTTCATTGTTCATTGTGTTGCATTTTTTGATTGTTTCAATTCTGATCATAAAACTAACATGGTATCAGCTCAGGTTTGAAAAACATCATGATCAAATTTCAAATGGTTATGCTTTAAACGTAGACAAACCTCACGATGCTTGACGGAGGCTTTTGTTTGCGAAGGTTTTTAGAAGGGTATATGTTGGCAGAGGTAAAATCTTGATTGGTACCAGTATTAGTATCAGGTTCAGGTATGTCTGCGCAGAGGGCATTAGGCAGGCTAGCGACGGCCGCCATTAGCATAGGAACAGGAGTGAGCATGTTAAACGCCTCGCTTTACACCATAGACGGAGGCACAGGGCCGTCCTCTTCGACAGGTTCAGAGGCGTCTTAGACGAGAGCGTGGGAGAGGGAACCCATTTTTTTTAGTGCCATGGTTACAGAAACCCTACATCTTTGAGATCAGGTTGAAGGCCTGTAACATCAGCACCGTCATGGGCACGAAGGACTCACAGATGGTGAACCTTTCGCTCAAGATGCTGTCGAGGCCGGAGGAGGCTTCCCTACCGGACATATTCCAGCGGCTCTATCTCGATTACAATGAGCGCGTCTTGCCTTCCATCGGCAATGAGGTTGTCAAGTCCGTGGTGGCGTAGTTCAACGCGGACCAGCTGCTCACGGAACGTCCATACGTCTCTGCTATGGTAAGGCAGTCCCTGGTTCGTCGCGCCAAGAACTTCAACATGGTGCTGGACGATGTGGCGATCACGCACCTGTCATATGGGCTGGAGTTCTGGCGAGCTGTGGAGCAGAAGCAGGTAGCGCAGCAGGAGGCAGAGAGGTCGAGGTCTGTCGTCGCCAAAGCGGAGCAGGAGCAGAAGGCGGCGGTTATCAGGGCGGAAGCGGGGGAGGGTGTTCTTCGAATGCCCTTACGGGAAAGCAAGTGAAAACATGGGAGAGATATTGTTCCCCCCTTTCGCCCGCAAACAATTCCGGATACTCCAGTCGGGAAAGAAATGGAAACCATGTTTTCTCTGTAATGCGAGATCGTTTATTGCGTGGGACTTTATTTTTGCCTCGGATTTCTGTACTGTGGATGGAACTCGAGCCGGATTTCCAGCACGAGTTGGACTGCCATCCGGAACTGGGCTTCCAGCCTCGAGCTTGGTTGCGAAAGAAATGGAAACCACGTTTCCTCTGTAATGCGATATCAAATGCTGTCTGGACTCCTATTTTTGCCTCGGTTTACCATATGTTTCGGTTTCTTGGTTCGGATCTCTTATTGCTCTGCGAAGAGTGGCGGGCTGATGATCGGGTGTTTTGATTCGATTTGAGCTTTGCCCTGAGGCCATTGTTAGGATTGTCGATGCCCGAATCCCAACTCACCCACCCAGTAACAGACTTGATTACTATTGGGCTTGAACCTTTGACCTATGCTCAGGGCAATACTTTATTGTTTTTCATATCTCACTAACGGCAATGACGTAATTGTGGGCGTCGTTGACACTGAAATTTGGCCTGAGAGCGAATGCTTCCATGACGGAGGCCTGGGACCTATTCCCCAAAAAAAAGAAAAAATGGAAGGGCATGTGCCAAAGTGGTGTGATGTTTAATTCCTTGCACTGCAATAGGAAAATAATTGGAGCTCGCTATTTCTTCAGAGGCTATGAAGCAACACATGGTCATCTTGATATAAGCGAATATAAATCAGGGACGACCACAGGTGTTGAAAAGAGCCGAGTAGCTATGTATTGAAAAAGGATGTAAACGATGAAATGCATAGTGAGATGGTAGCAATAGCCATCGAGAAGTTGTATTAATGGTCATAGAATGGCATTCAATAATTAAGAGTTCTGCAGCGCTGAAAAGAGATCTATTGTGCATCATAGATAGCAGTAGTTGTGATTAAGGGGGGAGTATTGGAATTAATCACCAACTACTTCTGTCTCCAGCTGCCTCATCGTGCCTATAATTGGAGTTAGACATGAGATCCTCTATAGGCTAATCACTTGTCCACTTCAAGCATTAGCACATGATTCTTCAAGCTTGTGTGATCTTTGACATCGAAGATTGGCTCACCTACACTTTCGGGCTCTACCTATCATGGAGAAGATGGTCATGAGTCTTCCAAAATTCTACTAGGAGCATGTAGGTACCTGCAAAGGATGTGCCATGGAAACTAAAGAAGTATTTGAGAGGTTCAAAGAGTTTAAAGCTCAGGTAGAGAACTTATCTAAGAAAAGAATCAAAGTTATGAGATCTAAAAATGGAGGGGAGTACACCTCTGAAGGATTCCATAACTTTTGCATTGAAGCAGGAATTATGAGGGAGTTTTGTGTCCCTTACAACCCTCAACATAGTGATGTTGCAGAAAGACAGAACAGATCTATTGTAGAAGCTGCCAAAGCTTTGATAATGAGTTCTTCTCTGTGAGAGAATTTCGAGGTGAAATCCCTTGATAGCAAGTTCTTCTCTGTGAGAGAAGTTCGAGGTGAAATCCCTTGATAACGAGTTCTTCTTTATGAGAGAAGTTCGAGGTGAAATCCCTTGATAACGAGTTCTTCTTTATGAGAGAAGTTCGAGGTGAAATCCCTTGATAGCGAGTTCTTCTCTATGAGAGAATTTCGAGGTGAAATCCCTTGATAATGAGTTCTTCTTTATGAGAGAAGTTCGAGGTGAAATCCCTTGATAGCGAGTTCTTCTCTGTGAGAGAAGTTTGAGGTGAAATCTCTTGATAACGAGTTCTTCTTTATGAGAGAAGTTCGAGGTGAAATCCCTTGATAACGAGTTCTTCTCTGTGAGAGAAATCCCTTGATAACGAGTTCTTCTCTGTGAGAGAAGTTCGAGGTGAAATCTCTTGATAACGAGCTCTTCTTTATGAGAGAAGCTCGAGGTGAAATCCCTTGATAACAAGTTCTTTTATATGAGAGAAGTTCAAGTGAAATCCTTTGATTCCACTCTCTAGGAGAACCATGGTGGATGTCATGTAAAGTGATGAACACTTGTACATACTATACATTGTTGTAGCCATTGTGGTTGACATCACGATGAGGTGATATGTCTTATGTAGCTGGAAGTATCCTCCCTAGCTGAGAGAGAGTGTTGATGTTGAAGGAGCAGTGTCGGGTTCTCACTTCTAGCCCAACTTATTGTATTATTTAAGACATAATTTGTTTGGTGGAGGCCGACAGGGAAATTGAAGAGATGCGTCTATTTCCTCTCACTTGTATATATATAGAGTGATTTCTCATTGTTCAAGAAGATTAAGGGGCAGTATAATTGACAAGGTAGAGCAGACTTCTAAAGAGTAGATCAAGTTATTTCAAGAGCAAATCAGATTTATCAAGTGTGATCTTATTCTTTGTGCTTCAAGAAGTAAAGCCATCCCTGTAGGCCTTGGATTTGGCCATTGTCAAGCAGATCGTTGTTCTTATCATTCAATATATAAGAGATATATTGTTGCTGGGTTTTTCCCTTCAAGTTGAAGGATTTTCCCAACATTACAACATAATATTGTACAAGTAACCTTTACCCTCTCAGGGTTTTCAAAACAAATTGCTTAAACCAATTCTAACTTCACTATCCATTTCATAAGCTCTTATGGGATATCTCTTCCACGAAAAATAAATATATTTATAATAGACTTGTATTTTTATTTCACCATGACCTCACCTATGTTAGTCTCATTACTTTACTTGTTATTCTTATCTCCAAGTCTTCTAGATTTTCATGTAAGGATATCAACATCTCTTCCATTTATTATTCTCTTCATTCACAAATATAACAACTCATTTACATTGTGGAGTCTCTATAATATCCAATATCACTTGGATCTATGATCATTTTTCTATTAATTGTATTATTTATTCTTTCATAGATATTCTTATATGTGTTATATATTCTACACATAAGAATTATCTTTCACAATCTATAAATGACTTAAAAAGAGCCTCACACACTCAACCCAACAAATAAAACATTGTTCTAATACCAAATAATATATCAAAAAAATAAAAAGATATCTTCTTCAACTCACTTTCAAATATTCACACACAAAAGCACACTACTCACACTTAAAACTCAAATACACATTTATAATGTTGAACACACTATTATAAAAAAATTAACTATACACTCTTTCTTTCACTCACTTAAATTTATGGATTATTACATCACAAGTTAAAGCTTTCTTCCCACCCACAATCCATTTTGGACTTGATACATTCTCACTGCTCTCTCTTTGGAGAACTAAGCGCCCAAAACTCTTTTCCTCAAACGAAATCCAACTTTTTTTCCCAACGACTCTCATAATCTCTTTTACTTGTTGATCCAAATATTAACCTGACTTGAGTACCCCCTCTTCACCTTATTTAGCATCTTATAAATTATCAATAATGGATGGTTTTCCATTCTATGTTTTTAGATTCAAGTTTCATTTCACATGAGTGAAAATGTTACTTCATGTAGTATACGGGTCTAGGCGTTTCAAAACATATGCGGTAGTTAAAAAATGTAATTTGACGTAAAATGAGAATTTCAAAATTCTTAATATAAATTATACACAATTGTTTGATTTTGAGAAATTAATGTAGTGGTTTTTCTATTATATAATTTTTTATTTATTTTTTAATATCTTTGCATATAGATTTGAAATAAGATATTTTTTGAAGTGCATATTTTTTTGAGAAAAATTTAAATATGCAATAAAATTTTGTTTTGAATATGTCTTTAATATGTTTTTTACATTTATCTTAAAAAATAGTTATTTTAGATCTTTAACAAACCACTTATTAAATTGTACTATAATTGATAGAATTAATAACTCACTTAAAATCATACTATTTTTTTAAAAATGATAAATTTTAATATATTTCATATCATTTTAAATTTTGAAGTATTGATACTTCTCTTGGATCAATCTTTTCTTAAATCAACTTCTTATCATATTGAAATAACACATAAACCACAAAACCACTTAAAATAAAACCCCTATTATCTTTCATTAATTTAAGATTGCTTCTACTGTTAAATACTCTTACATTAAAACATATTGTTCATTATAAGTGAACCACTGCATCAAACTTTAAACATATTTGTGTAGAAAAAGAGCTTTAAACTTTACCATTTACCATTTATAATTTTTTGATTACATAAGAGAAAAAATACCACCTAACAATTTAATGGATATAAAATGTGAGTTCAGCCAGTTTTATATACACAATCATAAAATTAGTGTCCACGTTCACCACCACTACCATCTCTATGGCTACATCACCACCATCTCAATGGCTACATCAATTACCAGTAAGTCAAAACACAAGGATATATTTTAGACAAAAGAATCAATCTCTATAAAAGATATATTTATAATATATTTTTAACATTTTAAAAATAAATATCTTTTACTGGGTAAAAGGAAATGTATTTCATTAACAAATTAATTTTTTATGTTTAATATTATGATATAATAGCCAATCTTAAAAGGAATAAGAATTTGTTAGTATGGAAAGCAATACTCACTTACTTTTAATTCTTTTTATTATTTATAGTTTTTTTTAAATTAATAGAAAAGTTTATGAAATATGTAATTATTTTATAATAGTTTATATATATTTAATTATGAGATTATTAAGTTCATATTTGATTTAGAATATAATCAGAAGTTTTAGTTTTTAAATTATATATATATATATATATATATATATATATATATAAATATAAATATAAAGTTTATTTATTTCATAATAATTATTAATATAATTTTTTCATTTGAATTTATATATGTATTTTGTAATATAAATTTAATTTGTTTGTGTATCTTGTAATATAAATTTATTTTGATAATTTGAATTTGAAGATACATATTTAATATTATAAAATAACTATAGATGGTGAAATTTAAATATGTATCTTGTAATATAAGTTTTTGATTATTTGAATTTAAAAATACAAATTTAATATTGTAAAATGCTTTGAGTATATTGGGATAGTTGTTGTTCTTGATTATCCATGCTAAATTATATATATATATATATATATATATATATATATATATATAGACTGAAAATAAAGTTACTCATAAGTTTTATACACAAACAAATATACATTAATTTTTTTTTTTTTGTATACAATCTCTTAGTGCTACAACAATGCCTCTATAATTAGTCCCTACCACTGTTGTTTCTAAAACATTGGATTGTTGCTTGGCATAAATAAATTGAAGTTCTCTTTGCTTTGTATTTAGACAATATTGCTCCAAAAACTCACCATAATTGAATGATCTAATTGTGAATGAGAGCCCAAATGCACTCATAGTTTCTTCAAAAATTTTGCTTCTCACTCTTAAGAAAGGTTGACTTGGTGGATTGTTGTATCAAAAAGATGCTCTTTCTTTAGCAGAAATGCAATCATCTTGATGTTCAATGAATCTCTCCACCCTACAATCACCCTCCCCTAAAAATGTTTTCAAGTCTATTTCAAACAATCAATATAAAACAAGGATCAAGGAGAGGCACGCAATCAATTCAATATGTTGTTGATCTATTTTCAGGGTTTAAATTTTGCATTATATATACATACCTTGAGAAGACACTGCTACAATCACATGGATGCCCTCTGGTTCTACATGTCTTGAGATGGGCTTTGTAATCAAATTGGAATGCATATCCCTTGGAGCACCTGTCACACTTCCATTTCTTCTCAATAGTGTGTTCATGTGGAAGTGTTTCTTGATGCGAACTAGATCTCCAAGGGCATGGCACAGATTGTTGTGCATGCATGTTGGGTAGGGATAAATTTACACATGATTACGAACTTTTGGGGAAGGCCTCTTCAACAATTTTCACTAAATATATGGGGACTAAATTGAATTCAAGCTGATGATCTATGATAAAACTGAATAGCAGAAGCTACATCTTTATGAAACCAAATTTGAACGATTAGTAGTGACCAACAAACATATACATGCCTATTTTTCAACACGATTTTGTCATCATATTACCACTTCCCTATTTTCTAAGGTCTTCTATTTCAATAGTGGTAAACAATTTGTTTTTACAAGGATTTGATATGCAATATTAATTCCATTAACTACAAATTGTTCTAAAATAACATCATACCAAAATTCCAATAGACATAACAAAAAGAAAGTAAAAAATGTGATTTATGACCTATCAGTGTTAAAAAAGTGATATTTGCATATAAATTTTGATAGATATATTGTATATACACCAATTTAAAAAAATAGTAGTACACACTATTCGATAGAGAGTAGAAATAGAAATCTCAATATAATCAGAGGTAATTTAAAAAAATAGAGGATGCAATTTGTGGCTTAAGTGGGGTTGAGGTCTTCAAACATAGAGGCCCACCAAATATCTGTTGGCACAATTAATTGGTTGTCCTTCTCAGGAATAGTCCTATAACTGAAACAACTCTTTGGAGTAGCGTATTTCACTCTCACGGGGCTCTTTGTATCTCTTGTAGAGGCAATGCTAGTGCCAACAATCAACATCCTATTTTTGAAAGCCCATGAGACTCTTTGTATCTCTCGTAGAGGCAATGCTAGTGCTAGCAGTCAACATCCTATTTTTGAAGGCCAAAGCAGGGAAGCAGTGCCATAAGAAGCCTTTATTAGTCCCTACCCTATAGGGTACTATAGGAATCGATTGAACGAATAAATTTCTTATTGTGACCAATAAAAAGATTTGAAATAATATAATACTATATGCATTCTAAAGTTTAACTCCAAATATTAAGGAATATTCCATTACATGTTCTCATGGAATATTCCATTTATATCAATATTATAATATATCCCGACAATATTGGCACTTGATCCATAACTTACACAAAATGTTGAAATAAATATGCACAAATATAGTGTAATTAATGAATTATTAATATCATAACAGTCCTATTGAATAAAACACATTAAATGCAAGGCCTCTGTCTAATGAATTTTGCTGCATGCTATTACGCCTCTACCTTCTTATGTTACCCCGTGCATTTCTATGTGGATGTCTCCGAATAACATTCCTATTTTTGTGGCCAACTTTATTGAAATCGTCAACAAACTAGAGATTCAGACAAGATGGTAGTTGACACGTGTTCCACTGAAATAGTTTGCACGATTTTTTTTAAAATATCACGATTTGAGGGTCTGCGCAAATGTAATGGAATTACAATTTGATGTTCAATAGTAAACAAAAATACACATTATGCCCTGGTCATAGACAAATTGGCTGCCAACACCAATGCCAATATTAGTACAAAGAAATGCAAGGTGAATCTTTGAACAGATGGATAAGTGTTCTATTTTTCAGAAGATGATGCCAATATTCTGATTTATGTCACGATAATGTAGTAGTGGTTATACAAATACATTACAGATATTCGTTCTACATTTAATGATATTCATTGATTTCTTAATTTGATATTCATTTTACAGTTAATGATATTCATTGATTTCTTAAATTAATATGGTAACTGAACCAATGCTTATTTTCTAGAATGTTAAAAAAATGTAGGCATTCCAGGTATTTGCTCGATCATTACAGGTTTGAGGCACATGTCAGCGACCCGCTAAATCTAGGCACACCAATAACCCATCTTTAATATTTATTTAAAAAATTACGTCACTCAATCTACCACTACAATGAATGAATAAGCTTTACAATTTCCATCCTTAATTTTAAAATTTTTGTGTGCAATCTAAAAACAAATTAAAACATGTTATTAGTCCCTGCACAAGTGTGCTTTTCATGGCCAACAACCTCAGAACCAAATCAAATAATTCCTCTAATCTCCTCCATCATCTTACTGGTGAAGGCAATAATTTCTTACTTTCAGTGTTTCCCTCTTCTATTGTTGCTGCTGGCTTCATGGTGACAAGATTTGAACTCAACACCCTGTGGTAAACTGCTTTTCAAAGAAGATCAGAAATTAGGAATTCCGGTGTTCAAGAATTGTTTGTGTCTGGACTCTGCCAAATGGTTGTGATTTATAGGCACAAAGTCTATAACAAGTAGACAAATTATATGCATAACAATTTTTTGAATCCACACAAGTTATTTCACAAAACTAATAATAAACATTGCAATCCTTAATACTATTTATATTTTAAGACACAGAGTAACACTACAACTAATAATAAACATTGCAATCCTTAATACTATTTATATTTTAAGACACAGACTAACACTACATGGCTCTTGTTATCAATGTTGTGATAGATTGTTCCTGTGTGAACTAGTTTAAAGAAGATAAATAAAACACCCTAATTTTGATTTAGACTTTGATTTTGGATCCAAGTGTGTAACACGCTT
The DNA here is from genome assembly GCA_037957365.1 of Torreya grandis. Lineage (NCBI taxonomy): Eukaryota > Viridiplantae > Streptophyta > Pinopsida > Cupressales > Taxaceae > Torreya > Torreya grandis. Next base: position 1,653,769 of record JARHVA010003199.1, read on the forward strand.
AAGAGAAGCGAATAGCCTGCGGATATATGGGGCTTTCCTCTTTCCAGTTTGGCCAAATTTAAAAAACCTGCTTCTGTGCATTTGCAGATTTTGACCTCTGTGGAAACCTTGGTTGCATATCTCAACTTCTGCGTTAACAGTGTGCTTGCACCTGGTCTAGTGCCATGTCTGTGCCGTGAATATCGTGATTCCTAACTGCACCTGAGAAAGTAAATGATGATTATTCACAACGACCTGATTGATATAACAATAAAGTGGTAAATAAAATCAAAATAAACCTAGATACTCGTTTATATGAAATCAGCATGAAAATATAAATGGCACTTAGATATGATAGGGGATAATATTGGAGAAATGATAAACCCGTAAATTTATGCCACAACCCTGTATAACTGCAAATTACTGATTAAGTGACATTAATATAAAAGAATATACTATTATTTATATAATAAATTAATATATATATATATATATATATATATATATATATATATATATATATATATATATATATATATAAAATTATTATGAAAATAAATATTTCAAACTATTTAATTAAATAAACAACAATTAATTAATTGAAAACAGATTTTATTAATTTTAATTTAAGAAAGATTAATAACATACAATTTATTTATTTACATAAAATTAATTTATTTACATAAAATTTAAAAAGTTTTAGAACATATAATACTCTAAAATTCCCTATTTATAATTAAACTAGACAAAACTTATAATTAAAATAATTTCACATTAATAAAACCAGTCAAATTAACATAAGATATAAAACAAAACATGTTTTTAAAATTTTCGCAAAAATTCAGAAACCGAAAGCCATAGAATGACTACTCATTGAGGAGTTGTGGTATTTTTTTTACAATAATTTATTTTTGTACTTAAAAGTATCGAAGTTGATGTGCACATGAATTTCACTTGCAAGTTTATCACAATACTCCGATTCCCAAAACTTTTGATCTGCTTGTTCATGTCAATATTTTCAAATTCTCACACAAAACCTTTATTTTAGTTTTTATAAGTGAAATCAGTAAACTTTTATGTGAAATGATATCTTTTACCCCTCTTGGCGGTATTGCTAGTTTTTTAATTTTTGTTTCAGGTTTTCTTGGATTTATTTTCACAGGGGACTGCTGGGCTTTCTCCGCAATTGCATCGGTTGAAGCAATCAATCAGATTGTGACAGTAAAATTGATATCTCTGTCAGAGCAACAACTAGACGATTGTGATAAAGTATGGGACAACGGTTGTATTGGAGTAAACCCGGGAGCTGCATTTATGTATATGATTAACAATAGCGGTATTGCAACCCAGGCTGATTATCCTTACGAAGCTGCTAACGGTACCTGTAACAAAGAGCTGGTATGTTTATTCCTCGTAAATTTTCTTGTTTAATGTATGGTTTTACAATTATTTCTAAGAACAAAATAAGTTAATAATATTTGAATGGCAGGCAGTAAAACGAGCAGTTACAATTGATGGCTGTGAGCACGTACGAAGCAAGAGCGAGAGCTCTATGAAGATGGCCGTAGCACATCAACCAGTCAGTGTAGCCATTGAAGCTAGGGGAATGGACTTCGGTTCATACAAATCTGTTAGTATCTCAACAAATTAATTTAGACGAATGTTTTGCGCAGTCTAATTTTTTTTGGTCAAAATAATTCTTCTATCTTGCTGTGAATAACAGGGAATATTCAGTGGTGAATGTGGAAAAAGATTGGATGATGGAGTGACAATAGTTGGTTATGGGTCAAAAGGTGGTTTGGATTATTGGATAGTGAAAAACTCATAGGGGCTTACCTGGGGTGAGAAAGGGTACATGAGGATGCAAAGAAATGTGGCTGATCCATCTGGATTATGTGAAATTGCGTTAGATGTATCCTATCCAACAAAGAAGGGAGGACAGAGGAACCAGACTTCATAAAATTGAAGTTAAATATAAAAGGAATTACGATGTGGTCGCCATTCGTTTTCCTTTATTCGTTGCAAATATTCTTTCCCATAACGATGTTTCATCTTCAGCTAGGTGGTGTGATTTGCTTCTCCGTCTCTGTTTTATCCGCACACCTCTCTCCTGCTTCTTATAAGCGATAACATCTTAGTCGTCAAATATAATTTGCAAGGTAATTAAGTATATAAAACAAGTAAAGTTTACTCCCTAGAACATTTATCAATATTTGAAATGCAAGTTTACCAGAAATAAAAAATAACAAAAACAATAACTCATGGTCTGCAGGGAAATCCTCAGGAAATAAAATTTACGAGCTTTAATACTTCAAAGTATATGGGAAACTAGTTTTCTTTATTTATAAAGGTTATTGGGTTGAGATTATATTTATTTATATATAGAGAGGTGTCTTAGTTTTGGGTTTTATTTATTTTTTTAATTAGTGATCATTCATTAAGTAAAAATTAATGTTTTTTTAATCATTCGTGAGAAATTTTGATTTTAATTAAAAATATTTAAACAAAGATTCATTTATTCTATCATATGTTATAAAGGTACTAGTTTATATGGAGATGAATTGTGGAGGATTTATTTTAGGAAAACTAATTAACGCTCAGTTGAGAGAGTAACTATCTCCATGTCATGAACTTGCATTTCCATGTCATGCAAGCATCTCTATGTTAAAAGATCGGTCCCTAAAACAATTCTTGTTTAATTTGGTAAAACCCCACTAATTATTGATGTGATCTTTCAAGTAGTGACTATGATATACAACTTTAGATGGATGGTAAACTCTTCAATTGATTTATTTAAGTACCCATCTCAAGAATTAAAATCTTCCGTGTAACTAGTACAATGTGGGATCAGATCTAATTGGTATCCCACCATTTATGCTCTACTAAACCTTGCAAATATTGACATAAACATACTCCATCCATATGATTTTCCAATTGATATAACATATGTATCCAATATATATATATATATATATTAAAGATGAGATTTATAGAGCCTAACTTTAGTCCAAATAGTTAGTTTTATAAGCCTTTTTTTTCAAGGTTTCAACAATATTATAGTACATATTTTCATTTTGAGTATGAGCTTGTTTAATCTTCAAGATACATTGAACTCTAGTTATAATGGAATTTGATGGTTCCATTAGCACAATTTAGAGTTTGTTCACACCACTTCTACATTGACACAAATCACTATGTTCCTCAGATATATTATATTTGTCAAATTTATTCTTTAAATTTTGAAATGAATGATCCATTTGTATTCAGATGTTCTACTTACTATATGATTAGGGGGTGATTATTTTCCCTCTTTACAAACTTGTATAACTCTCTTCTTGCCTTCATAATTTATAAAGATTGGGGATACTTGGTTCTCTTCTTTCTATATATATTTGATCTTCACCACCATTTACTCATAAATTTTATTTTTACAATAATCTTTACTTAAAAGATTGTTCTTTTACTTTATTTAATTTTTCTTTTGTTTAAATAAAAAATAATTATAAATAAAATTGTAAATATAATCTAATCAATCTTGATTATATATATTTTTTAATGTTTTAAATTTATTAAAGTTGCTCTTATACTTAGTGAGTATGAATTAATAAATTTCACTTTAGAATTAATTACATTTACTCAAACTAATCACATTTTTGAATAAGACATGATATATTAATAATTATAAAATTTAAATATTAAAAAATATTCTTTTATTTATAATTATAAAATATTCCATTTTTATCAATATAATTATTGAAAAAGTATTTATAACCAAATCTTTCCGAATGGTAAGAATTCATTATCTAAGGGTCTGGTCCCATAGAAGGGGCAAATTGAATTTTCTAAGCAGGTGCTGCAGAGTAAAAATAGGTTTTTTTTGGCTGTATGATGATCCTTATGCAATTCTTTATTTTTTAGCAGAGGTAAAATAGGAGGTAGGAATTGTAATTTGGAAGGAACTGTAATTTTATTCAAACTGCAACTTGATTTGCAGGTAGGGAGATGCAGTTGGCCCCCACTAAACAGTGGTTGCTCTTCATTTTCAGGGAAATCATTTATTTTTGCAGTTACGAAACTGAAAAATCAGTAGGAAACCCACTGTTCCAAAAAATTAGGTGCAGTTGTAGTCTCCATGGGACCACGCCCTAAGCAAACACTGGAGGGAATGCGCGACTGCACGTCTGTCGATGGCCCAGGGAAATGGCGGCATGATGAGCTCCTCCTTGGCCCTGCTCGACGGCCCTGCGATGCCTCCGCTTCCGCCTCTTCACCGTGGTCTTCTCGCTGGCGCTGGCGCCGCCGCTCTGCCGTCAATCACCGTCTCATTGCTGCTGCTGCTGCCACCTTCGACCAGTCTAGAGCTCTGTCCCGGAGGCAACAGTGTAATCCTCAGGTCGTCTGAATCCTCCTACTCAGGGCCGTTCATCATTCCAAATGAATCGTTGCAGAATGAAATCTATGCTAACTATCGTTGAATAAATAAAGGTTGTAACAGATCCTCGCCAATTAATATCAAATGCATTAACCAGTAGTGAATGTTTATCGTGGCATGGCCAAGTTATTGAAGACCAAGTCCACTGCCTACTTTCATGCTTCCAACTAATCACCATTACTCTTTGCTGAATTTAATGTTTTCGAGTTTGCTGGACAGGGTTTAATTCGAAATCACGAACTGGTAAAATCGTGCCGTAAATTCATTCCCGAACTCAATCGAATCAAACATAGGTAGCACTCCACCATACTCAGCGACCGTAGATATCCTAAGGAGATCTACGAGGAGTTGAGCCTCCCAAAAATTCTTTCGTACGGTGATTCCATTACTGTAAATGGAATATTATTATATTAATTATGCTTGTTTTTATAATAATTGTATAGAAGACGACATGAAAAAAAGTGATTTATGTAATGATAGTCTTTAAGTAAATTTTTTTGTAATATGAAATTGAAATTATTGTTAAAAAATGTTTCTTTAATTGATTTTGATTTTTTTAATAAAATTTGGTTTTTAGTATATTATATAAAATGTTTTTTAATAAAAATTCAAATTATTATTTAAGTTATATTTTTATAATTTTTTTATTTATTACTGTTATGTATTTTAATTATAAGGTCAGTTAAAATAAGTATTATAATTTATTTATTAGTTATAAATATAACATTATTAATTTTTAACAATCTTTAAAAAAGAGATATTATTTATTTATTATATTTTTAAAATTATATTTAATTAATGGATTATGTACATTTTAATATAAAATATTTATTAATAAAATTAATGGTATTATAATTTTTTAATTCATGAATAAATATTTAAATATAAACAAATTTTAATACAAAAACTTTCTCCATATCTAAAAAATCATAATTATATATTTATATTATTCTTTTTTAATTTTATAAATTAATTTTAACTTTTCACAAATCATAATATCAATATTAATTAAAATATCTGGTTTTATTTTCTCTCTCACATAAAAATTTCAAAGAAAATTAAAAATAAAATTATGCATCATAAATTTTCACATAATAATATTATTTCTTTAGGGATTCCACTGTACCCTCGTAAGTGTTTACTTATTATTCCTCGTATATGTATTTATGTCTATTATATAGGGTATGTTTTCCACAAATGCTTGACATGTCAAATAATTTATAAAAGAGCAAATATGCTTTCTTTGAGTATTAATTGTATTTATAAAGAAAAATAATTGTCGTGGATTTTTTTTTTAAATTTTATTAATATGTTTACTTGCTTCGTTGAAGAGACATGAAATGGAAAATTTTGTTGATATTGATAAATTTTTTCAAAGTCATCAAATAAGATGATGATATACTGTAATCACCGATTTTGAAATTGAAAGTATATTGTAATTTATAAAAGTAAATTGTGATTAATTTATTTTAAAGTTTATATTAATTTAGTGAGAAAACTATTGGATGGGTTAAAAAATAATTAAAATGTATTGTTTCAAGCATTTTTCGTTATATTTTTTTGAAAGTATTTTTTATATAAAAATATGAATCTTAAATGAAAGTGGAAAAAGAGAAGTTGAGTTGTTCCAATTTTTTAATATAATAGAATCATTTTTAAAAAAATGTTGTGATGGAAATTTTGTTTTAGAAAGTTTCATAATTCCATAATTTAGTGACCTTAAGACTTTATGAGTTTGTGATCCTTTTTTAATAGCCACATATTTTTTTATATCACTAGTATTTTAAATTATTTATGCATACTTTATTGATATTATCATAGTAAAAACTTGAAACCAAGTTTATAACGACTAAAAAGTTTTCTTGCCTGAACCAAGATGGGTTAGAAAATCATAAGTTATGAGATTTTTTATTTTTTAAAGGAAATTCAAAGATGCACAAATTAAACATAAATACAAAATCATTATACTATGATATTTACAATATTTTATGTACCTTCGTAATTTATATGACTAAAATAAAAACATGAATAATAAAAAAATAAACACCATATATACTTATTGATTTATTAATACGATATGAAGATAACAAACCTAGAATGTTAAATCTTCTACAATTTTGAGCATCCTTTATTGCTTTTTCTCAATCCTTATGTTGACTAATCTATACTTTTAAGCTTAGATTGTCACTCATAAGTCTATATGTATCAATATCCACTTCAATTTTAATGATATTATGCATTAAAAAAGAACCCATTATAGTAACATGGATGACAACTTAGCTAAAACTGATAAATATGGTTTATTGTATTACAATGTCATAGACAAGGATACAATGTCAATTTATACTAACAACCAAGAGACCCCTTTCATTTTCATAGTGCATTGAAAGTTCAATTAACATGGTGAGCTATAATTGAATCACTTTGTGGTCACCATCATTTATCCTAAAGTTAAAGGTTCAAATTTAGTTCCATCATACTTTGAGGTAAATGGACTCAATTACAATTTAAAATGAGCTTCATAAATTAATACAATTACATAAGCTTCTTTGAATTCAAAGTCTAAGTCATGTTTTTGAAAATTCAATGACCCCGTGGTGACATTTTCACTGCCACATGTCTTCTTCAATACAAAAAATATGTAATTTATGTTTTGAAGTCTCTATGATCATGTGTCTCTGATTAACATGCCAAGTGTCATTTTTTTTAAAATTCACTTTTACAGTGTTCACATATATTAGCATTTATTTATTTAAAATATATGACCAAACATAAAATAAAGAGGATTCTCATTCATGATCTGAAAATAAATCGACAAGAGCCTCACACTCCCAATTTAACAAAGAAAACATTGCTTTGATATATTACACAACCCATTAACTAATGATGTTTTTTTTTCCATCATTTTTTTCAAATCCTAAATTTGATTTATATAATTTTAATGTTGACCCCCTGCATCATACAAGGGGTCAACATCATGCTTTGATTTTTCTCACAATGATTTAATTATGACACTTTTTTTTCTTGTAGGTCTAAAGGATTATGTTTTGGATTGCTTCTATACCATTCATGTGGGTTGTATGCATTGAGTCAATGATTTAAATGATATATATTATTACTACTCTTTTTTTATATAAGTTAGTCAAAAGGTCACATTTTTTTCCAAATTTATCAAATCAAACAAGTGACTAGTAAACCCTAATAGCAACACAATACATGTGATTAGATTCAATATTATGTTTATGATTTTTTCATATCAAATCTTTGATAGAGAATTTTAAATTCCTTTCTAAAATAATTTCCACCAATCATTTATAAATATTTTGAATTTTTTTCCTTATGCTTCACAACCTTGAGATTAAACACTTGGAGGAAAATATTATTAAGTACACATCTATTGTTTTTATGTATACTACATTTAAATATTAGGAAAAATCAAAATTGAATATTTAAACTAATAATATGTCATGATATAGAATTAAGAATGAAGCCCAGAAAATAAATGCAATATCACAACCACTTGATAGGTTTATCCTCCCACTTACTTGGAACACTCAACAATTCACAAATTTACCTAATGCACCTCAAAAAGTGCTTGAATGTGACTTGATTACTCTATCTATTCCATACCACTTGGATACTTATATACCTATGCCTAAATTATATGATTCCAATCAATATTATGAATACCATGGAGATTCATAAGATTCTACTAATCAATGCTACAGACTAGGACATAAGATTCAATGTCTCATTAATAATAAAGCTATTTGAATTGAAGGTCACAATGTTACATTTAATGAATGTGTCTCAATGCATAATTAAGGCCTAGAAATATTAAATAGTCTATATAAAAATAATGATACCAAGAAGCAAGAAAATGTTCATAGACAACATCTATACATTACTTGAAAATTTCACATGAACATGATATTGATAGTATTATTAGAATGGTTTCCAATTCTCGATGATAATCACCTTTTGTTACATTATATTACCATCAAATAAACTTGGTGATTTAAACAATGGTCCTTTTCACATACATGTTTTTATTGATTACCATCCTTAGATCACACATGAAATTATGGTTGACAATGGGAAAATCTAGTCACAATGTGATTCATAGCTTGTCAAGGTTACATTAAGAAATATTTACTTGGTACAACTATGATACTTAAAAGTTATGATAAAATTTCACGTACAACTTTTAGGGGCATTAATTTTCCTACTATATTTAGTCATCAAACCTTATTAGTTTAGTTCTGTGTAGTGACAGATACTAGTGCATATAATAAATTATTTATATGAGCATGGCTTAATCAAATGAAAAGGATATTGTATACACTACATCATTGTCTCAAGTTCTTTCATGTAATGATGAAGTACATACTATTCATGACACATCTTGTGAACTACTTATGCAACCTCACATACCACATGTGGAATCATCTAGATCACTTTCTACAAAGCAAAATATTATTTAATCTCACCACTTTTAGTTATGAGTTTGATTATACTTCCATATATGACATTAGAATATATAGTTAGAACACCTAGAGTTAAGACTCTTAAAGTTGCATATTTATGACCTAAAATACCTTATTATCTACATCCCAATACTAATTTACAAGCTCTTGCATTGAATCATATCAAACCACCTATGTCAACTATAGTTTCACCATGACATATTTATACACATGATTTTGAAGAGGTTCAAGTAACTTCTTAAGACACGATCATCATATCTCTCTTTGAGATGATGATTTAATTTATTACACATATCTTGACTATTTATCCAATACTTTGAGTAACCCATCTAACTCCCACAGTATGGAATTTCATTTTATAAATGAGATGTTATATTAATTATGATATCATATCTACTAGGATTAAATGATATATCATTATTATATATAGTTTCTTATTGTACATATCTTATTTCTTCTATATCTTACATTTCATGTCCTTTCCTCCCTTTATTTTGATTACATTCCTTATATTTTTTCTAGAGTTTACATATTTAACCTTTCATTCTATTTACATTGACATTTTTATATTCCTTTGGTTTACATTCCTTGTTATGTTCAACTACCCATTTCCTTGCGATTGTTGATCCCATTCCAAAAAATTGCATAGACTTCTCAATGATGATCACAACCATATAAATACATTCCATCGTATTGTGTACTTATTCTTGAGGGAAGTTTTGAGTCTTTTATAATCATCATTTCTTACATCCTATTTTTTTCCACATAGTTGTCTTATTTGACATTCTTATCTTCATTATGCCCTTTGGATTATGTATATTTTTATTCATTAAAATTTTATTTCTTACTCTTGCATAGGCCCCTTGGAATTCTTGTTATATGATATAACTAATTATTATCAGAACAATACAAAAATAATAACTTTAGTAAATGTCATAATCAAAACATCATTTTCCTTTATCTTTATCAATTGATATATATCTTTGTTATTTACCTATGTTGTAGGTTGTACATATACATATTACACACTTTCTTCACGTTGTATTCTTTGAGTGAGTGATTGTAGGATATACAAATTTCATATGATCATGAAATTTTAGATGTTATTAAACTAGTTTCATGCCCGTGCCCCATGTATAATTATCACATTGATGGTATGACTTACACTAGGGGAATCTCTTTAAAGTGGATTTTACAATGATGTCAGTTTTACTTTTGGTTATTATATAGAGTGCTTACATTGATTATATCATATATTTTTGGTGCCCTTGAATGTTACATCAATGTCTATATTACATTATGTGTATGCCTTTGGTTCTTTCATTGCTTGTATGTGTATACAATAGCATTCTTTAGCATGCTTGTTTTCAATGTCTTATCTAATCCATGTCCATAGAGGATCCTTTAGTTTTTATTTCATATCATTGCATGTTATTTGTCATAAATTGTGAGTCATATGTCATTTCATGATGATTTTCTATATCTAGATACATACTTATGTTTGATTTATTTATTATACTACACAACATGCTATGCTATGTAATATGTTTTGTGCCCTGGTTAACATGATGCACATTATTATTTTTGGTAGACTATTCTTTGTCATTTTTTGTGGAAATATTATTCTATTTATCTCACTAATGATATTTTCATGATGATATTTTATGATGGTTACATACATGTGTTTTTGTGTGATTTATAAAGGATTATAATAAACTTAGGCTATATTATCTAATGAAACATGGTGTATTTGAATATTTATTTCAGAGGAGTGATTCAAAAGAATATGTTTTATAAGACCTCACCTCAATGGGGTTATATATTTAAACATTCTAAATTTTTTTCAAAGATTGAGCACAATTTAACAAAAAAATTGGTCAAGATTGAGCAAAATTAAGTAAAATTTCAAGAGATGTAGACAAAATTAAATGAATTGTAATGAAATGAAGGAAAAAAATAGGCAAAACATGTATCATATTATCTAATCAAGAATAAAAATTGAGATGTCAAGAATTAATATGAAATTTATAATCACAATGAAGTATTCAAAGGGCACGAGAAGATGTTTTATTTTTACTAGATATTATAAGATGTTTTGTATACCATTAGGTTTATTTGTTCATAGTATCATAATTTGATTTTAAACTTTTAGTTCTCTTTATATATATTTTATGACATGATATGACTTTAATTACTTGTTGGCAATTGGATATTTCTTATATGTATTCTTGATTTTTTTAAGAGATGACATCGTATATGGGTGGAGTCCCTCTTGAGCATCATATGATTCATCCATCCTTCTATAAGTATGTCATATTATGTGCTCCAATTAATTATTATAATTTTAATTTTGATGCACACTTACATTTATATAACATACATAAATAAATGTATGCTTGCTATATAAATAACTATTTTTTTAGAAGACATTTTTCAATGTGTATTTTCCCTATTTTTCATAATTGTTCCACTTATGTATATTTGGATATTTTAAGACACTCTTTAGGCCACACTAGACTCTCTTTAGATTTGGATGATTTCTATATGTCTATAGCATTCTAAAATTTAATTTGTTTTCATATTTTGGGACTTAATCCATTTTATGAATAATTTGCATTTAATTTAAAGTATTTATTTCCCATGTGTCATATTCAATGACCTTCATAATTTATCTTGCTCATAGTCAATGGAATGCTGCATCTATCCTTTATGTTTTTATTTGTCCTTCCTACCTTGAAATGATTTCCCATGTTGTGGATTTGGATGTATATAATATTCCATGGTCATATTTCATGCATCTTATCCTAGAGACAACTATACATACAAATCATCCATAGTAATTTAAGTAAGGGAGAAGTGTCAAGTCACACAAGTGTCTAATAATAATAAATAGGTCACCCATTCTCCATGTTTAAGTCACATTGATCAAATATATTGATATACTTAAAACAAGGATTACACCTTGATATTTTAACCATATTAAATCATTGTGACATCATAAATTATACCATAAGAGGGTTTATGTGAATCTTTATGTAGTAGTTTTTCACTTTGTTGATAGTAGAAAGTAATTACAAAATCATAGTGTATATGCATGACAAGTGTGTGATGGATATTATATTGTATAACATATTGTATTTTGTATGTATTCGGCCTATGTATGTATTGAAAAATTCTATGGAATGTGAAAAGACTCATTCATGATTGAATCAAAATGATGGAATACAAAGCCAAAATGTATTGTAAAAGTCTATAAATAGTGATCAGTTGTAATGAGAAGGATTTCCAAAAAGATAGAGGTTAACATATAGATATGATAATGGATTTTAAAAACATATTTTATCCTAGTTCTATGTGCAATGAATTTTATTTTTTGATCAAATATGACTAATAATTTAATAATGATGATGAATGTTCTGTACATGTTAATGTACATTTTAAAAATAACTACATAATCCTTAACTTGTTTAACACTAAAATTCTAGATTGGGGTTATCTAGGGTTAAAGGGGATATGGATAACTTAAGGTACAAGGGTGATAAACTATATTTATAATAGGCCAATTAGATGATAAACTTAGATTTAACATATGTTGAATTAATTAAGTTAAAATAGGATAAAAATAACAAGTATAACTATGCTAAATATGGAAATGACAAAGAAGTGATGTACTTAGTTGGTTTTGATGTTGACACAATTCTAGATTTGAAACAAACATGAAGCAGACTAGAAAAATATTTTGGAATAGTTTCCAAATTATGAATTAAGTGGCTCTAGAGTTGTAGATGCTAACATCAATCTTAAATGGTTGCATTAATGCTACTATATGAACCTAATGTAGGTGTCCTATATGGAATACTTAATAGAAAAGGATGAAACCATATAAATTATTTTGGTTTTGTCTTTTCCTTCACTCTGGTGAATTTAGATCCAGGTCATGGAAATACTTTGAAGAAGACCTTAGACTGATGTAGTTATACCCTATATGTTGGGTTGTGTGTGAATCATGAAATATGTGTAAAGCGAATACAATAATGATCTAGCTAGTAACTTGGAAAGTCGAGCTCTTAGGTTCTTCCTTTAGTAATTCATACCTATGTATGTGTTGTCCCTATGATTGATATGAAATAATAAAATTATGAATATTTACTTTATCTATTGCTTGATTAAATTCTTTGATAAGTTGGATTAAGTATTTTCTAGGTGTTTCCTAGATGAAGAATGAATAAGGGTTAATCTTGTATTTATATTAATCCTTTTGGATAAATAACTCACATTAAAACACTTAGGCAAACCATTAGGGTATGTTTCATTTAAAAATTGGATGACTTTGGGGAACTAGACACTTGTGTCAGAGTAGGACACCTACATCAATATAGGTATCTATTCAAAATGTTAGTGTTTAGGGAATAGGAAAGTATGTACATACTAAAAATTATAGAGGTGGAAGATAAGCATGTATTAAGGATTTTGGGAAATATATAAGGTCTAGGTCATCAAAATAATACTGGTTGTACCAAGAAATATGATAAAGGGCATAAGATAGAGGAGACTTACGAAAGTGGGAAATGGTCCAAAATTGAGAGGAACAACCAATGTATGAGATTTCCAAGTGTACAAGACTGAGGTGCTATATAATAAATAAATATCATCTAAATTTACTCCCCCTTTAATTTAGTATTGAAATTTTTGATTTAAAAGAGAAGAAATGTGTACCTGGGTGTGTATAACACACCTTGCCTTTGCATGAGTCCAACTTGAGTGATGTGTTGGTGATTGATTTGAAACCAAGAGCATATTATTGTACATAATCAGTCCATATAATCTAAAATTGGAATTATTTAAAATTATTGAAATTTAAAGAACAAGGTTTAGGAGTACACTTATGTATCGATGTAATCACCTAGCCTATTGGAAAATGGATTTTAAAGATGTATCATTGTAAGGCTCTAAAACTGAGATTAAGAAAAATATATAAATCTAAAAAGTACATATATCTAAGGAGATAGAGAGAAAGAGATATTGGAAGGCACATGCCCTAAACCTTGGAGAAAAATGTGAGTTGCCACCCTGTAGTTGAGATTAACTCAACCACGAAAACCAATCATACTTATAACCTAGTGAGCATGAGTGAACAAAGTTAACTCATACTATCAAATTGGTAAGGCTAGATGATAAAATCAAGTCCAACCTAAAAAAAAGGCAAGATTAAGTGATTTAATCACCTTAACCATACCAAAACCAAACCAACTACTATAGTAGATTGGCTCAATATAGTTTGTAAAAATACATCTTGGTGGGTGATGATAGTCCATGAGAGTGTTTTAAAATCTAAAACTAATTTGGATTTTCCAATATTAGGTGCAAATTGCATAGGATCTACACCTTAGATATATCTCATGTTAAAAATATTTATAACAATGGTAATAATGTATAGAATTATTACACAAGTATGAATCTAATTTATATAATTATGTGCTTTGGTCAATTAAGAGACTATGTAAGTCTGAAGAACATGTTTCCAAAGCATGTGCCCACTATATACATATTTTTAAAACATACCAACACTAAATTTGGGTGTGTTGAATATTGAATAAATGTGGAGAACATGCTTCCAAAGCATGCCCCCAATGACTATAAAAATTGTGACAAATACTAAATAAGTGTATAGAACATGCTTCCACATCATGCCCCTACTAAATCTAAAACTATGAATATATTTAATAAGTGTGGAGAACATGATTCTAAATAATGCACCCACTTAATCTAAAAATGTGAAGGTGTGGAATACATGCCTATATGACATGCCCCCATTGAATTTGAAAATTGTAACAAATGTGGATAACATGCTTTATAGCATGCCTCTACTAATAACCCCCCCCTTTGAGGTGAGGTAAGAATATAAACATGTAGTTACCTCACATTAAAAGGATAAGACAATTGTATAACTGATAGGACCTAAGTTCCCCAAAGCTCTGACACAACTTATCACATGTAGATCTCCACCATGATCCTGCAACACCCTGCATATCAACCTTGATCTTACATACCTGGAAGAACATGCTCTTCCAAGGGAAGAACTCTCCAAGTTATACTTAGTTCTTCTACTTAACAATACAACCCATGAGTCTATTATATAGATCTCATGCATATAATGATTAGACTTGCGGCTCAAGACTCAAATTGGTCTTCATCATGCAAATTGCCTGGTCACTTAACTGACTGTTTGTCAATAGCAGTTCTAGAACCACACAGGCAACTGAGGTCAGTCCCTATCTTCCTAAAGGTGACTGACGTCGGCTGATTCTTGCCGATGTTGGTTGCTCTTCTATCAACCCCTACCCGACGTCGGTGTGGCCTGCCAACGTCGGTGACTGTGACTCTGTAATCCTCCTCCATGCTTGCATCTGGGTGAAGCTTTTAGCTCCACACCCTAACAATCTCCCACTTGGAGATAAATAGCTGCACCTGTACATATACCAGTACTTTGTCTATTCTGCATCTTGGCTTGTATCCCTCTCCAAGCTCCCACTTGAAGACAACCCACCACACACCCTGTGGTGCTACACTTGTGTCTGAATTTCTCCATTCTTCTGCCTTGCTATACTCCCACTCAAATAGCAACCCATGTGAGTAACATGTAATCAACAAACACTTAATAGATTTGAACCATTTGTTAGTCAAACTCGCTTTGAGAACGTCCAACCTCGCTCTGATACCATTTGATAGGACCTAAGTTCCCCAAAGCTCTGACACAACTTGTCAGATTTAAGAGCACACATGACTACCATTGTATAAGCAACTTAAACATGCAGAAATACCCAGAAGAACAAATAAATATCAATGAGAAATAACACAGAAATTGAGAGGCAACACACAATTGTATTCAACTCATTACAAAGGAAAATACAATAAAGAGATCACACTCTTCTTCCACCTCTGTGAGGCTTCCTCCTCAAGGGCTCCCAGTAATCTTCCTTCTTGAGTAATATTCTCTCATAGGTCATAACACATAGCTAACACAAGCTGTTGTTCACCTCATTATACTTCTGATACAATCGAGTACGAACCAATACTCCAAGTAGATCTCATCATGATCTTGCTCCTTGATGTATTGCTATCACCTTGGATCTAGCTCCCCCGTCGATCTCCTTTCTAACCCTCGCATATACACTCCCCTACAGACCAACCTGATCTTACTTATCACATGTAGGTCTCCACCATGATCCTGCAACACCCTGCATATCAACCCTGATCTTACATACCTGGAAGAACATGCTCTTTTAGGGGAAGAACTCTCCAAGTTCTACTTAGTTCTTCTACTTAACAATATAGCCCATGAGTCTATTATATAGATCTCATGCATACAATGATTAGACTTGCGGCTCAAGACTCGAACTGGTCTTCATCATGCAAACTGCTCGTTCACTTAACTGACTATTCGTCAACAACAATTCTGGAACTGCACAGGCGATCGACGTCGGTCCCTGTCTTCCTGGAGGTGACCGACGTCGATCAATTCCTATTGATGTCAGTTGCTCTTCTGTCGACCCCTGCCTGACGTCGGTGTGGCCTACTGATGTTGGTGACTGTGACTCTGCAATCCTCCTCCATGCTTGCATTTGGGTGAAGTTTTTAACTCCACACCCTAACAATCTCCCACTTGGAGATAAACAACTGCACTTGTACCTATACTAGTACTTTGTCTATTCTGTATCCTGGCTTGTATCCCTCTCCAAGCTCCCACTTGAAGACAACCCACCACACACCCTGTGGTGCTACACCTATGTCTGAATTTCTCCATTCTTTTGCCTTGCTATACTCCCACTCAAACAACAACCCTTGTGAGTAACCTGTAATCAACAAACACTTAACAGATCTGAACCATCTGTGAGTCAAACTCACTCTGAGAACGTCCAACCTCGCTCTGATACCATTTGATAGGACCTAAGTTCCCCAAAGCTCTGACACAACTTTTTAGATTTAAGAGCACACATGATTACCATTGTATAAGAAATTTAAACATGCGGAAATACCCAGAAGAACAAATAACTATCAATGAGAAATAACACAAAAATAGAGAGGCAACACACAATTGTATTCAACTCATTACAAAGGAAATTACAATAAAGAGATCACACTCTTCTTCCACCTCTGTGAGGCTTCCTCCTCAAGGGCTCCCAGTAATCTTCCTTCTTGAGTAATCTTCTCTCATAGGTCACAACACATAGCTAACACAAGCTGTTGTTCACCTCATTGTACTTTTGGTACAATCGAGTACGAACCAATACTCCAAGTAGATCTCACCATGATCTTGCTCCTTGATGTATTTCTGTCACCTTGGATCTATCTCCCCCACCAATCTCCTTTCTGACCCTCGCATATACACTCCCTTGCAGACCAACCTGATCTTACTTATCACATGTAGATCTCCACCATGATCCTGCAACACCCTGCATATCAACCCTGATCTTACATACCTAGAAGAACATGCTCTTCTAGGGGAAGAACTCTCCAAGTTATACTTAGTTATTCTACTTAACAATACAGCCCATGAGTCTATTATATAGATCTCATGCATACAATGATTAGACTTGCGGCTCAAGACTCGAACTGGTCTTCATCATGCAAACTGCCCGTTCACTTAACTGAATATTCATCAACAACAGTTCTAGAACCACATAGGTGACCGACGTCAGTCCCTGTCTTCCTGGAGGTGATCGATGTCAACTAATTCTTGCTGATGTTGGTTGTTCTTCTGTTGACCCCTGCTCGACGTCGGTGTGGCCTGTCGACATCGGTGACTGTGACTCTGCAATCCTCCTCCATGCTTGCATCTGGGTGAAGCTTTTAGCTTCACACCCTAACAATAACTTATTAATGGAACCATGTATCATATAGAATAACATGTATAGGTAAATATATCAATAAAGCACATAGGACTATGTGATGACATGAAGGCCTAAGATACATGATAAATATCATGGCAACATTTAGATAATAATTACAAGATCAACAAGTAAATAAAACACACAAACAAGAGTAATCAAAATCAATTCAACATACAATGGTCCTAGGAGACCAAAAATAAGGGGCATGTTCAAATTACACATAATTGAAGGGACACGACTTAGTCAAATGTCCATAAAAGAAAGGATTCCATATTCAAATGTCCATACAAAAAATGATGACAAATTCAAATGTCAAAGAAAGGACACATAGGCACATGGGTCATAAATAAAGGATCATATTCAAATGCTCGAATAAGGAATACAATAATAAGGAAATACACTCAAGGAAGTGCATAAAGGAAAGTATAAATATATCATAATAGTCCATGGATCCAATGTGTTATAAAAAAATGTCAAGTGCATAGCATATCAAGTATCCCATGAAAGATATAATCATGGATAAATGCATTTTAAAGTACATATATGATCTCAAATCATAATAATGTAAAATGACCATATAATGATATAAATTGTAAGTATCATGATCATATATATGGATTCCCCTAGTGTTTATATGACATGAGAAGAGGGAAGACCCAACATGCAAAATATGAATAGATCATGTAGCTCTATATTCTTGTATCAAACTCAAGTAGAAGTGTGGCACACATGTGTATATAATAGTAATTGATATGCCATTTATCATCATGGAACTAACACATATTACAAGGAGCCAATAAAACATGTTTTATGCTAAAAATGTTTTTAGAGTTTTGAGTGTTTTTTGATTTTTTTGGTATTTTTGGAATATGTGAAGAGGAAAGATCATCCTATGATCCCATCCAAAGGATGGTCATATGTATCTCTCAACTCATAACCTGATACAATAAATTTGTGGTACTACTAAAGAGCATGTGTAGGTGCAATATCTATCACTGTAGTGTCTATGATGCTCTGTGTATGTATAATATGACTCTATGGTCTTGAAGGGATAATAGTAGTAGGGGTTTGTGGGACCCATCTATGTGTTCTCTATGGTTTATTTGAAATAAAAATAGTATAAACATGTTTAGGTTCTCTGGATGTCTAAATATGGTGCATAATAGAATATGGGGATTCTGTGGAATCCACTCTATGTCTTTGATATAATGGTATCTCAATTATTAGCCACCTAGTAAAGGACATTGCTTGTTTCTTACCCTTTTGTGGTGGATTAACATTATTAGGTTTGATATTAAGTTTCCTGGGTATAAGTTTTTCTTGTTCAAAAGGATGCTCATATGGGATTCTAGAAATTGTTATTACTTGATTGACATGAATGCATTTAACACACCCATGAAATATACAATGTACTGCTCAAAGTGTATGGATCCAAGGTCTTCCCAATAACATATCAAATATTCTTGTGAAAGGTATGACTTAAAAGGTAGTAAACACATGTGCAATACTGACCTATATAAGTAGGTCAATATCACCAAGGACATTCTAGGAGGTCTCATCAAATGATCTAATTGATTTAGTATAAGGATGTAAGTCATGATGAGTATAACCCAAATACATAAGTAATGTCATGATTCAAACATTTTTTCTTGTACCATTATCAATCATAATGTTGTGTATATTCTGGTGATCAAGGAATGCTTGAATGAATAAAAATGAATATCAGAGTCATCATCCTTGATCTCAATATCATCAAAAGTGATAGAAGGTCTCTAAACCATAAGAGGTATATGTAGTGTATAAGTACTAATAATCCCATTTAATGGGTGACCATAATGTGATGGAGGAGAATGTGCATTATATGCCACCTACACTTCTAGTTCCTTCTTAGAGTGGTCTTGTAAAGAATTTTTAAATATTTTATGTTTATGGTGATCACTAGGTTGTGAACTAGATTCCTTGGGAGGATCATAAAATGTGATATTTTGGTCATCAATAAGGTCTTGGATCTTATGCTTCAAGGTAAAATATATGTTCATATAATGTCCTGATCCTTGGTGATAATCACAATAAACATTCACATCATATCCTTTATGTAGAGGTCTATTGATATCAACATCTATAGAATGAGGGAAAGATATAAAATGACACTCTACTAGTCATGGGAATAATGAAGTGGGAGACTCATCTAAGTGTGTAAATTATCTCTTTGGTGCATTAGATAGGACAAGATAATTAGGCTATTGTGAAATTATGCTAACTGTGGTTGTTGCTTCCTTTTTAGGCTCATGAGGTTTCATCTTATAACTTAGTTTGAATGTAAATTTGGCACTAGATGTAGATGCAACTAGTGTGTTTGTTTCATACTTGATTTTACTCAATTAAATAATATTTATTTCATGGTACTATACAACCTATAATAGGTCATCAAAATATTTAGACTTTTTGAAAATAGTGGACTCATGTAAAGGAATAAGCAAACTTTGCTTTAATATGTCTTACAACTCCTTATCTATCATAGGATTGGTCATTTTAGCCAACATTGTCTTGTACCTCAATACATATTCATTAATAATTTAATTTGTTTCTTGTTTGATTTTGGAAATTTGAGCATAGGAAACATTTAAAAAAAATATTAATGGAAAAGTGTGCTAAAAATTAATCTGCAAAAGGTTTGAATTATTTCACGGATTGGATAGGTAAATCATAGATACCCCTAAAAGCATAGTACTTAAGGATTATTGATAATAATTTGGTCAAAATTTTATCATTGGAGGCATATTTAAGGCATGTCACATAAAAGGTTCGAAGACATTATTCAAGATCACCCTTTCCATCATAAAATGTAATCTAGATGTGCAACAAAATGAGTTGGCAAAGGGTGCAAAGATATCTCAAGTACAAGAGGGTTATGTAAGACATCTTGGGAATCAATAACATGAAGATAATTTAAAGCATTTTATTCAATGTTTTTGACCTTGTCCTCCAAGGTATTTATAACTTGAAGGAGTTTTTGAACTATAGACCCATTGGGATTTAGATTAGCAAGCTGAGTAGTCATCAAAGGGAATGTAATTTTGGTTTAAATAAGCATGGAAAATGGTATTTGAGTTAAATTTTTTTTAGCCCCATGGTATATGTAGTAATATTAGTTTTAGGAAATAAAGTCTGAAATACGTATCCCTCACTAGAAATATTAGGTTTTAATGTGTTCAAGGGGAGGGTTGTTGGTATATGGGGATGATTCATAGTCCTAATAGCATGATCAATAGATGGAAATGTTTGGTTATAAATTTACATTCTTATTTTATAAAATGGTTTTTAGGATTTCATCAAGATCTTCAAGTTTTTGAAAAATACACTCATGAAACAATGCAATTACTTGCGCTTGATCATGATCTATTTGTTTATGTGCATTGGTTTTATTAGAATCATGAATTTCATTACCACAATATTCTTCTATGATAACATCATCAATATGTTTTTAATTCTCAACATTGGTATCATCATGATGCATAGGATTAGATCCCTCATTGGTTAGAGACATATTAGGTCATGGGAGGGGAAGCTCAATGTGTTCAATGGGCACACCTCCTAATCTAGAACTAAACCTAGGTTGCATGCAAAATAATATAAGTAGGAAATGAAACATTACAACAATGAGAAACCCTAGTTGACTAAAAACCATATGAATTAAAAATGTTTGCATTCATACAAATTGGGTTCACCAAATGTTTAACCCTAAAATTATAGATTGGGGTTATCTAGGGTCAAATTGGATAGAGATAAATTAATGTACAAGGGTGATAAAATATCTCTATAGTAGGCCAATTAGATGCTAAAATTAGATATAAAATATGTTGAATTCATTAACTTGAGATAGGCTAAAAATAGTAAGTATAACTATGCTAAATGTGTAAATGACAAAAAAGTAATGTACTTAGTTGGTTCTGATGTTGACATAGTTATGAAACTAGAATAGCTAGAAGTATACTTGAAGAAGATTATGAAACAATCACCAAATTATAGATTAAAATCCTTTGGAGCTATTGACACCAGCATCAAACTTGGATGGTTACATTGATGTTACTATCTAAACTTGATACAGGTGTCCTATATGGAATACCTATTAGAAAAGGACGTGACACTGAGATGCTTTCGGGTTTGTCATCACCTTCACTCTGGTTCATTCAATTTAGGTCATGGACTATCACTCCTCATGAAATTTTAAAATCCTAGTTGAATATTCATCTTCATAGTGACCTTGGGGGAAAATGGGTTAGTGGGAACATGGTGTTGAGATGACCCCAAAGACCCCTCTATCAATGATTGTTTCCTACATATCCAATAATTTGAAGAGGGCCTGAAACTAATTTAGTTCTCCCTTATGTGTTGGATTATGTGTGAATCTTGTAATATGTGCAGATTAATTAAAAAAATGACCTAGCTTGTAACTTGGAAAATCAAGATCTTATTATATTCCTTTAGTAATTCAGACCTGTATATGTGTTTTACCTATGACTAATATGAAAATAGGAGAAAATAGGGAGTTTTTGCTTTATTAAGTGCTTAATTCAATGCTTTGATAAGTGTCCTTAGGTTTTTTCTAGGTGTTTCCTAGGTGAGTAATGAATGAAGGTTGATCTTATATTTATATCAATCCTTTTGGTGAATTAACTTGCATTAAATCACTTAGGCAAACCATTAGGATATGTTTCATTTTCAAATTAGATGACTTTAGGGTACTGGACACTTGTGTAAGAGAAGGAGACCTACTTTGATGTAGGTGTCTATCTGAGATGCTAGTGTCTAGGGAACAAGAAATTAGGTACATAATTAGAACTTGTAGAGGTGGAAGATAAGTAGGTTTTAAGCATTTTGGGAAAGATATAAGGTCTAGGTCATCAACATAAGATTGGCCAGACCAAGAAATAGGCTAAGGGGCATAAGATAAAGCAGATGGAATACTTTCGAAAGCAAGAAAAGGTATAAAACTGAGAGGAACAACTAAGGTCTAAGTTTTTTAAGTGTACAAGACTGAGGTGCTATATAATCCATAAATATAATATACATAACCAAAGAAATACATTACTTTTTTTGTAACTATGACTATGTTTTGATCATGTTTCCTAATTTAAAAATAAAACTTGAATTAGTATGCTTTGATGGGTTTTCTTGGAACCCCAAATAATAATGGTGTAATGAGTGTGGAAGGTTAAAACATGTTATGATGGCTACCTAGATAAAGATTCATGTAATGTTGGCTCTATGGAAGAATTCACAATTTCATAGAAGAAGAAGTAATAATAATAGGAATATCTAGGCAATTAGTTATTTATGAACATATATAAGGTGAAATATATGAAATATTTTGGTGCGGATTACCTAGATTACTAGATGTGTGGTTATTGAGACTTGAATGGTACTATTTTTAGCCAAGGAAAACATAATTTATAATTTGTATATAAGAGATAATAAAAAACCTATGAAAGTTAGATACTGATTAAATTCATGTAATATATCATTGCATTAAAACTACCATCGATAGATACACTAGTGAATTTACTGCATAGGGATATATTGCATTCAAGGTTGTTCAAGATCTATTTGTGAGAGGCATAGAAGAAAGTATTTTACAATGAATACCTACTCTCATTAAAATGTTGGTTGTATAAAATGCCATGGTGCCTACTCATAACAATATGGAATAGTCACTTTAGGCATAAGGGGATGTGTGCGATATTGAAGTGGATTATGAAGAAGTAAGAAGGGAAGATTGAAACTGCACCTAGAATATGGAGGATATAAAGAAGCTAAGCAAAAAGTTAATTTTGGGACTAGAATGAGACATGTGACAATAAATAAGATGGAATAAATAGAATAATCCTAACGTATTTATGAGTAGGAGTAGAGTAGATAATGTAAAAGATAGAGAATGGGAGATCATGGGAGAGAAAAATAATTTGGAGAAGAAGAGGATAAGGAAAGTAGAGGTTTGGAGAGAAGAGAAGGCACAAAAATACACAAAGATGCTGAAGAGACAGAAAAAGTGGAAAGAGAGAAGATGAGAGAGTAGATTGGTTAGAAGATAGTTTAGAACATAGCTATAAGGGAGGTTATTTTTTGGATAAGATAAGGAACAATATTTGGAAGAAATTATGATAAGTCACATGATGAAATAAATTTCAAGTTCTAAGGAAGTACAAGTCATAGACATGGACAATTCATTTCAAGGGTACACATCTCCTATGCCTATTTTTTTAATAAAAAGAAGTGTAGAAGTTAGTAAAGACATTATGTGGTTTGAGTATTTTATAGATAAATTTTGTAAGTATAGTGTTAAAACCAGGAAATTTTTAGATAGGAAGAAACTTATTGAGGTGGGATTTTAGGTTGTAACCAATCTTAAGAAATTACCCAAATCTAGTCCACCATCGCCACTAGTTTCAAGTGTTACCACAAGAGACATGGATCTCAATATAATTTTTTTGGTTAGATTGGAACCATATGATGGGTCTACTAACCCTGATCATTATCTGATCAACTAAAAAAAGAAATGGTAGATTAAAATATGATTGTAGATGATGTGAAGAAGTGTGAGCTCATATAAACTAAAAATGAAGAGATCTAGAGTTCATATATAAAATAAATGCTTCCAAGTAAGTTTCAAATATGTCAAGGATAATTTGATATGAGAATTCAAATTAAATAAAGCTAAGACTCAAACAATCCAAGACATGAAAAATATTTGACAAAAATTAAGTGAATCAGTATGGGATTATGATAATAGATTTTAATATGTAATGAATTGAATAGACTTTATATTTTAAGACACATATAAGGCCACATGGTTTGTATAGGGCATGTGACATTAGATTATATTTGAAATTATTCAAAAATAATTCTATAATATGGAAGATGTTTAGGTAGCTATGCTCTGTGTGGAGTAGATAGAGGATTATCGAGATAACCCGAAACCTATTAAAGAAATGATGTAAATATATATGTTGTGTTGCATAAGATGGATGAGCTCCATGAAATTATTAGGCATAGGCCAGGCCTCTAGTGTATGAAATTTAGAAAAGAGGGCCACCATAAAAATGATTTCCCAAAAGTTAAGATGGAATTATATGAAATATATATATAGTAGGCCATGGAACTATAAAATGTCATTTATTACAATAATGCAATAAAAAACCTTAGAATTTTTACTATAGCTTTTATAATTCACATAATCATGATGGAAAGAATTTTTGAGCACTAAATTAATTAAAGGAAGACATCACTAAGAATGTCTTGGTAGTCACAACATAATAGATTATCTCTATAAAGCAAGGGATCCCAAACTTGACTATAGACATGACATATGTGATGAAAGATATTCTTGGATGGGTGCCAACCTCAACTTATTATCAATCAAAATCCCTATCAAGATGGACACTACAGTATCCTTAGTACTAGGTAGGATGGAATCCTCCATATCTATAGTATCAATAGACATGGACCCCTGCATTACTCTAAGAATAATAATCAAGATGGATTCTATATTCTCCCCAAAGAATGTATGATGGATATGATACCATAAAAATAGGGTTGGGGTTCTCCTCAAAGGTAGAGAGGATATGAGGTTGAACATCAGCTAGGTTGGGATTTTTAAAAAATATAAAGGGGATATAGAGGAGGTTATTTAGGTTTATATGAAGGTGAAATCATAGACATGATGATTTACAAGGGTGCCAACCAATTATTTGTTACTTGTGTGTGAGTATAACCATCAAAGTAAACATTCATCCACTTAATTTGGACTTCAAAAAACACTAGTAAGAAATGAAAATGATTGAATCTTTCAACTCTAAATACTCCTATGAAAAAGTGTTTCATATAAAGGTTTTAATAAGTAATCAAAACATGAGGGTAATGATGGAAGGCTTGACTCAAGGCACCAACCAATCAATATCTCCACTCCAAGATTAGTCACTCAACATTCAAACACTATATGTGACTTGCATAATATCATATACTACTAACTACATGAGATTAAGACTTTATAATGGAGGAAAACTACCACATGTGTAATTAAAACTAATAAAAAACACTAGATATGTATTAAATCTTTCTAAAATAGTCCTTTGTATTAACTTAAGAGGTTACAAAGTGTCAATCTTGGTAGAGTTTCCTCATGCCTAATAGAGTGATTACAAATCAAGGCCCTAAGGCCTTAATAAATAGTAAAAAGGGAAGATAAATAAGGGGATAATGGTAGAGAAACATATTATGATGAGAAGAAACTCAGTTTAAGAAGGAAAATCATCAAACTCAATCACTTAGGGTTAGGAAGATATGACTGCTTAAAAACCCTGAGGTAAAGGAATAAAGGGTGTACAGAGCATAAGGTGATTAAAGGGGAAGTCAAAATAATTTTAAATATTTTATAAAATTTTATAGGATTTAACACTCCATAAACCCTATCTTGGAAAGAGAAAGAATCATTCAAATCTCTATCTTCCCCAAATACTCAAGTTGGTAGTGTAAACTACAAGCACAATCATATGATAATGGATACAAAGTGGATTATGGGTAGCCAAAAGAAGTTAAAAGGGATGGAAACAAATTTTAAATAATATTATATGATGTGATTGAACCCATAAAACCACCTATAGGTCACTCAAACCTCTAAACGCCCAGTCTAGGCCTTTAGGCCTAAAGGCCATAACTAGGCCTTAAACCCCACATCACGTTGAAGCATACCCTAATATTATAAAAGAATAAATAGGAATTTAATTAGGTTTAAGATATTTTTTAATGTCCTATTTAGAAATTTTCAAGTAGATAAGATCATAAAAAGGTCAATTTGGTCCTAGAAGACTAATTCAAACTACATAGTCCAGGCAGCTAGCTTCAAGACATCATTTCAAGTACTTGTATATCTCATCAAAAGAGGAATAAAGGATGGTGATATTATCAAGAGTTAGGCACCCAAACACACTTAAGATCCATGATAGAAAGAGTTTGTTTTTGGAGTTCAGGTTTATGAATAATGGTTAAGACTATAAGCATGTCCAGATTGCCTACAAAAGACTACAAGCACACTTCCCTATGCTCATAAATTAACACATATTTTACATGAGAAATCAATAAATTAATGAAATTTTAATGCGTCTATGGAATAAATTTACACAACAAAAAGTTTTGGTTTGGAGGTCCTTAATTTATGAACCATCATTAAGATGGTGGACCTCCAAAACCCTCCTTAAACCCTATTACAAACTAGACCTAAGGAAATTGAATATTTGGGAAACCAAAAACTCATGAATGAACATAAAAACACTTTAATAACAAATTCAACTCATATGAGACCCTACCCATGGTACTGTGTTGTACGAAACTGTACAGACTTGTCAAAAAATAGTATTTTTAGGAAAAAGAGCAAACAATGAGGTACAAGGTAGTTTAAGAGTTGAAAATCATTAGATATGTTTGTTTGGAATTTTTTTTATATCCTTAAATAATTTTATGTCTAAAAACATGCATGTAAGTGCCTCTGTAAGTCTCTTTTAAATAGCTAGTATGTAGAAATCAAGGAGAAGGTGACCTAGTCACCTAGTTTGATAAGGTTGTAGGTGTGAACTACTCAATAAGGCCCATGAAATGATGTATGATGTTGATTTTGACATGATAATCACCTATTTATAAGTTCTTAAGGTATAATATAGGTTTTTCATGGAAAATAAGCACTATAAATCAAGCTATTGGGCTAAAGTGGCTTACTAGCCCTACTTTATCAATAAGTAAAGTTGAAGAATGGTATAAGGAGACTATTGAGGGAGTTAATGTAGAGTAATAATTATGTGTAACTAATCCTTAAGTGGTAATAAATTCACATTACATGGTCATGATAAAGGAAGAAGTCATTTTATTTACTTGGTCATATGCTCAAAAGGAGTATGGACTATTATATGCTTTATGATGGCTAATTACACCCCATTGATGTTGTAACTATCAAGAAGAGAAGGAATTTAACTAAAAAAAGGAATATCATGATTCAATATAGGTTTTAAAAGTCAACCACATCCTCCACTACCCCATCTAAATGCTTAAGGAGTCATTGAAGAGCATCAAACACGGAGAGTCATGTGGAGGACTATTTATAATTGATGTAACTGAAGTAATGAGTTGAATATGGTCATTGATGACATTTTCATCTCTCCTCCATGCCATTTTACCCTGATTTAGCTTCCCTTTATGCTATTTATTCAGGCCTTAAGGCCTTAATTTGTAATTCCCCTCTTGGGCATGATGAAACTCTGTCAAGATTGACACTTTGTAACCTCTTAAGTTAGTACAAAGGACTATTTTCAAAATATTTCATATAGTTTTAGTGTGTTCTATTAGTTTGATTTTCACATTTGGTAGTTACTAATCTCACTTAGTTAGTAGTAGATGATCTCATATAGGTCACATATACTGTTTGAATGTTGAGTGGTCAAGCTTGGATTGGAGATATTGATTGGTTAGTCCCTTGAATCAGGCCTTTCATCATTACCCTAATGTTTTTATTACTTAATGAAACCTTTATTTGAAACACTTTTGCATAAGAGTATTTTGAGTTGAAAGATTCAATCATTTGCATTTCTTACTAGTGTTTGTTGAATTCCAAATTGAGTGGATGAATGTTTACATTGGTGCATCACCATCTCTTATAGTATATTTA
Source organism: Torreya grandis (assembly GCA_037957365.1). Lineage (NCBI taxonomy): Eukaryota > Viridiplantae > Streptophyta > Pinopsida > Cupressales > Taxaceae > Torreya > Torreya grandis. Next base: position 1,682,269 of record JARHVA010003199.1, read on the forward strand.
TTTTATGCACTTCTTAACCCTTTTCACCTCAACAGTAATATGTTTTAGTAAACTAAGCCATAAGTGATGTACCAAGTGAGCTAGGACCATAATCTATAAGGCTAGATTAGTTATAAGGTCACCCACAGACTTTAGGCCATTTCCATGTTAGTCCAAGTTTGAATTAGGCCTAAATAGTCTCTTTTAATAAGGTGCAAATTAGGTTGATAATAGTTCTAGCACACTGAGTAGAATAAATTCAATCATTAGATCCTTCAAAGCAACACCTTGTAGTCATCTTAAATAGTTTCAAGCAATCATAAGATCATCATCTCTGAGGTAAGGATGGTTCTTGTTCATAGTTCATTGTTTTTTTTTGCATTTTGATGAGTTATGGATGCATATGGGATACATTTTTGTCATTCACTTCCTTATCAACAATCCTATGATCCATCCCAATTCTCTTATGATCCCTATCCATCTTATTTTTACCCCTACCAGTCCTAAATTCATCCATGCCAAACTTATGATGAGCCTCACCAAGCCTATATTAAACCCTATCATTAGTATGGCGGCTCACACCAACCCTATGATATCCTCATCAACCCCCTTGAAAATCCAATCACACACCTCAACAATATCATGGACCTTTTTACCCTCCTTATAAGCCATATCCGTTCCAATGTCAATCTCCTTACCAAAATTGCTCTCCCTTTTTCCCTCCCTAACCAACCTTCCAAGACACACATAATTTTTATGATGAGTTGGAAGAGTTGAAGAGTATGATCCAAATCGTTTCCAATGAAATATTAGCCTTGAAACAAGAACAATCATGCAAACAATTTTATGAGTCTTCACCTCCTATTTTTCCATGTCAATATCCTTGGATTACAATCCCATCCCAATAGAGAGTTCCTCAATTGATGCCCCAATATGTAATATATACAATTCAAGAAGCTCCTAAACCCAAGTTTCCAACTTAAAAACAAATGCAACAGTCAAGGGGAAGAAAATAACAAACAAGTATAAGCCAAGATGTTATTTTAGAATAAAAATTAGAAAAAACTCAGCCCTCACCCCTCCCTTCTCAAAATTCCAAGGCCTTCCCCTCATGGAATTCTATTTAAGATAATATGTAGCAAAAAGAGGAAGTGATGGTTGTCAAAGTTGAGAAACCCAATGAACATGATAAATCATGTACACCACCATTGGATTTGACTCACCTTCTTGAGATATTTCAAGGGTCCACCATGTCAATCCTTGAGAAGGAACCTATTCTTTGTGAGACAAATGAAGAAAAAATTATTTTAGTGATAGAAAATGAGAGTGACTTGAGTGAGAAAGAAGAGCAAATTATCATTGGGATACCCCTTACCAAGGATAGGTGTGAATCAATCTTTACCAATGCAAAAGAGGATGAACTTAAATAGGTTGCTAGGGTACAAGATGAGACACAAGAGAAAGAGGTTTCAATTTCAAAATAAGAAGATGGTTCTTAAGAACTCCTTAATGACATGGTAGCTTCCTTTCATCATGATAGTCTTAAAAAACTTATAGCAGTTATAATAGAAAAATGTAGGCCAACCAATGAAGATGATGGATAAGGTAACTTTGAGATCATACAAAATCATCAAGTTATTGTTAACGATGAAGTAAATTCAAATGAAAAATTAGAGATAGTAGAGAATCACTTGCAGCCCCATGAACATGATTAAGAAGGTGAAATTTTAAACTATGATGTCCTTGATCCTACACCTTTTACTATTCAACTTAAAGAGAGTCCAATCATACTTGAGATAGGTGAGAACCAATCAATGGAATTATTTGAGATCATCAACTCAGAATACTCTTTACTTAAAGGTGATTCAATTCAAACTAAGATAAATAGTTCCATCAAGAAAGAAAGAGTCATCCCTCCAAGCACACCTTTCCAAGAAGCTATCTTATCAGGAGATGATTTGTTTGAACTTTTCAAGTAAGGTTATAAACTCTTCACCCCATTTGTAGATGTCTATACACTATTGAAGGATGGAACTTAAATCCAATGGCCTCAAGAAGTCATAAAACTAGATGCAACTTTATTATAAGCAAGCCTTCCACCCATAACACAAGGGCAACCATAAACTATCCAACATGATCAAGAACAACTCATGAATGAGGCAGGATTAGAATTGTTGATGCAAGGAAGGAAATTTTAGAATGAGTATGATTGGGTGTTAGACTCATATAGATAACCCATGCATATGGAGATGGATAAAGAAGGTCCATATGCTTCCCAAATAGGTGATGAACATGATAATTCCTCTAACGACAAGTGAGAGCTCTCATACAATTATCAATGCTTGGTTAGACTCAAATCAAGATGTGGAAAATAGACCTCATGGTGCCATAGTGACCAAAGAAGTTTTTTGTTTGATCTTTGAGGAATTTTTTTAATCTCAGGTTGGTTATTTTAGTTTTTTTTGTCTTGTTTCAATAAGTGGTTATAACAAGTTTATAGTTAGTTCCCTTGTTATTTTGTTTGTCTTGTCTTATTATTTTCCTTAGTTTATGTGTGTTTATTTTGATTATTGTTAGTTTGTTACAGTCCTAGAAGGTGTCATACTGCTAATTTTTTGGAAGTCCAAGAGGGTACTCATCAAAACCATGTTGTCATGTTTAAATACTGTCATTGTTATGAAAATTTAATGGGTTCGATTGACCAACAGGCTGGTCAACTCATGTGAGTCACCAAAAATGTTGGCAATTTGGCCTCCCATGCTAAATGCCAACCCCTATAACCAAAAAAATTTCATGACACACACCTAATCTTCTACATGGTGATCTCCTAAATGATGATGTATCCTATTTGATTCTTGAATTCATTCAACACTCCTAGAGGTGTCATTGAATTTATTTGTGATCACCATATCTCTTATATGCCTTTAATCCATAGGTGATATGATATATCATGAAGATGGTATTTGACTGAGAAAAGGGATAGGTCTCAATGTCTTTTCATTGTCATGTCTTCATTTTAACTTGTAAAAAGTATCCTTATGATTTTGAGTATGTTTCGATGTCTTTGACAAAGGTTTGAAGTGGTCTTATGGTCTAGAGTGCCTTGATGAAGATGATGAAGATGGTAGATGATGACTCACCATGAGACTTCTCTAGTTTTTCTAGTATATGAAAGGGATGGGGATGAATATAATATTTTAAGTATGATAAAAATATATATAAGCCAAATTTAAATCTTTTATAAGACTATAACATACTCTTTATGATATTCATTGGCAAATATCTTTTGTGAAACTATGTGTATATTGTCTAAAAGGAAGGATTTATTATTAAAATGAAAAATTTTGACCTCAAAAGGCCACTAAATCATCAATAACATATCTAATCACCGTCACATTCATGTTATTGCTTTAGTCAAATGGTTTTAGGCTTTGAAAACATCACCTCTACAAGTCTAGAACATTATTTTGCCTTCAAGAGAGATCACACATGTGAAATATGCCCCCTTTTTTATCTCTAAAAATTATTAATTTTTTTAATGTATTTTGACTCACATTCTCCCTCTTGTTTCCCTAAAATGGTAGTTTAAATCTTAAAGCATGGAAAAAATATAAGAAAGAGATTGTTTTCAACCATTTTCTATAGATGTGTGGACTTGTATGAATTATTATGTATAGGGGAGGTCAATATATTATAGTTGGGGTCATGGTAGGTATTCAATTGGAGTTTCATGTCAAAAGTATGTCAACAGGCCAAGAAATGACCTTATCTCTCCATTGAGATCCTTTGCATCTTGGTAGAGACCTTAGGTTTGTAGATGCTATGGCCATGTGAGAGAATATCAGGATTTGACATTTTTGTTAAAGGAGGGGACCATAGATGGATTCCATCTCTATCAATTTGTTTTGATTTAGTCTCTCTCTCCTTTATGAACAATCCTTAACAAGTTAGGACACTCATAATGGTTTCTCCATTTAGGCAAGGAACTAATTTTCCAAGTTTTCTCCTTTCTTGAGCATGGTTATAGAGAAATGGAAGTTATGGAGTTTGTTAAGAGTATGCACCACCTTTACACAACATTATCCAACCTCATTTCACATGTGTAGGGGTGTAGTAGCAATAAAGTCTTAATTTTTTCTTCATCTTGTAGATTACATATAGTTTTCTCATACTACAAAATCCTTAGTACATATCTAAATTGTTTGATGATATTTTGATCTTATGGTAAAATATTTAAAATAATTTAAAATTCCTCTACATTCCATACTCAAATAGTTTAGATTAAGGGACCCCTTTAGGCCTTGCCTCTAATGGTGACTATCATCCATGCAATATGGTCACTTTAGTAGAATGAAAATAAGATATTTTTAGGGAGTTATTAGGTTGCCTAAGAGGCATATACATAATCCCATCCTTGATTCATGATATGTACCATTTTACCTATAATCATGATCTACCTTACACAATATCCATCTCCACCCTCAATCCATTATACAAAGATAAGACTCACTTAGTCATTACAAGTCTTTCAAGTAGACTGTATAGACAGGGTGTTCACTGTTGACATGGGGTGTAGATGGTTGAGAGACCTTAATGAGTCCATGAACCTATGAATAAGTTATGGAAGACATGAAAAATAATGGTCATTATCACAATCATAACATTAAAAAAATCAGCATAGTCATGTTAATGACATTCTCAAGGTCTTTTAACATCCAAATTTCACCTCTGTTCATACAAACTACATAAATCTTCACCTAAAACCATATGATTTCCATAATGTTTAGTTAGATAGGTGATTTAAATGTTACCTTGTGTTTGATATATGATATATGTATAAATTAAATAGTGAAAATGGAAGTATCATTGTTTAAAGTGTCAAGAGAGTCAAGGTCTTGATGAAGTGGCTTGGTAGTCTATATAGTCAAAAGTTACCTACAAGCCCCATCCTGTAGGTCCTCATTTTTATCAAACCATTATCAAATTAATATAAAAACTAAAATAAGATAGTGATCTTTATCCAACTCTCTCTCTATGCATATACATAGAACATAAATAATATGAAGATAATCTAAGTCACCTATTAAGTTATTGACAATTAAAGGAATCAATAAACTAAATCAATAACTCTAAAGTGTCATTTACAGGTGGCCTACTTGAAAGAGAGTGGGAGTATAATCCTAATGAAGAGGTATATATGTTAGGGAAATATTATAACCTAACTAGAGCTCCAATCAGGATTCAAGGCTATTGGCAAAGAGGGTAAGATCTAAATGCCTTATGCAAAATCAAGTGACCCTAATAGGTATACTATAGTAATACTTAGAGTTTCAATCATTATCAAACCTAAGTAAATAAATAAGGGTGAGAAAGAGAGGTTTGAAGTTTAATTAATAAGTAAAACTAGTTTAAGGATTAAGAAGAGTTAGGGTGTTAGTGATAAGATCAACAGACCTAAAGGATATAGCCAACATGCATCTATAACAAGTCCCAAAAGGCACCTATAGGCAATTGGCAATAAGAAAGTCTTAAGCCCAAGGGAGAAGACAAAGTTTGAATGAGTTAAGATTTCTGAGTCAGTGGAGAGTTCAATAAATTCAAGGATTAAGAGAGGTTAGGATGTAATGCTGAGGTTATAGAGCTAAAGGAGACAACTATGTGCATCTACACACACAATCAATGCATATAGCATATTTTGGGAAGTTTGTGATTTTTAAGAATATGTAGGTGTAATTTTACCTTCACATAAAATGAAAATAGTCATTTTTAGTATTTTAATATGTTCATGTTATCCTTAAGGTCATATTAATGGAGGAAACATTCATTGTTTTATCTCATAGCTACTACAGTGTATTAGCAGTCTATGATGAGACTAGGTGGATTATTTGGATATTTGAGAATAAGAAAGGGGGATTAAACTTCATGAAGGATTTTTGAGACAATAAAAGTGATTGTTAATGTCTTTAAATTCTCTTTTTGATTGACAACATTTAGGTTTCAAGTCAAAGTGCCCTTGAGGTCTAGCTAAAGAAGAATAGGCCCATGCATTAGTGTTGGTGGCATCCACATGTGTTGAGTGGTGTTTGAAGCTATAATATACCTTATATAAAGGTAATAAAGGTGAGAATGAAAAAAAAAAACATATTATCATGAGAATAAATTGAGTTTAAATAGGAAAATCATCAAACTCAGTCACTAAAGGTTAGGAAGATATGATTGCTTACAAACCCTAAGTTAGAGGAATGAAGGGTGTATAGTGTATAAGGTGATAAAAGGGGAAATAAAAATAATGTTACAACTTATGAAACATTTTAAAAGATTTTAAACCCCATAAAACCTATCTTAGAAATAGAAAGAATCATTCAGACCTTTGTCTTCCCTAAACACTCAAGTTGACAATGTAATCTATAGGCATAGTCATAGTCATAAGATAATAGAGACAAAGTGGAGTATGGGTAGCCAAAGGAATTTATATGGGATGGAAACAAATGGTTAAAAATATGAAAGTATGGGATATAACCCCTCAATACACCTACATGTCACATAGACCTCTAAACACCTAGTCTAGGCTTTTAGGCCCAAAGTCCATAACTAGGCCTTAAACCCCACATCCAATTGAAGCATACCCTAACCTTATAAAATAATAAATAAGAATTTGATGAGGTGTAAGAGATTATTTTAGGTCCTATGGATAAATTTACAACTAGGTAAGAGTATAAAAAGTTTAATTTGGTCCTAGAAGACTAATTCAAACTACATAGTCCAGGCAACTAACTTCAAACCTTCATTTCAAGTACTTGTATCTCCCATCACAAGAGGACTCAAGGATAGTGATCTCATTAGGATTTAGGAACCCCAACACACTTAATATCCATGATATAAAGAGTTTATTTTAGGAAATTAGGTTTATGAATAATGGTTAAGACTATAAGCATGTCTGGATTGCTTCCAAAAGACTATAAGCACACTTCCCTATGTTTATATCTTAACACATATTTTGTATGGGAAATAAAAAATTTTATGAAATTTGAATGGGTATATGGAATAAATATCCATAACAAGAAGTTTTGGTTTGAAGATCCATACTTTATGAACCATCGTTTAGATGGTGGACCTCCAAAATTCTCCTTAAACCTTACTAGAGACCAAACTCGAGGAAAGTGAATATTTTGGGAACCAAACACTCATGAATGCCACTAAAAATAATTAAATCATAAAATTAACGTATAAGAGACCCTGCCTATGGTACTATGTTGTATGGAACTGTATGAACCTATAAAAAAATAGTGTTTTTTAAAGAAAAAGATAAGAAAATGAGGTACAAGGTAGTTTAAGAGTTGAAAATCACTGGAGATGTTTGTTTGTAACTTGTTTGATCTCTTTAAGTCATTGTATGTCTAAAAACATGCCTATAAATGCCTCTATAAGTCTCTTCTAAATAGCTAGTCTACAAAAATGAAGGAGAAGATGACCTAGTCACCTAGTTTGATAATGTTGCAGGTGTGAACTACTCAAGAAGGCCCATGACATGATGTATGATGTTGATTTTGAATGTATACTCACTTATTTATAGGTTCCTAAGTTCTAATAAAGGTTTTCCATGAAAACCAAGCACTATTAATCAAGTTACTAAGCTTATGTGGCCTACTAGGTCAACAAGTAAAGTTGAATAATGGAATAGGGAGACTATTGAAGGAGTTAATGAAGAGTAATTAACCTTAATTTAAAAGTACTACACATTCCATGGTCATAATATAGGAATAATTCATTTTCTCGACTTGGTCATATGTTCAGAATGAGGAGTATGGACTGTTATATGCTTTATGACGGCATAATTACACCCCATTGATATTGTAACTTCTAAGAAGAGAAGGAATTTGACCAAAATGAGGTATAACATGATTTAAGAGAGGTTTAACAAGTCAAACACATCTTCCACTACCTGATCCCAATGCTTAAGGAGTCATTGAGGATCATCAAGCATGAAGAGTCACGTGGAGGATTGTTTGTAACTGATGTAACTAGAGTAATGAGTTGAATATGGTCATTGATGGCCTTGTCCTCTCTCCTCCATTCCATTTACCCCTTATTTCTCTTCCCTTTCTATTATATATTGAGGCCTTAAGGATTTAATTTGTAATCTCTCTCTTGGGCATGAGGAAAATATACCAAGATTGACACTTTTTAACCTTTTAAGTTAATACAATGGGATATTTTCAAAATCTTTGATACAGGTTTAGTGTGTTCTATTAGTTTGATTTATAGATGTGGTAGTTTTCCTTCCTTGGCAGTTATTAATCTCACCTAGTTGCTAGTAGAAGATATTATGGTCACATATAGTGTTTGAATATTGAGTGGCTAAGATTGGAGTGGAGATATTGATTGGTTAGTGCCTTGATCCAGACCTTCCATCATTACCCTCATGTTTTGATCACTTAGTGAAACCTTTATGTGAAACACTTTTGCATAGGAGTCCTTAGATTATAAAGATATCTTATTAACAATACACAAATCACAAGTTTTAACCATTTCAAAAGCCACACTTAATACAAATCAAAGAGGAAGAATATGATTAACATTTTTGGCTATATCCCATGTAAATTCTTTTTAAGGACTAATAATATTACCTCCATTTACATATGATCGATATGAAAAACTAAAAAATGGAAAACAACTTTCTAGATGGAAAGCTATAGAAGAGAGATTAAAACTCTTAGAGGAAAAATAATTTCATGTAATTGTGAAACAAATTGTGTACCTATTATTTATTTGACATTTTATGTGATGTGTACTCATTTATTAATTGACAATTTATGTGATGTGTATGGTACATTTTGATGAATACTAAATAACTATTTAGATTGAGAATTTTAAATTATGTAAATTCAAGTTATGGGTGATTTAACACCATGTAAATTATATTTATGTATTATTTAATGTAATGTATAATATACATTTTATGTTAAATTAAAAACATCAAATTGTATGTCAAATGAATACACAAAATGAACAATTGCTACTACCATACCTATCTTAGATAGATATATGTAAAAGACATCGAGAGATATCATTCTTGAGGTGTTTATTCTACTTATGTCAAAAATACAATATAATATAAAGATATCATTGCTTACTAGTCTCCTTAAATAGGGTGCAATTTGGGTTGCTAACAGTTTTGGCAGTTGTTAGCAACCCAAGTTGCACCCTATTGCAAGAGATTGTTTAGGCCTACTTCAAACTTGGACTAACATGATAATGGCCTAGAGGTTTTGGGTGACCTTATAACTAGACCAAACCTATATATTATGGGGCTATCTCCCCTGGTACTGTTATAGGTCTAATTTTTACCCTTGAAGAGGGTTCTTTAGGCTCTCTCCAACTAAGCTACACAATGGGAACAACCCCTGGCTATGGGTAACCTATGTTAGGGTTAGACCTCCAGAGAAGGCTGAATTCTTCTTTGATACTCAACTAAACTAATGCTAAGATAATTCTTCATGAGAAAAGGGTTAGAATGGGGAAAAGGGCTCCTAAGAAAGTTAACCAGATGATGCACCAAATTTAAATGAACAAAAATCTATGCTTGAACCCACACTATATTAGTCATAAGAAAACTATGGCTTGCATGATATCAAGATCAAGTTAACACACTGGAAGAGGTTTAGGTAGAAGACTAATCTAGACCTGCAAGATCTTGAAAATAATTTAAAGAGGCAAGCAAAATGCTAATGGACTAGGAAGAATCTCCTTCATGAATCCACCAAGAATAAGCATACTAAAGCACTAATCAAAGACAAGAGATAGGAAAAGAAATCATCTCATTACATGAAGTGGTAATTATTACAATATTTTGATAGGGTATAGCCTAGTCAAATGAGCACACTTTCACAAAAATCTCAATGAGCATCCATCTCTGAAAAAGATGAAAAAGTCCAAAAAATTGGGAACATTTAAAAATGAGAAGAGAAAGGGATTATATAGGAGAAGGGGAGAAGAGAGAAGATGGATCTTGTTAACTTGATCTTGATATTATGCAAGACATAGTTGTCTTATGACTGATCTAGTATGGGTTCAAGCATAGATGAGTGTTCATTTAAATTTGGTGCATCATTTGGTTAACTTTATTAGGATCCCTTCTCCCCTTTCTAAACATTTTCTCATGAAACATTAGCTTAGAATTAGCTTAGGGAGCATCAAAGAGGAAGATGACCTTATTTAGAGGTCCAAACCCAATATAGATTACCCATAACCTGGGGTTGTTCTCATTGCGTATCTTAGTTGGAGAGAGATTGAAGAACCCTATCCAAGGGTGAAAATTAATTAGGTACATCACTTATGGATTAGTTTAATGAAACCTATTACTATTGGGGTGAAAAGGGTTAAAAATTGTATAAAATAAATTTAATCTAAGATATGGTGATGCACCAATGTAAACATTTATCCACTCAATTTGGACTTCAACAAACACTAGTAAGAAATGAAAATGACTGAATAATTTAACTCCAAAGAATCCTATGCAAAAGTGTTTCACATAAATGTTTTTATAAGTTATAAAAACATGAGGGTAATGACAGAAGGCCTAATTCAAGGTAGTAACCAATAAATATCTCCACTCCAAGCTTGACCACTCAACATTCAAACACTATATGTGACTTGTATAAGATCATCTACTAGTAGCTAGGTGAGATTAGGTCCTACCAAGGGAGGAAAACTATAAAATGTGCAATTCAGAATAATATAACACACTAAACCCATATCAAATATTCTAAAAATATTCCTTTATATTAACTTAAGAGGTTACAAAGTGTCAAACTTGGCAGAGTTTCCTCATGCCCAAGAGAGGGATTATAAATTAAGGCCTTAAGGCCTAAATAAATAGTAGAAATGGAAGGAAAATAAGGGGATAATGGTGTGGAGGAGAGAGGAAAAGGTCACCAATAACCATATTCAACTCATTACTTTAGTTACATCAATTAAAAATAGTCCTCCACATGAGTCTCCATGCTTGATGCTATTCAATGGCTCCTTAAGCATTAGGATGGTGTAGTGGAGGATGTGGTGACTTGTTAAACCTTTATTAAAGCATACTACACCTATTTTTGGTAAAATTACTTCACTTCTTGGTATCTACAACATTAATGGGGTGTAATTAGGCCATCATAAAGCATATGACAGTCCATACTCCTCATTTTGAGCAAATGACGGAGTTAAGAAAATGACTTCTAGACCATGAAATGTGAAATTTAAGAAAATTACACTTAAATATTAGTTACATGGTGTAATTAATCTAAATTAACTCCCTCAATAGTCTCCCTATACCATTATTCAACTTTACTTATTGACCAAGTAGGGTTAGTAGGCCACTTGGGCCTAATATCTTGATTTCTACTGCTTGGTTGCCATGGAAAACCTATATTAGACCTTAGGAACCTATAAATAGGTGAGTATAATGTCAAAATAAACATCATACATCATGTCATTGGCTTTCTTGAGTAGTTCACAACAACCTTATCAAACTAGGTGACTAGGTCACCTTCTCTTTCATTTCTATAGACTAGCTATCTTGAAGAGACTTATAAAGGCACTTATACACATGTTTTTAGACATAAAATGACTTGAGGAGATAGAAGAAGTTCCAAAAAAACATATCCAATGATTTGAAACTCTTAAATTGCCTGATACCTCATTTTTTTCTCTTTTCCTTGAAAAAACACTTTTTTTATAGGTCTATATAGTTCCATATAACACAATACCATGGGCAAGGTCTATTCTGAGTTGAATTTATGATTCAAGTGTTGTTAGGGTCATTAATAAGTGTTTGGTTGCCAAAATCTTCACTTTCCTTAGGTCTAGTTTGTATTAGGGTTTTGGACATCTACCATCTTAATGATGGTTCATAAAGTATGGACCTTCAAATAAAAACATATTATTATGTATATTTATTCCATAAACCCCTTCAAATTTCTTGAAGTTCTTGAGTTCCCATGCAAAATAAGTGTTAAGATATGAATGTAGGGAAGTGTGATTATAGTCTACTATAGGCAATCTGGACATGCTTATAATCTTAACCATTGTTCATAAACCTAATATCCTAAAACAAACTCTTTATATCATGGATATTAAGTGTGTTTGGGTGCCTAACTCCTGATAAGATCATTATCTTTGAGTCTTCTTGTGATGGGAAATACAAATACTTGAAATGATGGGTTAAAGTTGGCTGCTTAGACTCTGTTGTTTGAATTAGTATTATAGGACCAAATTGACCTTTTTATGCTCTTATCTAATTGAAACCTTCTCTATAATACTTTAAATAGTCTCTTACACATCATAAAATTCCTATTTCTTATTAGATAAGGTTAGGGTATGCTTTAACATGATGTGGTGTTTAAGGCCTAGTTATGGCCTTTAGGTCTAAAGGCCTAGACTAAGAATTTAGAGGTCTAAGTGACCTATAGGTGGATTTAGGGGTTCAATCCCATAATATTATTTTATTTCAATTTTTTTCCATCCACTGTAACTTCTTTTGGCTGCCCATACTCCACTTTGTCTCCATTATCTTATGACTGTGCTTGTACGTTAGACTGCCAACTTGAGTGTTTGGGGAAGACAAATGTCTGAATGATTATTTCTCTTTCCAAGATAGAGTTGATGGAGTTTAAACTCTTGTAACATGTTATATAAATTATAAAATTCTTTGGAATTTCCCTTTAATCACCTTATGCTATGTACAACCTTGATTCTTCTACCTTAGGGTTTGTAAGTAGTCATATCTTTCTAACCCTTAACAATCGAGTTTGATTATTTTCATGCTTAACCTAAGTTTATTCTCATAATAAAATGTTTATATGAAATTATCACATTTATTACCTTCTTATCAAGTATATGATAACTTGAAACACCACTCAAAACACATGGATGCCACCAATACTAATGCACAAGTTTATTCTTCTTTAGATAGCCTTTAAGGGTGATTTGACTTGAAATATGCCTATTTTTAATAACAAAGAGTACGTGAATACCTTTATATCAATTTTATTATCTCATAAATCCTTCATGAAGTTTAAACTCCCTGTCTTGTTCTCGAATCTCCAAACAATCCACCTAGTCTCATCATAAACTACTAACATGTTGCACTAACTCTAAGATAAAACAATGACTATTTACACTAATAATATGACCTTGAGGATAGAATGAACATATTAACCTACTAAAAATTACTATTTGTATTTTATATGAAGGTTTAATTATCCCTATAGAGGCTTCAAAATCACAAACTTCATAAAATATACTATATGCATTGACTGTGTGTGTAAATGCACATGGCTACCTCCTTTAGCTCTAGAACCTCATCACTACATCCTAACCTCTCTTAATCCTTGAAATTTTTGAACTCTCAATTAACTCAAAATTCTTAACTCATTAAAAATCTATCTTCTCCCTTAGGATTAAGACTTTGCTATTGTCATCTTCCTGTTGGTGCCTTTTGGGATTGGATATAAATGCATGTTGGTTGTATCTTTTAGGTCTATTGAGCTTATTACTAACACCAAAACTCTTCTTAATATTTGAACTAGTTTTACTATTAAATTAAAATTAAAATCTCTCTCACTTATTCTTGTTTATTTTCATATGTCTAAAAATGATTGACCCTCTAAGTAGGACTATAGGATACCTATTAGGGTCACTTGACTGTACATAAGGCATTTAGACCTTACCCTCTTTGCCAATAGTCTTGAATATTGATTGGAACTCCAGTTAGGTTCTCATCCTTCCCCTACATCTCTTCCTCTTCATCAATCTTATAATCCCACTCTCTTTCAAGTAGGCCACCCATATATGACACTTTAGAGTTATTGACTTAGCTCATTGATTCCTTTAATTGTCAATAACTTAATAGCTTACTTAGATGCTCTTCATCCTATTTATGTTCTATCTATATGAAATTAGAGAGATTTAGATAAAGATAAATATATTAGATTAGTTTGTATATTAATTTAATGTTGGTTTGATCAAAATGAGGACCTACAGGCTGGGGCCTATAGGTCACTTTTGACTATATAAAATACCAAGCCACTTCATCAAGTCCTTGACTCTCTTGACACTATCAACCATTATACTTCCATTTTCACTATTTTAATGATCTGTAGGGAATATATTAAGTACAAAGTCACCTTGAAATCACCTATCTCATTTAATATTATGGAAATCATATGGCTATAGGTGAATTTTTATGTAGTTTGTACAAATAGAGGTGAAATTTGGATTTTAAAAGACCTTGAGAAGGTCATTAACTTGACTATGATGATTTTTTGAATGGTATCACTATGAAAATGGCCATTTTTATTCCTATCCTCTATTTTTTTTCATAGTTTTATGACTTCGTTGAGGTCTCTCAGCCATCTACACTTGATGTCAATAGTGAACACCCTGTTTATACAGTATGCTTGAAAGGCTTATAATGACTGAGTGAGTCTTATCTTTGAATAGTTGACTAAGGGTGGAGATGGATAGTGTGTAAGGTAGATCATGAGTATAGGAACGATGGTGCATATAATTAATCAAGTATGGGTTTATGTATATTCCTCTCAAGCAACCTAAAGACTCCCTATAAATATATTGTTTTCATTCTACTAAAGATGCCATACTGCTTGAATGATAGTCACCATTAGAGAAAAGGTTTCAAGGGGTCAATTTATATAACTTATTTGAGTATGGAATGAAAAGGAAGTTTAAATAATTTTAAATTTTTTACCATAAGATAAAAACATCATGAAACACTTCAGATATGTATAAGGTTTCTTTCAATATGAGAAAACTATCTACAATCTACAAGATGAATAAAACATGAAGGCTTTCTTGCTCTTACACCCCACACAAATGTGAAATGAGGTTGTATAATGTTTTTTAAAGTTGGTGTATACTCTTAACAAGCTCCATAACTTCCATTTATTTGTGACCATTCTTAAGTAAGGAGAAAACTTGGAAAACTAGTTCCTTGCCTGAATGGAGAAACCATTGTGAGTATCCTACCTTGTTAAGGATTGCTCATAAAGGAGAGAGACAAACTAAGAAAAAATTACCAGAGATGGAATCTATCTAGGGTCCCCTCCTTTTTCCAAAATTTTAGATCCTAATATTTTCTCTCATGGCCATACCATTTGCAAACCTAAAGGGCTATACCAAGCTGTAAAGGATCTCAATACAGAGAGAAGGTCATTTCTTATCCTATTTGACAAATTTTTGCCATGAAACTCTACTAAAATACCTTCCATGACCCCACCTATAATCTCCTAACCTCCTCTATATGGAATAGTTTGTAAAAGTCCATACATATGTAGAAAATGGCTGAAAATGGTCTCTTTCCTACATTTTCTTCATAATTTAAGCTTTGAACCACGATTTTAGGGAAATAAGAGGGAGAATGTGAGTCAAAAGTCATATTAAAACAATTAATAAGTTTTAGAGAGAAAAAAGGGGCCATATTTCACATGTGTGAGCTCTCTTGAAGGCAAAACACCATTCTAGACTTGTAGAGGAGATGTTTTCAAAGCCTAAAACCATTTGAATAAAGAAATAACATGACTATGACGGTGATTAGAGATGTTATTTATGATTTAGTATCCTTT
Organism: Torreya grandis; assembly: GCA_037957365.1. Classification (NCBI taxonomy): domain Eukaryota; kingdom Viridiplantae; phylum Streptophyta; class Pinopsida; order Cupressales; family Taxaceae; genus Torreya; species Torreya grandis. Next base: position 1,697,874 of record JARHVA010003199.1, read on the forward strand.
TGAGGTCAAAATTTTTCATTTTAAGACTAAAACCTTCCTTTTAATCAATATACACATAGCTTCACAAAAGAGATTTGCCAATGGATATCATAGAGTATGTTATAATCTTCTAAAAGGTTTCAATTTGGATTCTATGTATTTTGATCATAATTCAAAGCTTATATTCATCCCCATACCTTGCATATACTGAATACACTAGATAAGTTTCATGGTGAGTCATCAACTACCATCTTCAATCATATTCATTAAGTTACTCTAGACCATAAGACCACTTCAAACCTTTGTCAAAGACATCTAAACATACTCAAACATCATAAAGATAATTTTCACAAGTTAAAATGGAGACATGATATTGATAAGACATTGAGACCTATCCCTTTTCTCACTCAAAGACCATCATGATGATCTAGTACATTACCTAATGATCGAAGACATCTAGGAGATATGGTGATCACAAACAGACTCAGTGACACCTTTAGGAGTGTTGAATGACTTCAAGAAGTAAATATAAGACATCATCACTCAGGATATCACCATGTGGAGGCTTAGGTGGGTTCCATGAATTTTTTTTGGTTATAGGGGTTGACATTTTGCTTGGGATGCCAAATTGCCAATAATAACTCCACATAGAAGATTATCCAACTTAGAAAAATAGAAAAAAAAACCCATGCAAAATGAGAACTTGATCAATTTACATCCAAAGGATCTTATGTTCATACAAGCATTTACATGACATTAACATGTAGAGTAGGGATTGTATCCCTTAAAAATGTCATAATTTTAGAGAATGAGAAAGGCACAATAGGATATATATCCTCACCATGTGATAGAAAAGGTTTTGATGTATCAAAAAACTCATGTTTTGTAGTAAATTCAATAATAGGTTGCATCAGAAAGTGATACTACAACTATTTATGCATATATGTATGGAAACATTATATTCATCATGAAATAAGGAGTATTACCTCCTTGACCAACCTTCTCAAACTTCTTAGTATTATAAGAAATGAAGACATATCGTAAAATATTACAAATATTTCTTATAACTTATTGGAGTACAAATAGAGGGGTCAATAAATTATTGATAAGGTAGTATGGTATGTTAATACTAATAATCCTTGGGATGTTGACTCCCACATGGATATTTAACTAGATATATATGAATTACCAAATGTTAGGTATGATTTTTGAAGCATAGTCAATATGATCCCTTGATCCATATTGGAATCTATTGGACAACTAACCCTTAATTATAGTATAGTAACATTGAGTCTTATAGACTATGGTAGGTTATAACTGATTTTTCAACTAGAGGATGTGGCAATAAAAGTTATTGATCTAAGCCTCCAAGGGTATTTCAATATGATTGACATCAAGACTAATGAAACACACTACCCTATATTGATTGGTAAGAAGTGGGCCTATGATGGTTGAATGACCATTAATACAGTGCACAATCAGTTGGAGGTAAACCAATGGGATAAAATTATCATTATACCCATGATTAAAACTAAAAATAAGCCATACATCATATCCAAAGAGTTGGATTCACCCTTCACTTATGGATATAATAGATGTTTTAATGTGGTAACATAAACCAAACATAACACACTTTGAGTTGTAGAGTATCAATTTTTACATACATAAACAAAGCCTAAAAAATAAATACAATAGATTGAATAAATCTTTTATAGACTTGTATAATGAAGGCATAAGTTCTACAGTTGTAAATAGAAGAATGTAAGTCACCATCTATGTGATCACCAACTAGGTTTGATGTGGATTTCTTGTACAAAATAGGTGTGATGGAAAAAGACTATAATAATCTAATGAAATAAGGTATTATACCTTGGGAAACCACATCTTCAATAATTTTTTATTCAAATACCCACATGTTGAACTGGGTTATAGGATATCATGAGGTGAGTTTGATGCACATGGTTTTTCTATATAATTCCAATTGTGTCAATATTTTTTATTGATAACTTAGATAAATCCATGTTAATAATAAAAAATCATGTGATTAATATAGATCATAGGTTGAATTCACTAAACTATAAACTCAAGGGAGATGTTGTGATTTTATGGGTAGTTCATAAAAAAAAACTAATTGTAATGGGATGATTCTTGAATTATTGTGAGCTTGATTCCAAATACCATCTACCATCAAGGAAAACTTGTCATTTTTACAATAAGGAAAGTGTCTATAGATTCAAATCCATAGGTGTGTATATTTATGGTCTACGTAGGGTGTACAACCCAAAAACTAGGTGCTTGTATTGAATTATACACTGGTAGTGCTTCCAAAAACATGGTATAAGCATCAAGAGCATAAAACGGAGACTAAGAATTGGCCATAGGTCAAAAATGATTTTATTCAAAAATTTATCTTTAAGGATGATAATTTTGTAGTACACCAAGCCCTATAGAAAAAAATATTTTTTTATAACATGGCTGAGTAGAGGATCTCATAAGTACAATAGACTCAACTTTGTAGGAAGAAGCAGTTAAATAATTGAACCTAAATTTGAAAATATATAAGGATAATAAATAAAGAGAATAATCTATGATAAAACCTTGAAATTAAATCATAGATGGCAAGGAACATGATGAGTCCAAATATATTAATGAGGACTTGGATTTTGAGGGATTTTTTAAACCAAAATGAGAAGTGGAAGAGCCTACACCCAAAGTCGTAAACCAATATAAATATCAAGAACTAAAAAATCTTAATATTCAAGAGTAACAAAAATAAATAACATTACAAGACTGAATTCAAATTGGTTCTAAAAAATTATATTAGAAGTGATTAAATAAGTTATTAGGGAATATTTGGAAAGAATCTGTACCAAAATTTGTGACTTTGGGTGACTACTGGATGTAGAATGAGGTTTAATAAGGATTAAAACTATTACAAGACTATTAGGACATATTACAACCAAGTTTACATAAGTAAAAGGTGTAGACCATTCACTAGGGGAAATACCCATAGAGCTAAAGGAGTGTAGTAGACATGTGAAAAATAACTCATATAGGTTAAACCCCAACATGAAATTGAAGGTCAACCCTGAACAGGATTAGATGCAAGAAGCATACATTATCTATCTAGTGTAAAAATAAGAATGGGTTATCCTAATGGTGATATAACCTAAGAAGTTTGAATAAATCATAGTGTGTGGGGATTATTGTGCACTAAATTATTATAATATTAATTACGCTTTCCCATTTTTTTTCATAGATGAATCCCTAGAGTCAATCATAGGACATAAAGTGTATTATTTTATAGATGGATTCAATGGTTACCATTAGATACAAATTGCAAAAAAAGATCAATATAAAACCATATTTGAAAAAGAATGGGGATATTTTGCATACAAGGTGATGTCATTTAGTTTGAAAAATGCTCCTATTGTCTTCTCCATGGCTATGGTCATTGCATTTAAATAATTCATCCATGATTTCATAGAATTTTATTTATATGATTTGCATATTTATTTTTAAATCAAGGAACATTTATTCAAGTTGTAGTTAATGTTAAAATAGTGTCAAACTCTATGTATTGCACTAAACCTAAAGAAGTGATAATTCATAGATTTTACTATTTTATTGGAACATATAATATGTAGTGATGGAATTTTGGTTGACGAAGACAAAATCATAGTTATTGTGGACATGCCACTTCCTACAATATTTATCGATCTATGGTCATTCTTTGGGAATACAAGATACTACAAAAAATTCATAAAGGGCTACGTAGCTATATCTACCCCATGTAAGTTTTAAAATGAAAAGATACTATATTTTAATGGACTAATGAGTTAAAAAAAATTAGATCTAAAGTATAAGCTGGTAGTGGCTCCCATTTTGGTCTTTCCCAATTGGAGAAAAACATTTCACATTCATTTATATGAATCAAGAACTGTGATAGGAGTTATTATCGTAAAACTAGGAACTAAAAGATTGGACCATCCCATTTAATTCACATGTTGTAAATTATCAACCACAAAGAAAAAATATACAAATATGTAACAAAACTTGGCAATGGTGTTGGCATTATAAAATTTCAAACACTACCTTCTAGTAACATCATTTGAATATTTTACCGATTATCAGGATTTAGATACCTGGTAAATAAGCCCATGTTAGGAGGGAGGATATATTTCTATTTTATTTTATTTTGAGAGTTTAAATTTATAATAAATGTGAAACCTGAGAGGGAAAATGTGGGACTAGACCACTTAATTTGAATATGCAATGGAGAAGAGCCTTAATAAATTCAAGATGAATCCCTAGATGCTCATTTATTTCACATCTTTGTGATTCTAGAGAACATGAAAAACATAGATAATTTCCTAGAACAAGGAATTTTTCCTACACACTACGTGGAGAGGGATAAAAATAAGTTTATGACAAGATTTATTACATACAACATCATCAATGAATTTCTATAAAAAATAGGAAAAGATGATGTACTATGTAAAGTGGCTTTTGAACATGCATGACCACAAATTCTTCAAGAGGCACATTAGGGAATTACAAGTAGACATTTCATAGGACAATACAATGTAAGGAGGATATTTATAAGTGGCCTATAGTGAACTACTCTCTTTCAATATGCATACTAAGCAGTAAAACACTACAACATGTGCCAAAATATGGGAAGGCCTAATTAGAAAGATGAAATGCCATTGAATCCTATGCTAGCTAAGTAGTTATTTGAATAGTGTGTAAGTCAAAAAGTCCTCCCAATAAGTGAAATCATTCAAGGTACATAATTAATTTGACATATACCTTCACTAAATGGGTGGAAGCTTTTGGGACACTATGTTGTAGTGCTCAAAATGCAAGCAAATTTTGGTGTGAGAATATTATAACTAGATTTAGATCTCCTTTGAAGTTGGTTAGTGATAGAGGAATGCCTTTAGTAAATAAAACCATCAAGAATATGATGGAGTTGTTTATGATATCTAACCATAAAATCATATCATATTATTCACAAGTTAATAGACAAGCTGAGACATCAAATACAATCATTAGAAAGATGTTCACAAAGATATACAATGTGCAAAGAGATGATTGGGATGATAAAATTCATATGATCATATAAGAATATATAATAAACTATAATAATGCCATAGGTTTCACTTTATTTTAATTGGTTTATGATAAGAAGTAGTCATTCTAATGGAGTACATTGTTCCTAGTTTGTGAATTACAATGATCATATGAATAATAGATTGAGACTCTTTATAGGCACAATTGATGGATTTGAAAAGTATGGAATAAAATAGGAAAATATAAAAATGGACACAATAAGTCAATAAAGAAATTTAGAAATCATTCCATGATCCCAATCGGTGATCCAAATAAATTTTTCTAGAATAGTAGTATTATTTTATGATAGTATATTTAGAACATTTCCAAGTAAATTGTGCATTCTCTGGGAGGGGATATTACATCATCCATTACATAACAATGTAAGGAACAATTATCTTAAAATATATCTAAGAAACCATTCTACCAAGATGTGTAAATGGTTGTAGGCTTAGGCACTACCATCAATAATATCTATTATATCTCATACAAAAATGAGAGAGGGTGCTGAGTAGCATCATGTGTATACACACATTATTATTAAACTTTATCAATTAATGATGCTTTATCTCTTACAGGAACTGATCAAGTATCAATATCTCTAAGTTCATGCCTTAAAGGGTGTACCATAAAAGGGGTGGGCAAACAATTGGTGTTTCACAAGATTGTTTTCCTCTATACCACCACTCAGCTTTGAAACCTCCCTTACACACTCCTCCAAGTAATTCACCACCCTAAATATCCCCTACTAAAGAAAAAATATATTTTTAACATTTACTAAACATATTTGCATTGGTCTTCCCTATTCTTAGAAATAAGCATGTTATAGGACTAGGCTAGCCCAACTGACCTAGTTCGAGACCTAACTACTTTATTTATTAAATAATTAGGTCAACTGGGCTGAATGCATCAAAAAAATTCAAAAGGGTTTAGGGTTAAATATAGCTATATAAACATATCCTTTTAGCCATTTTCATTAGAGATAGATAGAAATAATCATTCATTTACACTTATTTACAATATGCTCTTCTACCATTCTACTTGAGGAGTCATTGCTTAGAGTTTACCCTTGGAGAGAAGAATATTGTCTTGTGGAAAAGTCTTGGATTCATAGGAGACATTATATATACTAGATCTGACCTATATTTGTGATCCTTATAAATCACAACCTCTTATAAAGCACTAGTGGTCAAGGGAGAGATTGAGTCTCAACGGGTTCATCTTTAAGGTAAGTATTCCTAACTCTTATTCCTCTATTTTGGTAGATAGAATTAACATAAGTAATGGATTTTAAATGTATTTCTCTTTAAATGAATTAGTATTACCTCTATATTAACTTAAGTAGATTTCTTCTTTGCATGTTTACTTTCATATTTATTATCCCCATTTGTGCCACATGCTTTGGTGAACACTAGATTAGTTTTACTTTACTTTGTATCTACTATGTTAGAAACCATAGGACCTTGCTAGGCTTATTGTGTAGTATTTCTTGACTAGAGGCTTTGGAACCCTCTCTAGTGATATTATGTGGTAAGAGACCCCTTATTTACATCTAGCATATCCATATTGGTCATGACCTCGATCATCTAAATGTAACAACAAGTGAAAGGGCTAGTGTGATTTATCTTCTTCGAGCTAGGATTGATTTGTAGATTAGCTTCACTTTCCATTGTCATACATTCTGGTGAACCCAACGTGAGTTAAACCTTATAGGTTTTCTTTCACACTTTCTTTTATCATCTTTTAAGATTTATTTCATTTTTACATTACTGTATCAAATCTATTAACTCGATCTAACTTTCTATGTGTAGGTTTAACACAATCAATTTGATTGACTCTATTTTTCTTTGTGAAGGTTATCTTCAACCATAAGTAACTAGATCAATCCACTCGACTTAGTTTTATTCTTTACATATAGGTTTTATACTTAGTTGACTCAGTCGACTCTGTTAGTAGGTTAAAAATATTCGTCTAGATGGAACAATATAAAAATAGCAAATTCATCATCTTTAAAATCATCAGGTTCATTCTCACCATCTTATTCATTTATTTTCTTCATTACAATCCTATTTTTCATAGTTTTTAGTCTATAAAAATGTAGCCCTATAGTGAATTAGGTCAAATGGATCATCATAGTTCTATAGTATGCTTTATTTCCTAGGAGACTTAGTCAACTTGTTTGACTATGTTTATTTAGATCTTGTTTCAATAGAAAGAATTGACCCAGTCATTCCTATTCTATATTATTTGAATACTTGGTCATCTGAACCAACCCTATACTCTTCAAGAAAAGAAATTAACTCATACTACTAGTAATTAACTCATCTTTCATTTTGCTTCTTGTTTTCTTATAGTAGCACACAAACTAAATAAGATGTTTTAATTTATTGATTTAGTCACACTATTTTTATTTTATTCACACACTTCCAAAACACATAATATCAAAAAGCATTAAATAAATTCTACCTAAGTTCTATCTACTTGGATTTCATCACCAAGGGGGAATTTGACTCAATTTTTAGTCGAATATAAATATGTGGTTGATGGTATATATTGTCAAAGCACTCGACACACTTATAATTATATGATTATCAAGTGAGGGGGTAGGAACTAATACCAAGATATCAATAGGGTTAATAATATATATGATAGGGTTAATATGTAGGGATAGGGTTAATAATATATAAATATTTCAAGCACAAGGATGATAAAATAATATATAGTAGGCCAATTAATTATAAAAATAGGTAAATTAATATTCTAAATTATAATATTGAGATATGCTAAGTATAGAAAGTATTTGGTTAGAAATATGTTCAATTGATTGAAATACGAATGAAAAATGATATTTAGTTGGGTTTACTATGTGTACATAGATATGGACTAAAAACAAGTTTAAAGTATGTATGATCAGCCATGAGATTCTAAAACATATACTTTTGTGGCAAGGTACACTACCATCAATGCTAGAGTTTGACTATGATGTAGATGTCCAATATAAAATAATGACTATATATAGACACAACCAACTTTACTATTTTTGATTTTTAGTAACATTTATATTGGTGTATTAATATCTGAGATACAAGTTGTCACTCTTTTTTGATTGATCAAACCCTATCTCTTCACCCTTATTTACACTTGGATCAATTTACTAAAAATGGGTCAATGAGCTCACAATATTGAAATGACCCTAATGAAACCCATTTAAATGGACACTACCTACATATACAATACTCTAAGGATGGCCTTATACTTATGTAGTTGTCTACTATGTGTGAGAAAATGTGTACATAATGGTGCAATATACTATATAATGTATGCACACAGTGATCTAGCTTGTTACTTGACAAATATCACTCATGAGATGATCTTTGAATGATTTTGAACTATAACTTGATTGATCCTATGCTTGATATGAAAATAAAGATGAATATGGTAGAATAACTTGGTTGTGTAGTTGATTGATTTAGAATTAGTAGTTGTTTTCTTGGTATTTACTAAATGAGAAATGAGAAGGTTTAGACTTGTATTTATACCACATATTTTGAAAATATCTCATGGAATGGTTCAATAATATAAATAAGCCAACCCATAAGTTTTGAAACATTTATATTTTGAATGAATTTTGAAAATTAGACACTATATAAGCATCTGGACACTACCATTGATGGTAATGTCCCTCTATGGCCGATAGTGTCTAGAAGGCTAGAAAACATATATGGAACTAAAACTAATAGTAAATGATTTTTATATGATTTTAAAATTTTTATGCAATGCAAGAGACCTAGGTCATCTGAATGATATGGATTAGACTAACAAATAAGTATTTATGTATAATGAGATGATGAATGTAAGCCTTTTGGTAGTAGGGAGGTATAAAACTAAAGGTTAGAGCCTTGATTGATATTTTTCAGATGTATTGAAATAATATTACTAATAATTTAATTAAAAAAATGAATAAGTAATGAAAAAATTTAAGGAACAATGTTACCTTGAAGTGAAATAAAACCACAAAGTTAAGGTAATAGATTTGACAAGAGGGAGAACTATCAAATGGAAAAAAACTCCATAATCTATTAGAAATATTACAATAATGAATCTCCAATTAGACAAAAAGAATAACATAAGAGAGAGAGAATATCCTTAATACAAAAGAGCATCACAATGATGCAAGACAAAGAGAAAGATCAAGATTGTACAACTACCAAAAATATAATAAGATAATAATAGAAAAGCTCCATAATTAAAACTAGGAGGAATAACTTAGAGTTACATATACAAGATTAAACATGTGTTCCAAGTGTTCATAATACTCTTACAAGTGGGGAGGATGTGTGTGATATGTGTGGAGAGATGAGTTACATGCAGGTAACTCCAAAAATGCTAAGGAGGACAAAGAGGTGAGTGACACCTCATGAAATCTAGATTTATATGAATTAATACTTCACATGAGTATAAATTCTCCACACATGAATAAAACTTAGGATAAAACATTATCTCAATTAAAGGTTAACCAAACATACTCTTAAAGACTTAGGAAATGATCCAAATAAGATCAATTCTCCAACACTCCCCATTAAGTTTAATTTGGGGTTATAAAAAGGGAGAAAACCTTTTACAAATAAGGAAGAGAGTTAAAATTGCATAATACTCCATATTAATATAAAATATCTTCAAGAGGGATTACAATAGTTTTTTATAAAATAAGATAAGGTGCCACCAAAATTTGTACGGATGAAAGTGTGATCATAAAAAATATCGAAGAATCCTCTTCAGACAATTTGGTCTATTTGGAATGGAATAAATACTAACAATAAGGAGAAATGATTCATAAAACCATACAAAACAAAAGAGATAACACCAATTTTTTAAGTTAAGTAACCGATATGCCATCAAAATATAAACTACATACATAATGTAATAAAATTATATGTACAACAAGACAAAATAAAGAAAAGACAACTTTCATCACAAATTACAAAAACTTGCACGAAAAGAAGTTAGTCAAAAGTATATTTCATTTGAAAAAAAAAAAAAGGAATGCATAAAAGAGTTTGTGTTTAATTAAATTGGAGATAAATAATGTGTCACTTACAAAATATATACGATGTGAAGTAATAGAAAAAATTGCATGAATACACATTAAAGTCTCTAGAAGATTCATTTTCTTTAATAATCTAAATAATTTTACCCTTAGAGGTAGGATATTTAATCATTTTCAAATAATGTATAGTGTCATGAGTGGATTTATCATGTAAGATTTACATGATGTAATTTCTAATATTTAGAGATACAATGCCCGTGTTTTCTACAATGTGCATAAGGTTTATCATTAAAAAAAAGAATGTGTATTAAAAGCATTATAATCAAAAGGAGTTCTATTACAAGTCTTCCAATGAAGAGAATGATATGATTCCAAATTTACATTACAAAAAATTGAATAAAAAACCAAGACCATTACAATTTGTATTTGAATGAAGTAAAATAGGTTCAAGAATACTAGTTTCACATTTACCAATCCCACCATCTGAGTAGCCCATACATTTCATGATTTTTAAGTTGGGGTTGGTTTAAGGAGTATTTAAATAAGTTTTAGTTTGTGTATAAGTATATTGAGTTTTAACATTATGAGATCTAGTGTCCTGTGCAAAAGACATAAATTTAACATTTAAAGCATCAATAAAAGATTGCATAGTTTATATTTTCTTAATAAAAGAGACTTGTAAAGAATTTAAAGTTTCATATTGACATGCAATTTTTTTTTAAGAGAATTTATTTCGTCATTTTAAAAATAAATAGTTTGCATAGTTTTTTAAAAAATTGAAAAAGTGACCAGTTTATAAGCCATGAGAGCAAAACATATAAATTTAAGAATCATTGAAAAAATGAATTATTAGAAATATTGATTGATCTAAATAAAATTTTAAAATATTCATCTTAAAAAAACTAAGATTTGAATATAGATATTTGTTTGTCTCAAAACTTAGATCAATTAATTTGTAAATGTAAGTCCACACCAAAACTCCAAACATAAATGAAAATTAGGTTTTATAATATCTATAAATAGAAAAATGTGAAACAAATTATAAAACAAACTTAGTTTGATATTTTAAGTATTTTAATTAAAACAAAATTATATTAAATATTATATAGAGAGAGTTTTTTCAAAAACAAAACTTATAACCTTTTTAATTTTGTTTAGAAAAAAATGGTCACATTTTTTGAAGGACAATCATAGTTATGATGATTTATCTCAAACCATGGTCTAAGATTCATAAAAAATTCTATTGTATGATATTATGTAAAAGGTTAACAAAACTCAAAAAAAATATATGAAAACAATATTCCAATAAAAATATATGGACTTTTTTTTAGACAAGTTTTAGTGTAAAAATGGCTTAAAAAAAAAAAAAAAAAAAAGAATTATAATTCTAGATACATCTAAAAACCAAAAAAAATCTATAAAAAAACATCATTTAGAAACCTACAAAAAAGGGATTAGAAGGTAAATAGATGCTACTCTTAATACATTAAAATATATGGTTATTTTATTTCCATAAAAGGTGTCCAAAAAATTGATTTTTCACCTAAAACTTTGAAAATTAAACAAATAATTAGAAAAAATAAAATGTTAGAAGAAAAATATTATTTTTTACCTCTAAATCTACAAAAACCTCAACATTCAACATTAAATGTGTTCTATCTTTGATACCATGAAATAATATTGCCAAATATCGAATTAAAACATTGAATAAGTAGTGAAAACCTTAAGGAATAGTGCTACATTGAAATGAAAGCAAACCAAAAAATTTGAGGTGAGATATTTGACAAGTGGGAAAACTATCAAATGAATAAAAACCACACAATATATTATAATTCTTATAATAATGATTTTTTTTTTTTTTTTTTTTGGAGGGAGAGAGAGAGAGAGAGAGAGAGAGAGAGAGAGAGAGAGAGAGAGAGAGAGAGAGAGAGAGAGAGAGAGAGAGAGAGAGAGAGAGAGAGAGAGAGAGAGAGAGAGAGAGAGAGAGAGAGGCCTTAAGCTAAAATAAAATTAAAATAATGTAAAATCAAGAGTAAGATCAATATTGTATAAATACCAAAAAGACAAAAAGAGGGGAGAAGAAGATATCAATAAATAGATCTAAGAGGAATAAGGAGTTACATGTGCAAGCTTCAACATGTATACCAAGTGTCCATAATCCTATTAAAATTGGGGAGGAGGTGTGTGACATGTGTATGGAGATGATTTTCATGCAAATAACTCCCAAAATCCTAAGGAGAATAAAGAGGTGAGTGACACCTTATGTAATTTAGATTTATGTAAATTAATAATTTACATAAATATAAATTCTCTACACATGAATAAAACTTAAGATAAAAAATTATCCTAAATAAAGGGTAACCTAATACACTCTTAAAGACTTAGGAAATGACTAAGATGCTATAAATATTTAGTTTCAGTATTTATATTTCCCCTTATTTAATCTAGTATACACCACACCTTGCCTTTACTTGAGTCCACATTGAGTGTTTTATTCGTGCATGACCTATAACCAAGTTCATGTTATATCATAAATCCATGCATATAATCTAAAATTTTAAATAATATAAATTATTGAAAATAAAGAGAGAAAGAAAGGAGTACACTTATGTGTCAATGCAATCATGTTGCCTCTTGATGCTTTGAATTGGTAAATATGCTTCCTTATGAAGCATTATAGATGTAAAATTTTAGGACTTTAACCTTGGAGATTTGAAGATTTATATTATAAGGTATTATTCCCCTATTTTTATGTAAGGATGAATTTTGATATGACCATTGAGATCAACATATCTCAATTGCACAACTCAAGTGTGAATATATAATCTAGTAAAAATGGGTGATTTAATCAAATCATCCTATAAATCTGGTAAGATTGGATGATTTAATCACTCAAATGTATACATATTGTGATATTTAATAATTTAATCACTTTAAAATATAAAGTGAACTAAATATCGTAATAAAAAAACTCAATAACAGTACATTCTAATGTAACCAGTGTGTCTTGCTGAGTAGTATAATTGGTAAATTTTGAAAAATTTTGGTGCAACAGTATGGTATATGCACCTACTAAAATATATTATATATTTCATAAATATTAATTTTTTTTTCAAATATATGCAAAATTGGTGCAATGCATAGAATTTTGACCCAAATGTATAACTGAATCATGAAACCGAGCTAGAGTTTTTGTAATTATTAAGGTCATGTTTTTGTTAATGACATGCCCTTACTAAAATATGGAAATGCTGAGAAGGTTTATAGGTGTGGAGGTCATGCCTTTCTAACAAGCCCCCATTTAAATTTAAAACTATGAAAAATGTGGTTGTAATGCTTCTATGACATACCCCCCTTTTGAGGTGAGGGAGCTAGAAAGTGGTAGGTACCTTACATAAAAATGATAAGGTAAATATATAATATATGTATGAATCATGTAACATATATGGATAACATGTTGAATTATATATATCAATTGAGCTCATATTATGTGATCACATCAATTCCTAATATGCATGATATATATCATGTCAATGTCTATAGAATAGAATTACAAGCTCAACAAGAAATACAACACACACACACACACAAGAGCACTCAATGTAATATAAATGAATGGTCTAATGATACCTCATATAAATTACATGTTCAAATGATGTATGATCAAAATAAATGATATATTTAAATGCCCAATCAACATGGAATGACATATTCAAATGTCCAAATAACATACAATGGCATAATGGCCAAAATTAAAGGACCATATTTAAATGTTCCACAAGAAAGACAATATAAATCAAGGTAATACACACAAGGAAGTGAAAACTAGATGAATAATAAGCAAACAACATAAATATATTATACTAGTCCAAACATATATGTGTTAGCAAAATAATTATTTAGCATAACATATCAAGTACATTATGAAAGATATGAACATGGTTGTAAAAATCTGTAAGAGTTAGTATAATATAATATTAAACATGATAATTTTGGAATGATCATAAAAGATATGCAACTTGTATCAATCATGATAAAAAAAAGTAGATTCCCAATGTACTATTATACACAAGCGGAGAATGTGTCCAACGTGTATAAATTCATATAACATGTGTCTGGGTATTGTTGTATCACACTCAAATATACTTGAAACATATGTGTATATAGTATTGAAATGATAAGATATATTATAACATAAATTAAACAACATAGATTCCAAGGATCTAATAAAATATTGTGATGCTAAATATTTTTGTATTTTATTGAGTATTTGATTTTTTTGGATACTTTTGTCATATTTGGAATATTATTTTACAAGTGAATAATGTTCATTGGGTTATTAATAGGTTTTCCTTAAATTTTAACTACGTGGTATATGTATTTTCCCAATTTTTTTGTAACTATGAATGGGCCTAGCCAATTTGATTTTACCTTTTCTTTCTTATCTTTTTCTACATTAGTATTCTTTTAATTTTATTTTATTACTAGGTCACCCATAAAAACTTAATGCGGCTGAACATTTTTGTTATATTATGCAATCTTGATAGACTCATAAATTTTTGATATCTCGTGTGCATGTTACACTTAAGTGATTCAAATGATGTATTTATTTTTCATGATATTCATTATATTTTAAAATATCCTTGAGATAAACACAAAAGGATGGTATCTTGATTTCAATGGGTAGAATTGTATATGTATTGTAAACCAATGAGTAGGTGTAATATGGGTAGGTGTGTGAACACTAGTGTGGTATGACCATAAAACATACACCATATGTTGGTGTTAATATGTATTGTATCTTTCAATTATTTTTCCAAGGATTTTGACAATGGTTTTATTTATTGCTTTTGATTGACCATTACCCTATGCATAATCACGTGTATAAAATGTATGTTTGGTTTTTTATTTGTTGAAAATTTCCTTCACTATTTTATTTTTAAATGATGACTCATCATCAACAATTATTACTTAAGGTATCCTAAAATGGGAGATAATATTGGTCATTAAAAATATGCATATGGCATCTCAGTGGAAAATTCAAGTGGAATGGCCTCCACCCATTTAATAAAATATTTTGTAGTGGTGATTATAAATTTGTAACCACCTATAGATATGGGATTTATTTTTCCAATCAAATCAAATCCCTATAAGGAGAAAGGTCATGGAGAGACAATCATCTATAACTTGTGATATGGAGCATGATTTAAGTTGATTTATTTTTAAAATTTGAAACATAATTTGGCATTCTCAATACATTATTTTTCCATTGTAGGCCAATGTTAACCTTGGCATAATAATTTATGGGACATGACCTAGCCACTAAATTTCCCCCATACTCACTATCATGTATTTTATAAAAGTGTGGTTTGTTCTTTGTCTGGGTTTAGGCACTAAAGTAATTAACTATCAAAGCCTCATTTGAATAAATCATTACTAATGACAACATAAAGAAATAGATCTCATTATATTATATGTTATAAGCCTAGTATAAGAAGATATAAATGTCAATGTACCATTATGTATTTGTATAACTATGTGTGATAAAAATAACTACCAAGGAATACATTTTGTTTGATGTAATTGATGGTCATTTTAACTAATCTGTTATAAAATTTATGCAATCATCACTGATGTCAAAAGGCATTAAGGATTCTACACTGGCCATTACATTTGCATGATAATTATCCTTACGTGGGACACTAATAATAAAAAATGTGTCTAATATTTATTTCAACCTATCCATCATGTATTTATATGGAATTAAGTTTTCTTATTTGGTTTGGTAAAGATTTTTAACTTGATTAACAAATAATGGAGAGTCACTAAAAAATTGGATATCTTTGATATAAGTATTTGTGTTATGGATAATTTGATTATCAATGCCTCATATTCTACTATATTATTGGTGTAATAAATAGGTTAATATATAATATAAAGAAATGTATTCACCCTTTGGGGTACAAAATATGATACCTACACCCACACCCATCATACATTTGGATCCATCAATGAAAATTTTCCAAGTATTATTAGATATATTATATGTTGCGAACTCATCATGCAAAACCTCAATTTTTGGGAATGGATCTGGTAATGGAGCTAGTGTTATTTGATTTACTAAACTTAAAATTTTACTAATTTTTAAGATATAAAATTTATATAAAAATTTATGAGCAACATCACCCATTTAGTTATTTGGCCAGTTAGGTGGGTTTTGTTCATGATAAAATACAAGTGATATTCTTTAATTATAATATGGATCTCATTATTGAGAAAGTAGTGCTCTAATTTTTGTGTATATAGTATTGTAGAGAGGATTACAAATCAAGTTAGTCAAACATTAGTCCATAAACCATGAAATATGCATAAAGAACTAACTAACCAAGCCTATCTATTCCTATAGGAATTATAAAGGATAGAAATAAATAAATGAAAGAAAGCAATCACCATATTACCTTCCTAAATGGATTCACCATACCTACGTGGCTCTAAAACATGTTCTCCCTTAATCAAGCATCCTTGTCTTTGTCAAAAATGGTGGTAAGCTCCTCCAATGCCTCAAGAACACTCCATAAAACCTAGGCTCTTGATTGTAAATCACTAAACTAGCCTATCAATGAAGCTTTGTAGAAATAATTTAGCATTATAAATTTGCAATGTTCAAACTTTGAATATATTTGAGCATAGTAACCTTACACCAAAATAGCTTAAAAATGATGTCCATGGGCTCTCTATTTATAGATTTTTGAGATTGGTAAGGATCAACCTCAACCGTCGATCTTGAGATGAATATGTGTGGTTGAGGATAATACTAATATTTGGAATTAAATCCATAATTATCCTCAAGATAACCTTGGAAGAAGGGGCATTGAAGAGGCAAGGGAGGCATTAACTAGGCATGGGTACCCATAATCTTGATCTTTTATGCACTTATGGCTTGATGGATGCCACCCCATAGATGATGTCACTAGGTGATGTAGATAATAAGAATCAATTTTCAAAAATAAACATTCAACAACTCTCATGGAAAATCCACTTAAACTCTTTATTTGGATTAATTATCCTTAAACAAGGTTAATCAATATTTGTGTGATTATTTGAAAATTGGTCCTTAATTAATCAAAATGCTCATAAAGTCATCTTACTGGGTCATAATTTGACTCGATAAGAATTAGAGGGTGACGCTAAATGTGTTGGAACTATATTCCCATTTAAGATGTTGCCAACATCAAATAATAGAGGTACATGATGTGTACCAATGAATTAGAAGAAAAGAGTGATCTAGAGCACTAAATGGCAAAATGGTTATTTTGACTCGAAATGATCTAATCAAAGTTAGCTGGCCCATAAAATGCATTTCCCTATTTAGGGATACTTTGACCTAAATTAGAACTTGTAAGGGACAAGTTCAAACCATTTAAGGAATTTTATGTGTTTTGACCTAAAATGTGCATTTAAGTGCAATTCAAGTAAGATTGACAATTTTAACACAAATGGTGTTAGGAATTGGATGTCTACATTTTCCCAATATTTGAGAAGGTGTAGCGAGACATTAAAGTGAATCAATATATTTTCAAAGAAAAGAGTTATCAATAATAAATTGGAACAGACCCATGATGCCCCCTCGAGATGGCATGCTAGGATGAAAGAGAAGGATGGACTCTCGAAAAGAGAGAGAAAGTGAGAGATTAACCTAGGGAATATATCACATCCAGATGAGATAATGCTTGCACACATGATTACCATAAATGATCAAAATATAATTAGAGGCATAATAAACCCTAGAAATGGGGGGAATGGGAGAGATATAATCCATAAATCTAAGGGACACACATTAAATGTACCCAATTTAAGAGTACAAGTTGCTCACTTATGACATTAATAAATCTTAAGATAAGTTGCACACTAAAATATTCCCATCATGGGATTTAATGTGGAGAGCTTGGGATTAGAGGAAAAGGAAGAATGTTCTACTTCAAGAAGGGAAGCACCACTAGAACGGGGTCTCCAAAGAGAAGATAATAAGAAGTTCCCCATTAGAGCATTTTAATTGTGATAAAATAGTTGTGCCCCAGTAGGGAAAATTTTGATCGTTGATAAAGAATAAAGAATGATTTTTCTCTTGTAGAGCTGATTTGATTCAAATGGTGTTCAGATGTGTTGGGGATCAACCAACAAAGTTGATTACTATGTGAAAGCAACTAAATGCAGAATTAAACCAGAACGATAAGTAACTAGAATCAGAAATAGAAAAGAATAAGAGATACAAGAAACCACCCTGAAAACTTGTATTAAACTCTTTACAGAAGGAATACAATTAAAGAAACTTCTTTTTTTCCACACCTCTCTCAGATGTATAGATCTCTTTCCAGATCTCTTTCCCACAAGAGTTCTCTCTCTCAATTACAATCAACTCCAACAACCTGGATTGATTCACATATATTTTACAATACTGTTCCTCTACATTACCATAAGCTATGAAGATCTAATCCTATATATAATATTAGGAAACATGAGCATATAATTACAGCCATTAGATGCACCTCCTAATCAAGAGCTCAAAATAGTCTTACTAAAGATAGAGATGAGGACTTAATACTAACACTTAATCCTACCATGCAAACATTATGTTCTATCCACAAAAATAGATTTTGGATGCACAGGTGATCGACATCGATCCCTGCCTGTCTGCCTGTGACCAACGTCGGCCGATCCATGACCAATGCCGACATCTCTTAGTCGACTCCTGACCGATGCTAATGACTGTGTAATTCCTACAACCTGCAATATACTCATTTGGTGAAGCTTTTAGCTCCACACCTCAACAATCTCCCACTTGGAGATAAACAACTACACCAGTACCTGTAGAACAACATCTTCTAGCTTCTCCATCTTCAAACTCTATCATGAAGACCTATAAAAGTTGAATGAAGATTCAACTTCTCCTTTGTTACCGGCTTGGTTAACATATCAGTAGGGTTCTTATCTGTATGGATCTTCTCTAGCTTCAACTCACCATCCTCCAATACCTATCTAATGAAGTGATACCTAAGCTGTATATGCTTGGTTCTTGAATGAAAGGCTGAATTCTTAGCCAAATGAATTGCACTCTGACTATCACTGTATAATCTGCAACTCTCTTACTCCTTTCCTAGCTCTTCCATGAACCGTGTCATCCATATCATCTCTTTGCTAGCCTCTATGACTGCAATATATTCTACTTCTGTAGTTGACAAGGCAACAACCTTCTACAACTTTGATATCCAGCTAACCACCATTCCACCAACAGTGAAAACATATCCTGTGGTGCTTCTTCTGCCATCCAAATCACTTGCCATATCTAAATCTACATAACCATGTAGAGAAGTGTTTGAACCACCATAGCACAAATGCCTACTACTGGTCCCTCTCAGATATCTGAGGATCCACTGAACTGCTTTCCAGTGTTCCTTTCTTGGATTGGCCATATACTTACTAACAACTCCCACTGCTTGGGAAATATCTGGTCTAGTACATACCATTGCATACATTAAGCTCCCAACTGCGGAAGCATATGGAACTCTACTCATGTACTCTACCTCATCATGTGAATTAGGACACTGTTCTTTACTCAATTTAAAATGTCCATCCAAAGGTGTGCTTACCAGTTTTGCATCCTTCATATTGAACCATTTCAACACCTTGTTCACATAATCCTCTTGAGACAAAATCAACCTATGATTTTTCCTGTCTCTCTTAATTCTCATGCCAAGGATTTTATTTACTGCTCCCAAATCCTTCATGGCAAATGTGTGAGCTAATTTCACCTTAAGCTCAGAGATATCCTGCATGTGTGATCCTGCAACTAGCATATCATCTACATACAACAACAGAATAATATATCTACCATTATCCAATCTCTTAAAATAAACACAATGGTCAGATTGACACCTACTATAGCCATGCTCAGTCATAAACCTGTCAAATCTCAAATACCATTGTCTAGGAGCTTACTTGAGGCCATACAAGCTTTTCTTCAATCTGCACACTAACTTCTCCTTACCTTTGACCTCAAATCTTTCTGGCTGATCCATATATATTTCTTCATCCAAATATCCATGAAGAAACATGCTGTCTTAACATCAAGCTACTCAAGATGCAAATCCTCAATAGCAACTAAAGATAATATACTTAGAATTCATTTTAACTACAGGAGAAAAAATCTCACCAAAATCAATACTTGGTTTCTGTGCAAATCCTTTCACTACCAACCTGGCCTTATATCTCATCTATCCATTCTCACCTTCCTTCAATCTGTAGATCCATCTGTTCTTCAGTGTCTTCTTTCTCACTAGTAACTCAACCAAATCCCATGTTTGGTTCTCTCTCAAGGAATCAATCTCCTCATTCATGCCTAGCTCCCACTGATTCTTGGATTCCACCTATATTGCTTCATCAAAACTCTTTGGTTCTCCACCATCAGTAAGCAATAAATAGAATAATGAAGGGGAATATCAAATTAGAGGTTTACTTACCCTTTCTGACCTCCTGATGGGTGTCTGAGACTCATTCACAACACGTTGTCCGCCCAAATTCTCTGACAGTGACCAACCTCAGTCACCTCCAGGCCTGTAACTGGCCGACATCGATTCTCTCTGACTGACGTCGGTTCCTTCCTGACTGACGTCGGTCACTATATGACCGACATCGGTTCCTAAATTACCAATGTCGGTTGCTTCCTGACTGACGTCAGTCTCTGTGTTTTCCTATCTATGATTATTCTTTCCTGCGAGCTCATTTTGGACTGTCACCTCATCCAAATCTCCATTGCTCTGCCCAGATTGATTCAGCTTCTTGAGCTAATCAGTATACATCACTTTTTCATTGAAAACAACATCACAGCTCCTAATTATCTTGTTAGTTCCTAGATTCTAACACCTGAATCTGAAATCTCCAGAGCCATAACCAATAAATGTGCACCTCATAGACTTAACATCCAGCTTCTTTCTATTTTCCTTATCAACGTGCACAAAAGTTTCACAACCAAAAACTTTGAGAAATGAGAGATCTACCTTTTTACCTGTCCATGCCTCTTCTGGAATTCCACCATCTAGAGCTGTAGAGGGTCCTCTATTAATTAGATAAACTGCAGTATCCACAGCTTCTGCCCAAAACTCTAAGGGCAAACCAACATGTAATCTCATACACCTTGCACGCTCCATTACTGTTCTGTTCATCATTTCAGCAACTCCATTTTGCTAAGGTGTCCTTAGAACCATCCTTTGCCTATGTATTCCATGTATATAACAATACCAGTTAAACTTGTGGCTGCAAAACTCACCACCATTGTCAGATCTAAGGCACTTCAATCTCCTACCTATTTCATTCTCAACCATAGCTTTCCAAATCTTAAAAGTGTCAAAAACATCAGATTTCTTATTTATACAATAGACCCATATCTTTCTTGTAGCATCATCTATGAAAGAGACATAGTACTATGATCCTCTAATAGAAGCAACCTGAGCCGGTCCCCACACGTCTATGTGAACAAGCTACAACTTGTGCTTCTTCTTTGTTGACCCAGTCTTGAGAAAACTCACCCTCTTCTATTTCCCAAAAATATAGTGCTCACAAAAATATAGATCTATGCTTTTAAAATCTTAAAGCTTACCTTTTGACTTAAGAATAGACATTCCCTTCTCACTCATGTGGCCGAGCCTAGAGTGCCACAACTTTGCATCCACATCTGAAGTAGATAATACAGAAGGAGAATTATCAGTAATACAATTACATAAATAGAGAGTACCTACTCTCTTAACTCTGGCCAATACAAGTGCACCCTTGGTCACCTTCCAAGATTCAGCTGTGAGAGTTATTGTACAACCCTCATCCCCTAACTTTCCTGCAGAAATCAAATTCCTCTTCAGGCTGGGAACATGCATGACATCTTTCAACACCCATGTGTTGCCATTCTACATTTTCAGCTGCACTTTTCCTTTGCCAACAATTTTACAAGGCTCATCATCCCCTAAATAAACTATTCCAAAATCTCCATGAACATAGTCACTGAAATATTCTCTATTAGGGGTAGTATGAAAAGAGGCACCAGCATCTAAAACCCAAGATTCTATATTATTATGCAAAGAGAATATAAGAGCATCTTGTGTAATACCTGCAACTTTTGCTTCTTCTTTACCTTCATGCTGATTGTCTTCTTTAGGTTTTGACCAACAATCTTTGCTTATGTGCCCTATCTTTCCACAATTCCAGCAGGCTATCCTCCTGCCATTTCTTGATTTGGATCTACCTCTCATCTTTGACTTAGACCTTGATCTCCCTTTCTTGCTCTTCTCTTTTTGCCTTCCCCTGCTCTCAAAAATTAAAGTGTTCCCTAATGTTTCCTTTGTGCTTTTCTTGTAAATTTCTTCATTCAATATTACACTAACAACATCATCTACTTTTAAAATATTTGAAGCAGATGCAGTATTACTAACTTCCATTACCAAGCTATGCCAGCTCTCAGGTAAAGAGCATAATATTAATAGAACTTTAATTTCATCATCAAACACTATTTTGACTAAATTTAATTGATTTACAATTCCATGGAAATCATTTAGATGATTAGATACAGATCCACCTTCCTGCATTTGCAAATTAAATAACTGCTTCATAAGATATACCTTATTTGAAGCTGAGGGTTTTTCATATAAATTTGCTAAAGTAGTCATTAACTCTACCATTGACTTTGCCTGTGATAGATTAGATATCATAGTAGATGCCAGACTCAATCTTATATATCCAAGAGCCTTTCTATCAAGAACTTCCCCTTCTTCATCTTCCATGTCTGTGGGCTTCCTTGAAACTCCACCTAACGGTAAGTATAGATCTTTCTGATACAGATAATCCTCTATCTATATTCTCCATAATTGGTAATTCTTGCCATTGAACTTCTCCATTCTTAGTTTACTTTCTTCTGCCATTGCTTCTCCCACTCAAACAGAAATCTCTGTGAGTACCCTATAATCAACACACACTAACCAGATCTGAAACACCTGTTAGTCAACCTAAGCTCTGATACCACTTGTTGGGGATCAACCAACAAAGTTGATTACTATGTGAAAGCAACTAAATGCAGAATTAAACCAGAAAGATAAGTAACTAGAATCAGAAATAGCAAAGAATAAGAGATACAAGAAACCACCCTGAAAACTTGTATTAAACTCTTTACAGAAGGAATACAATTGAAGAAACTTCTTTTTTTCCACACCTCTCTTAGATGTACAGATCTCTTTCTAGATCTCTTTCCCTCAAGAGTTCTCTCTCTCAATTACAATTAACTCCAACAACCTAGATTGATTCACATATATTTTACAATACTATTCCTCTACATTACCATAAGCTATGAAGATCTAATCTTATATATAATATTAGGAAACATGAGCATACAATTACAGCCATTAGATGCACCTCCTAATCAAGGGCTCAAAATAGTCTTACTAAAGATAGAGATGCGGACTTAAGACTAACACTTAATCCTACCATGCAAACATTTTGTTCTATCCACGAAAATAGATTCTGGACGCACAGGTGACTGACATCGGTCCCTGCCTATCTGCCTATGACTGATGTTGACCGATCCATGACCGATGCCGACATCTCTTAGTCGACTCCTGACCGACGTCGGTTGCTCCTGAATGATGCCAGTGACTGTGTAATTCCTACAACCTGCAATATACTCATTTGGTGAAGCTTTTAGCTCCACACCTCAACAAGATGTTGTGCCCTAGCATGGGCAATTGGCAAGAAAAATAGGTTAGGGATGTAACTAAAAAGATAGGTTAAAATGAGTGGGCACAAATGTATATGAGATGGTGTAATGGCTTAAAAATCCATATAAAACCAAGAATATGAGAATGCACAAAGTGATGAGAGAGATGAAAAGAAGAATAAAGATAGCCAAACTGACCTCAATAGAAATTGAGCGCTACCTACATAGTTCCATGGAATCATGTTCCAACATGAACTTCAGGCTAATGTAGTTCACCCAAGTTTGGGAGAGAATGGAATGCATAATAATGAAAAGTGACCAAGAATTGATTAGACTCATAATGTATGTGAAGAGATGCACATCTAAGCATAGAGTTGAGTACTAAAATGCATGCTACCTAGAATCCTAATTTCATATCATGAGCCTAGGTTTTACAAAGTGTTTTTGAAAAATGTTCATCGAAGCTGATGTTGATGTTAAGATGTTGAGACCTGAGCACAAAGTACTTGCTATAGCAAAAAAAATTAGGCATCATAAGTATTAATAACATAAGATTTTGATTGCATTGATCCAATTAAAATGTGAATATCTATAACTAAATATAATGGTAAAACAATGACCAAAACTAGAGTTACAATGATTTACATTTAAACAAAAAAGCAAAGATAAAGAAAAAGATAAACATAAATGATCCTAACTTGAAATAAAGATATGATATATCAAGACTTAAGTAGGAACAAAAATATTTAAAAATAAAAGATATGAATAATCAAGATCCATGTGGACCATCAAGGTATTCTTGAACACAAAAGAGAAAAGCAAAATTAAACAAAAAAACAAGACAAAGAAACACAAGACCAATAAATAAAAAGAGAAAAAGAGAATAAATAAAAAGAGAAGTGTGAAATCAAAACAAAACACCAAGAAAACACAACAAAACACCAAGAAAACTCAAATAAACACACATAATCAAAAGCCAAGCTAGTGCAGTTTAAAGATAAATGTTCATGCATATGCAATAGAGGCATTACTTTCCACCACATCAAAACAAAAAAAAATGACAAAATAATTGTTCCCTAATTAAATAAAAATAATGACAAAAGAAATGGGGGAAGGGAAGAAAAAGGAAGGGGTTGGCCGAGCTGACTCCAAATGTATAAGACAAGTGGATGTTGCCTACATAGTTCCATGGATGCATGTTTCAACATGAACTTTAGGCCAAATGTAGTTCTCTCAAGAAACGAGATAGAAGAAAAATGATGATCAGACCAACATGATTAATGTTATAGAAGAGATGGAAGATATGATAAATAAAATGAGAATGGTTTGGAAAATAAGAAGCTGATGAGATGAGAAAGAATGTTCTTGCAAAATGGCAAGTGCATGGGATAA
This sequence comes from Torreya grandis, assembly GCA_037957365.1. Taxonomy (NCBI): domain Eukaryota; kingdom Viridiplantae; phylum Streptophyta; class Pinopsida; order Cupressales; family Taxaceae; genus Torreya; species Torreya grandis. The sequence continues at coordinate 1,723,157 of JARHVA010003199.1, forward strand.
GATGAGATGAATTGGTGTTTTTGTGCTTGTAAAATGGTAAGAACATTCAATCTTAATATTTTCTCATAAAATGGTGAGATCATTCAATCTTAATAGTTGCTCACAAAATGGTGAGAGATTTCAATCTTAACAGTTGCTCACAAAATAGTGAGAGAGTGGGATGGTGGAACAAGAATGTACAAATGTACAAAAGTGTGAGATAATGTTTTTGTTCTTTTATGGATCATGTTCTAAATGTTTGGTATTTTCAAAGTATTTCCAATGTTTTTGGTGTTTTTAGGATAAAATTTATACAAGGTGGGACCATCTAGTCAAGGAGATGCACGTCCTGAGAGTAGAGGTTCTAATAAGAAAGCTAAGCTAGCTGCAATGGCCCATGCTCACAAATCAGTGAGAGCAAGGATCTTGATAAAATAAGAAAGTAGTAAAATACTTATACGAAGAAGATGTAGTTTTTCACATGTTAGAAGCTACACATGACTGTCCTAGCTGAACTAATTTGTAGAATTGCTACTGAAGATGTTCATAATTCTCATGAGACATATTCAAGATCATAATTGGTCAAGGGATAAAAAATGTTCAAGATTATAACATACCTTAGACATAACAAATAATATGCATCTTTGAAGAGAGAAATGTAGGATGGGATGAAGAATGTGTTTAGAGTGCCAAGAGTTCAAAATACTTTACCATCGAGATTCATGAAAAGTGGACCAGGGTAGTATAAAAGGCACTCAAGGTAAGATAAAAAGGTGGGATAAAATTATGACAACACAAGTTATCCCCAAGTTAGGGGTCTTATAATTAATGGTTCAAAGATGTTCATGTATAGAATCTCTTAAGGTGTATGATGTTCATGGGCTCTAAAATTTCTTCACCATTAGGTTTAGCCAATCGATGTGCTCCTGACCCATAGTTTATCATGACAATGTATGGTCCTAACCAATTAGGTTGAAACTTGCCTTTCTTTTTGGGTTTAGCATTCATTTTCTTCTAGTCCTTTTTCAAAACTAAGTCACCAATCTCAAATTCATGAAGGAGAATGTGTTTGTTGTAAATTCTCCATAATCTATTCTGATAGTCCTATAAGTTTTCTAGGGCAGCCAAATGCTTACCATCAAGAAGTTATAGTTCTTGAAACCGTGAGGCTCTATAGTCTTCATCATCTTCAATGTGCTCTAATGAAATTATTAATAACAAGATCTCAATTTCGATCAGGATGATAACTTCAGTGCCAAATACAAAGGAGTATGGAGTAACTCTAGTTGGGGTGCGATGATTGGTTTTATATGCCTAGAGAGCAGGAAAGAGTTGCAAGTGCTAATTATGGCCAGCATCATTGATAATCTTTTTTAATATAGATATAATGGTTTTATTTGATGCCTCAGCTTATCCATTACCTTGTGGGTTGTATGGAGTGGATTTATTGTGCTTGATCTTGAATTTTTCATAAATATCTTTCACATCTTGGTTTACAAAGGATTATCCATTATCAAATATAATACAGGCTGGGATGCCATATTGACTGATGATATGGTAATGTATAAATTTATCTATTTGTTTCTTGGTAACATAAGTGAGAGGAATGGCCTCAATCTATTTGGTAAAGCACACAATTGTAGTCAAAATGTGCTTATGGCCATATGATGATGTTGGGTTAATTTTCCCAATGAGACCAAGACCCCATGTTGAGAACAACCATGGTGTTGTAATTAGACGCAATGGTAAAGAAGGTGCATGCATCAAGTTGCCATGTTGTTGACAAGGAACACACTTATTTACATAATTAAAAGCATCTATCTCCATTTTGGGCCAATAATAGCCTATTCTAAGAAGTTTCTTTTCTAGGACTACACCATTGGTATGGCCCCCACACATTCCTTCATGAACCTCCTTAAGTGCCAGCTTGGATTCTCCCAAAGATAAATAATGAAGAAGCATTCCATCATAGCTTTTTCAATAAAGCATGTTACTAAGGAGAATATAACATGTTAGGTGATGAAGGAAAAGTTTTTATTGGTTATTGGAAAGGTTGGTAGGAAAGACATGGCTATGGAAATAGTTATAAAAATCTTGGTACCATGGTAGCTCAGGTGAGAGATTAAGATCAGTAATGGTGCATATCCTCTCTGAATTTGATAAAATATGTGTTGGTTGAAGAATATTGTAAATCAAGAACTAATACTATTTAGCATTGTCATGCATTTGAATCATGGAACCAATTTTTTCCATGGCATCGACAAACCTATTGTTGACTCGTGGAACTTGCTCAAAATATAGAGATTTAAATGTCTTTTAAGGTTATCAACAATTTAATTGTAAGGGATAAGCTTATCATCTCTTGTTTAATACTAATTAGTTGTTTGATTTATGATTAGATATGAATCTCCATAGACCTTTAAGCTTTGAATATTCTACTATATGGCAAGACAGAGCTTTGAAACTAATTTCTCATATTCGGCCATATTGTTTGTACATTGAAATTATATGGAAGGCTTTGGGGATCAAATCCCCTTATGGCATTATCAACAATATGCCAACTCCAAATCCTTGGGATGTGAAGGATCCATAAAATATAGTACCCACTATTTAGGATCTTGTGATGCTTGTTCTATGGTCATGATAGAATCATCTGGAAGGTCAAAGTTGAGAGGTTGAGTGGCTGTAATAGGAGCTTCTACAAGAATCTGCCCTTTGATTGCCTTCTAATTCTGGTATTCAATATCAAAATCAATGAGGAGGATAATCCATTTAGCCATGAATCCTTGGAGAGATACTTTAGATAAGAGGAACTTGAGAGGATATACCTTAACAATAACAAAAGTTTTGTTATTCAGCATATAATGTCACAAGTTATGAGTGGCAAACACCATAGCTAAACATTCCCTCTCAATAGGCATATAATTATGTTCATAGGCTACCAATGTGTGCCTTAAATAATAAACCATGTGTTTGTTACCATGATCATGATGTTGAGCTAAAAGTGCCCCCAATGCATATTCTATGGCTAATATGTAAAGAAGCAGTGGCTTTCCTTATGTTGGAGGGCGTAAGACTGATGGATTGGCCAAGTATGTTTTAATCCTTGAAAATGCTATTTGAAAATCCTCATCCCACTAAAGTGTCACCCCTTTCTTCAATAGATAGTTAAATGGGTGGCACTTACCTACTAGTTGAGAAATGAACTTGTGTATATACTGGATCTTGCCTTGTAGACCACACAACTATTTAAGATTGTTCAATGGAGGCATTTACATAATAAAAATGACATTCAAAGGCTCGAATTCAATCCCTTGTTATGATACAATGAAACCTATAAATTTTCCTGATGTGACTCCAAAGATACATTTATTAGGATTCAAGTGGACTTTATATGCATGAAGCCTCTCAAATATTCTTCATAGAATGTCACGGTGTCTAGCTCTTGTTCTTGATTTTGCTAGTATATCATCAACATAGTCCTAAATAATGTCATACATCATGTCATGGAAGATGATAATCATTTCACATTGATATGTGGCTCCAACATTCTTCAAATTGAATGGCATGACTTGGTAACAAAATGTTCCCCATAGAGTGGTGCATGGAGTCTTATGTTGATCTTTAGGGGCTATCTTAATCTGATTGTAATAACAAAATCCATCTATTAAGGATAACATCTCATGCCTTATAGATGAGCTAACAATCATGTTGATGTTGGATGGAAAATCATTTTTGGGACATGCCTTGTTGATATCATGAAAATTAGTACAAACATGTATGCCTAGGGTCTTTTTATTTACTAGCACTATGATATAAATCCATTCAGAGTAGTCCAGTGGTCTGCTAAACTTGGCTGTTAACAACTTCTCCACCTTAGCCTTAACCAAAAAGGTGATGAATGGATGCATATTTCTTAACTTTTGATTGACTGGTTTAACATCAGGGTGAACAACTAGATGATGCACAATTAAATCTAGATCTAGGCATAGCATGTTAGAATATGCCCATGCAAAGATGTCTATATAAGCCTTAAGAATTGATATAATATACTCATGTTATGCTTCAGTAAGGGAAGCTCCAAGATAAACATTTTTGGGATCCTCACGGGTTCCCAAATTCACTTCTGTTGTACTCTCCATACGGAGTGTGGATCCATCTTCTAGAATTGTAGGCAATGTATGGTCATGATCATATTATTCTACTATATCTTCTTTTCATTCCTCCAATAGATCTAGATAATATGAAGAATCAGAATTTGCCTTCTTAGGTAAAGGCCAATTGGCAAAGACCTCTATAAACTCAAGAGTAAGATGCTCAAATATTTGATGTTGTTCTAAAGAGATGCTTGTACTAGCTATGGAACTTGGGCTAGATGGACTTTCTACATCTTGAGGGGATGAGCAAACTTTCCCACTTAGGAGCACCTAAAACAGGTTTTCACTCAAAGGATTGTTTTTTTCTTTAATTTTTCCCTAATCAATAAGCACCTCAAAGAGGTTTTCACCTAAAGATCTCGATGTTTGTTCTTTATTATGACCAAGAAAGTTTGCCTGCTCTCCAAAGTAGGTAGAAGGATTTAATGAAAAATCAAAACCCTATTTATGATCACCAATGGGGAATGCATCTCATAGGCCCATGTATTCTATAATTGATTCTTCATTTTGAAACTCATCGAGGCATATGACTAAATTTTTTTGATCCCAATCTATGAGTTCAGGATGGCAAAGGCATAGGTTATAATAAGGGTTTGTTTCAAGACATGAAGCACCAATGGTAAAGATATAATGTGCTACTTAAATAAGGGAAGCACCACTAGGATGGATTTTTGCTTCAGGACAAGAAGTTCCAATAGGTGTTATGGTCAAAATGACATTTGAATCAAATAAATCTAAATTAGTAAGATCATCAAAAAGGCTATAATGGGACATTGCATCGGTTTTAGGAGTATTACTAATAGTCACTTTGGAATAATCACTACCAAATGTTATGAGGTCATCCTCTAATGGTTTAAATCTGAGACCATGATTCCCATTGATAACTCCAACTGATAAGGGCTCTAAAATTCCTTGCACTTGGGGGCCAAGGCCTTTCCATATATAGTCAAGATGATCCATTATCCTATTAGGGATAAGATACTTTGGATTATAAAAACAATCGATAAGGCCCTCAAAATATAACCAATCTCCCTTGGTAAAAGTGTCTCAATCTTTCTTTGGTGCAATTATAGGCACAAAAACCATAGGAGGTTTTGGTTGCCAAATCTGATCGAGTCTATTAGGATTCTAGGAAGTTTTAGGCCTACCAAATGTTTTATGGGATTTTGGTAAGTTTTTAATATGGAGGACATCCTTCAGATGATATGTGGAAATGCTTGCATCTTTAATAATTACATGCTTGACTAGCGCTATAAGAAATGGATCAGTTGAGGTGGAGGCTAGATCACCAGGGTCTATATAATTAGATGGAGATGGATGAGAAATGATGGCTTTGTTCTTCTTTTTAATGAATTTAGAACTTGAGAAATAGTTATAATTTTAAGACTCTACTTCGAGATGTTTGAAATATTGGTATGGCTGCTGATCAAGAGGAATAGTAACCTTGATCCCATCATGGGGAAACTTAAGGCATTGGTGAAGAGTAGATGGAACTGCCTATACTTTATGGATCTAAAGATGACCAAGAAGTATGTTATAAGGAAGCTCAATATCCATAATATGGAATAATGTGTGATGAGAAATAGCCCCAACCATGATTGCCAACTAAATTGTATCAGATGACTCCCTCTCAGTGTTATCTTAAGCCTTGATTGTAATAGTCTCTAGTTGAATGTCTTATCCATGTAACCCAATTGTCAAACCAATTTAAGAGATATGATGTTCATCCCTGAACCATTATCTATAATAACTCACTTGATCTTATGATCCATAATGATTATCTCAATGTATAGTGGGTTATTGTGGTTTGGGCTAAGGGTGGACATGTCCTTTTGATCAAACGTGATTTGCTGAAATAAAAACAAATGTCCAATTAGGTTCTGGAACTAATCAAGGTTTATATCATTAGGCATAATAGACTCTTATAAAAGTTTATTGAGGATGGTTCTATAGACATCAGATGTCTGTAAGAATTATAATATGGAAATTTACACAGGGGTTTTATCTAATTGGTCCACTAGACTATAAGGCCTTTGAATTATGGATTGAACTAATTTAGTCTTTTTTGGGATAGTATTCAGCTTTGGAACCATTGGCATAATGTTCTCATTGGGTTTATGGAAAGAAGTGGGTGAAGGCCCCTGGATGGTAACTCGTGGTCATCTAGTTGTAACTATAAAACCTAGAGGTGGAAAAGAGTCATTATAATTATAAGAATGAGGCAAAGGGCCTTGGATGGTGATTCATGGGTGATTAATGACATTGCTATAATTTTGGGTCAAAGAGGAGCCTCTATAAGAATGGTACTATTATTTAGGATTAGTAACCCATTAAAATAGAGTAGCAACATGATGATATGAACTCAACATGGTATTACTAGGGGGAGAGGGTTATGACCCTATAATGATGGATCTCATGTTGTGAGGAACACAATATTGGCCATGTGGCATCATAGTAATAGTGGCAATGTGGGTTGTAGAAATACATCCCATAGTGTTATTGTAGTTGTAAGGCACATTGTTAGAAGCCACATTATTAGTGAGGGGATCATGATATTGATTATTCTCATTATGATTCTAATCCTATTGTTGGTTTTGATTCTACCTCTGTCCTCGATTGTGACCATTTTGATTATTTCTTGGTGGTTGTGGATCATGTCAAGGAAAGGGGTCTTTGTAGATTCCCATATCTTGATTTGTGTCATAATTAGGAGCCAACTTAATTTCCAAATTATCATTTTCAATAAATTCCTCAATAATATGTCATAATTGAATGCAACAATATGCACCATGACTTGTAATATGATGAAAGTTACACCATTCATTCTCTTTGTACCAGTCTGGTTTTGGCTAATCTTGAGGAAATGGCCTTAATACTAGCCATATAATTAAGTTAGCTATAATGATATTTTGTAATACTACTTCAAAAAATTATCCTAACTTGCTAAAGACTCTAATTTTTTTATGAAACGTCCTTCATGGAGGTTGTCTTTGTAAATTAGGTAGCAGATTTGATGGAGTTAATTGTAAATTTGGAGGAGGCATAGTCTATACCATTTGTACATGTGTTATTTCTATCACCCCATTTCCAGCCATGTTCTTATTTTGTGAAATCCCTTAGACTTATCTAGTGTAACTATTTGAGGAGCTAGTGATTTAGTCTGATTAGATGTTTATCCTTGTGAAAAGATCTTAACAAGGCCCCTAAAAATAAGAGCCTTCTCAATCTATACTCCTTTATTAATAATTTACTAAAATGAGTTAGCACAACTTTGAGATGCAAATTCTATGCAAAGATATCAACCAACTATTTCCCTGGTAAATTGTGTTGAAAGTGGCCCACCAATGCTCTCCACCTTTGTAGATACATAGCAAAATTTTCACCATCACACTATTTATCTTTGCATAAGTCAATAACAGTTAATTCATGTTCTATGTTTTATGAGAAATGGTTAATGAATTTTTTTGATAAGCCATTCCAATCCATAACTTATCCCTTTGGTAGTTTAAGTATCCAATTAAGAGCTTGTCCCACTAAACTTCATGAAAATAGTCGTAATAAGTACTCACTACTATAAGCAACCTCTTGACACAAGATGAATAATGGTTGGATGTGTTTATGCGGATCTCTTTTCCATTTGTATTTATCAAATTTAGGTGCCTCAAAGTGAGGTGGAAAGGGGTTTTGGAGAATAGATAATTCAAATGGATATGGGCATATCTCATCAAATTTGTACTTTTTGACTCTATTGTTCATCTCCAATCTTTGGATAATTTCCTTCATAGAATTCCATTCTTGCATGTTTGGTGTATTTGTGGATTGGAAAATATGCTATTGGGGTGGAATGTGCCCCTGATTTTATTTCTATTAGGGTGGAATGTGCCCCTAGTTTTATTGTTGTTGGGGTGGAATGTGCTTGTGGTTTTGTATGGATCTATAAGGAGCATATACCTTTCGATCCATGATTTGGTTTCGATTTGATGCTTGAGTAGAGAACATAGGCCGCTGATTCTTGGATTGTAAAACATTCCCTAAATTTGGTTATTTCATGTTTTGGAAATTTTGGAAATATCTATGTTTATTTACCAATCTTTGGTTTATTTGAGGGATTTCCTCAATTTGAATTGAATGTTTAGGTTTATGATTTTGTAAAGTAACAATAGGTTCTTGATGATTGAAGAATGTATGTTCTATGTCAAATGGAACATCTTGTAAGGTCTCTTGTGACTTTACCTGTTCATTTAGATTACCTTGATCCACAATGGTAATGTTCTCATCCAATATTTGTTGCATACTATCCACCATATATTCATGTTATTTTGAAGCCTTATTGTGAATAGAAGTGGCAACTAGGGAGTCAGTTAAGTCTACAAAAAGTTGATCTGCATATCATTGAACTATTATTTTGATCTTAGCTAGAAGATCTAGATTTGTGGGTTTTGACTCTATTTGTATTTAATTTCCTTTGTTAGAAGAAGAATGCATGTCTATTTATTCAAAATCTTTCTCTTTCCATCATTTTTCTCCTTCTCCAACCAAGGTATATAATTGTTCCATAGGAATCTCAGAAGGTAGTCTAGCACCTGATTCGATTAATCTAAGAAGGGCTTCATTTTGATATTCTTGGGGTCGATATTCATTGTAATCATCTTCAAATCCTAATATTGTATGGATATCATCAAAAATAATGGGGTTATCTTGACCATCATAAAATTTCTCATCCTCATAATTAAGGCCATAAGAGGCCCCACTATGAATGAACATTTGAGTCATGTCTAAAAAGAACTGATCTGTGCGTTTGACTAACTTTGGACCAATGTTTGATAACCAATCAAAGTATTTTTTGAATTTATTTTTAAATAAATAACCAAGGTACCAGACTATAAGGGAGAGTGGTTTGAAACCACACACAATTTAGAATATTTGGTTCATGAAATTACTCAACCTTTGGTAAAGTTGAAATCATATAAATTGAAAAAGAGTAAGGTAACTCAAAAACCCAAGGTAAAAACTAGTACATCCAAGCCTAGATCTTTGTGATACACCCACACTATAAAAGCTAGTTTCAAATTTGACAAGTTGACCCTATAAATTTAGAGGAAAGCTCTTTGGATTACAAAGAAGACAAAAAACTAAGAAACTCAAGATGTAAAGACATACGTGAATCACTAAGTATAAAGCTAGGACCAAATGGGCAACACAACATTGACACATGATTCTAGTAGGATAAAATATGTTTTAGGACCCAAAGCATGAGCGATACGTAAGATGACTTGAGTCCACCAAGATGATAATGTGATTTTGAATCTTAATAAATGACCTTAAATCCAAATATAAAATTGAACCCAAGTTAAAACAATCCTAGTGCAAAAATGGTGAACCCATTTTGACACACCAACCCTTAGAACTTAGAAAGGTTCAATTTAAAATGTGGATTATAAATGAAGGATTTAAACAAATTGGGTAAAAGTTTTGGACTCAATTGGGCAGCATGACTGCGCCAAAGTGGATGTCATAACACAAATATTTTGATAACAAATTGAACAAGGGAAAGATGAATTTTCCATTTGGATAGTGTAATGCCTCCCTTGCTCACAAAAATTGAGGACAATGTGTTTTGGTTAAGTTTATTGAGTTAACAAGTAGTTTAGACACAAGTCAAGACCAAGTAAGATAATAACAAAAAACAAACATCTTAAGTCAAAAATGACAAGGTATGACAAAGTGGGGTCTACTAAACTATCAAGTTTCAAATTTTATAGGGGAATCAATTGCATAATGACATGCCAAACAATACAAAAGAAAAGCATAGATTTTGGGTCCGTATCACTCAGATCATTTCATAAAGGTCTAGTCCTTTAAGAAACCACTACATCCTACTATTCACTCAGTGTAGTGAGATGTCCAAAGTGACACTACCTCCCATGTTCAACTCCAAAGGAGTCAAATGAAGTCAATGCCAGGAGGTGAAACCCTGGGTCAAAGCTTCCCTAAAGAACTTGTGGGAGGTGATGAAGTCCCCCTCATAAGCCAAGATGCATAAAAACAAATAAAGCATGAAAATAGAAAGACTTTAGGGTCATTTTCAAGATCACCCAAACTTTAGCGAGTTTTTGGGGAGTGCTTTAGATGACTTTCTTTCTAAAACTTGGACTAGGCTATTTGCAATAGGAATGGTACTTTTGATTCTAAGGGTTCCCTATAGAAGACAAATGGAAGAACATACATGCAACATACCTCTTTTTTCCAAACAAGATTAATCTAATCAACTATTTTAAACAAGAATTAACAAGTGTGTTCAATTTTAAACTTGAATGAAATGTTTGGTGGTGCTGATTTGACCCCTTGGTCTTAGTTGTAAACTTTGAAAAAATTCACCAAAAACACTTAGATTCTTTGTTAAACATACAAAACAAAGTTCCTAATCAAATTTTAAGCATGCAAAAGTGAGTTAAACATGTTTTAAGAAAAATTTAAACTTGATCCCTCAACAAAATTATTAGCATGTCCTTTAGCTTTGAAGCCCTTTTGAATTTGAAACAAGAAACTTTGGAAAAGTAGGTCTCGAGTTTGTGTTTTTAGAAAAACACAGTGAACAATGTTGGTAAATACCACTAACGTCAATTATGAACAACTAAGATCTGATCAATGTCAATTCTGCTGATCAACATCGATTAAGCCAAGTAATTAATGTCAGTATTTTTGTTGACATCGATTACTGTGTAAAAATTGTGACAACCAAAAATGGCAAAATAAAATTAGAAAACCAATTTGCAAGAGTTTTAAAATATTAAATAAGTTTTTTTAAGGTTGAAAAAGGTTATACTTTAGGTGTAGGATGTGTCTAGTCCCACCAAGCATGCCAAGATGTAGAGAGGATTACAAAGCAAGTTAGTCAAGCATTAGTCGATAAACCATGAAACATGCATAAAGAACTAACTAACCAAGCCTATCTATTCCTATGAGAATTAGAAAGGATAACAAGAATTAAATGAAAGAAAGTAATCACTATATTACCTTACCAAATGGATTCACCATACCTATGTGGCTCAAAAACATGCTTTCCCTTGATCAAGCATCCTTGTCTTTGTCAACAATGGTGGTAAGCTCCTCCAATACCTCAAGAACACTCCATAAAACCTAGGCTCTTGATTGTAAATCACTAAACTAGCCTATCAATGAAGCTTTATAGAAACAATTTAGCATTATAACTTTACAATTTTCAAGCTTTGAAGATATTTGAGAATAATAACCTTGCACCAAAATAGCTTAGAAATGATATCCATGGCCTCTCTATTTATAGATTTTTAAGATTGGTTAGGATTAATCTCAATCATCCATCTTGAGATGAAGATGTGTGGTTGAGGATAATCCTAATATTTGGAATTAAATCCATAATTATCCTCAAGATAACCTTGGAATAAGGGGCATTGAAGAGGCATGGGAGGCATTAACTTGGCATGGGTGACCCATAATCCTGATATTTTATGGACTTATGGCTTGATGGATGCCACCCCATAGATGATGTCACTAGGTGATGGGAATAATAAGAATCAATTTTCAAAAAAAAAAAATCAGCAACTCTCATGGAAAATCCACTTAAGCTCTTGATTTGGATTAATTAGCCTTAAACAAGGTTATTCAACATTTGTACAATTATTTTAAAATTGGTCCTTAATCAAAATGGTTAGAAAGTCATATTACTGGGTCATAATTTGACTCAAGAAGAATTAGAGGGTGATGCTAGATTTTTTGGAACTGTATTCCCATTTAAGATGTTTCCAACAGAAAATAATAGAGGTACATGATGTGTACCAATGAATTATAACAAAAGAGTGATCTAGAGCACTAAATGGTGAAATAGTCATTTTGACTCAAAATGATCTAATCAAAGTTAGTTGGCCCATAAAATGCATTGCCCTATTTAGGGATACTTTGACCTAAATTGGCACTTGTAAGGGACAATTTCAAACCATTTAGGGCATTTTATGGATTTTGACCTAAAATGTGCATTTGAGTGCAATTCGAGTAAGATTGACAATTTTAACACAAATGGTGTTAGGAATTGGATGTCTACAAGTACTAATATTAGGCATAGTTTTTCCTTTATGATATATTTACATTTATAATAAAAAAATTGACAACTTATATAATAATTTTCATGATCTCAATGGTCATAATTATATTATGCTAATAAAACCCCAATAACTCATGGGTTATGTAGATATAAAGGAGTAATGGTCTATCTAGTATAGGAGGCATAAGTATAGGTGGATTTGCTAAATATTCCTTTATTTAATCAAAAAATTATATAAATCATTTAATAAAAAATGTCATCCCATATGATTTTTTTTATCCATTTATATAAATCATGTGAATTAAATCATTTTATTAGCCAACTGAGCAATGAAATATTGAATTCCCTGAATTCTACGTTGTCAACATTGTGATTGTATAAACTAGATGTGGTGGCATCTCATAAAGAGATTTTTTTTTTTTTTAATCAACATCTATGGATCACTAGGAGTTAATGTATCCAAACATATTTATAGAAGATACTTTGAAAAATAATTTCCTTGGATTTAAACACACATTGAACTTTCATGAGCATTCAAATATTTGTCATAAATTTGTAGCATGATCTTGCCAGTGCTTGGATTTTATGATTGAAGGACATAGTAATCAATAGTTTTGTGGATAAAATCATGGAAAATGTGTGTCATCACCATTTAATATGTTGTTCCTAATTTTTTTTTATCTAAAAGGCATGATAATGAAATAAAATGTTTCCCACAACATGGCATATTTTGCTTTTTCTTGGTCTGCTTGGTTAATTTTGATATGGTTATATCTAAAAAAACCATCCATGAATTAAAATGTCTCATATTAATATATATATAATTTAAAATAATGTCTATTTTGGGTAAAGGAAAGTCATCTTTTAGACAAGCTTTATTTAAGTCATGAAAATCAATGCAACATTGAATGTCACTATTAGGCTTGGTGATGGGTACAATGTTAGAAACCCAATCAAAATGTGTAATAGATATTATGAAACATGTGTCTAAGAGTTTTTTAGTTTCATATTTGACCAATAATGACACATTGGGATGCATATTATGAATTTTTTGTTTGACTAGTTTTACATTCAGATATAGTAATATATTGTGCATTAAAATTGATGGTTCAATCCCAAGCATATCTGAATAATCCCAAGAAAATAATTATGGGTAATCATGCAGGAGATATTGATAGTTTTGGATTTCATCCTCTTGAATCATTGTATTGAATAATAATGGTCAAGGATGTTTATCAATTCCATAGTTGTATTGTATTATTTCTTCATTTATAAAAGTGTATCATTTTTTTATATATGGTGTAGTAGGAATAGTGTTTGGCATCATGTTAGATATTGGTATCATTTATCTCACCCATGAAGTCATGATAAAAGGAGGAATGAGGAAACCTATTATTATGATATAAGGAAGGTATATCCTTGTATGGACCTAAGTACTCTAGCAATGACTCATCCTTTGAGAACTCATCCAATGTTAAAAATTTTGATGAAGCTTTTTAATCAAACAATTGAGGGATACCAATTATATATCAATTTTATAATTATGGATATGCATGAATTCTATTTTTCCCATGTAAAACATGGTTTAATATGAATATTTTGTTTTTTTCCTTATAAATTTCACTAAAAAAACCAAACCTTGCCAATTTGTATTATGAGCACAAGGAATATGTTGGGATACATCTTATTCATTTTTACCTAATCCTTGTCATCTATATCCATGTTTTAAATAACAAAAATATCTAAAATTGAAGGTATAAAATTGTGGTGTAGGAATATCCATTTGTTGGACCATCACATAATGTATGAAGAGAATAATATCTAGTGGACATTTATAAACAAATCTTTGATGTCTGATTTTTAGGAATGCATGAAAAGTAAATGAGAATGTATAAATTTCATGCATCTAATTTCATCCTAAAATTATGTTATAATTCAAATCATTTGGAATCACTTATCATAAAATAGGCAATGTATGGGGTCCCATAGTAATGTTCAATTTTATCTCATCTAGTACTTATTGTGAAATATATTCAAATCTCTTGATGCTTATAATTGAGGATTCTAGGTCTTTATTCCAAATGCCAATGAAAGGAAAGATATATTGCAAATGCATAGGTGATAAATCCTTTTTTTCAATATATATATATATATATATATATATATATATAAAGTCCATTTAATGGAGTTTATCACAGAGGCCACATATGGTGGCCCCACATAGTTTGGTGATATGGTCGTACATAATACATCTAAAATTTCATCTTTGTAATAAGAATAATGATGTACTAAAACTAAAAATGAAGTTTTAGTAATAGCATCATGGGAGTGGTTTGTAGAAATGATTATTTCATGATTTCCCTTTGGCACTTAGTAGTGATAGGTATAAGCTCATTGTAAACATTATAACATCTAGGGGTATGAAAGGATGTATTTAATTTAAAGGGGACTAATTTTAAACCCTTTTTATTTATGGTTTTTATTTATTTAACAATGCATGAAACAAAAAAAGTAATCAGTTCCATTATGTACTAGATAATGAAGTAAAAAATATATGTATCCATATTGAACATGGTTTTTATGAAAAAAAGTTTTAATTTTTAGGTTTTTAATATTTTGAACTCTGAAATCAAAAGTTAGAAAAATATTAAACTAGAAAAACCTAGGTCAATCTAGGATTTGGAGACCAAAGGTCAAGTTCACCAAAATTTTAAGCCTAAATTTTTATATGTAGGAATAGGGTTAATAATATATAAATAGTTCAAGCACAAAGGTGATAAATTAATCTATAACATTCAAATTAATTAAAAACTAAGATAAATGAATATTTTTAATTATAATACTGAGATATGATAAATATAAAAATTAATTGATTGGAAAGATATTCAATTGATTTCAATACCAAAGAGAAATGATACTTATCAAGGTTTATTATGTACAAATAGATCTACACTATAAACAAGTGTAAAGTATGTAGGATCAGTATCATAGATTAGTCATCACATTATTTAAATTATACTTATGTGGCTATAGACACTACCATCAAAACTAGTGCTTGACTATGATGCAGGTGTCTAGTACAGAATAATGACTAGAACTTGATGTGACCAACTTCATTACTTTAGATTTTTTGTCAAATTTATGCTGATGTATTTAGTTCTAGAATACAAGTTTGATATATTTTTTGACTAATTGAACCATATATCTTCACCCTTCTTCACCCTTGGAATGAATTTGTTAAGAATGATTTTATGGGATAATAATGTCGAGATGGACCCAAAAACCCCCTATCAATGGGAATTGCTTACATATCCAATACTCTAAGGATGGACTTATACTTATATAGTTATCTCATATATGTGAGAAAGTGTGTGCACAAGAGAAGGGTGAAATATACAATATGATGATGCATGTAGTGATATAACTTTTAATTTTAAAAATATAGCTCATGGGATACTTTTTTAATGCTTTATACCTTTGATATGATTGATATGAAAAAAAAATAAAGAAGATAAGATAGCTTGGTTCTTTATTTTATTGATTTAGAATTCATAGGCGTTTGATAGATGAAGAATGAGAAGGCTTAGACTTGTATTTATACCACACATTTTGAAAACATCTCACAATAGGTTTAAATAAGAAAAATAGGTCAACCCATAGGTTTTTTAACATTTGAAATCTAGATAAATTTTTACAATTGGACATTAGATAAGGATCTAGAAACTACCATTAGTGGTAGTGTCCCTATATTCTTAGTAGTGTCAAAAAAGATAGAAAACATGTATGGATCTAGAACTAATAGTGAATGATGTTTATCAAGTTTTAAATTTTATGTGTAGTGTAGAAGACCTAGGTCATCCAAATGATATAGATATAAAGATAAAAATTTAGGCACAATGAGATGATGATTGCAAGATTATTGATAATAAGGAGGTCTATAACTAAAGGGTAGAGCCTTGATTGATATTTGTTGAGTGTATAAGACTGATATGATATAAATATTCAATTTTAGTATCTATAAATGATTCACATTTTTGTTTATTTTTATTATTTTAAAAACATTGATTTCATACAAATACATGGCTATAAACATAAATAAGAGGGTGTTGTAATATTTGTCTTATTATAAATGAAATTTGTAACAAAATTTATGTAATGTTAGATGAGATGTCATCATTTTTAAAACCTTGTTTTTGCATCCTTTGTCATTTCATTATATGTATTTCAAGTGGAAAATATGAGATGAAAGAAATGATAATTTAATAGTCTAATAGACCCTACATAACATAAGTAATATGCATCATGTGAAGACAAATTTTAATCAAAATCCTTATATTTTATTTATATAAATTATGATGCTATACTTTTCACATAACTTGAGGAATTTAGTTATCTTTCTTGGTATGTCAGTCCATGTATGATGATAGTATGTATTGAACTCTCTAGTAATCCAACACAATACCCTATCTCGAGCGAACTATTCCCTCCCTATACCCATAGTGCCATCAATTCCCATATCACCTCCAATGAGAACTCCAACCCTATATGTTTGATACACACACACACACACACACACACACACACACACACACACACACACACACACACACACACACACACACACACACACACACACACACACACACACACACACACACACACACACACACACACACACACGTATATACATATACACAACACCACCTTATGCAATTTGTAACAACTTTATGTAATGTTAGATGAGATGTCATCACTTTTAAAACCTTGTTTTTGCATCCTTTGTCATTTCATTATATGTATTTCAAGTGGAAAATATGAGATGAAAGAAATGATAATTTAATAGTCCAAGAGACCCTACATAACATAAGTAATATGCATCATGTGAAGACAAATTTTAATTAAAATCCTTATATTTTATTTATATAAATTATGATGCTATACTTTTCACATAACTTGAGGAATTTAGTTATCTTTCTTGGTATGTCAGTCCATGTATGATGATAGTATGTATTAAACTCTCTAGTAATCCAACACAACATCCTATCTCGAGTGAACTATTCCCTCCCTATACCCATAGTGCCATCAATTTCCATATCACCTCCAATGAGAACTCCAACCCTTTAAGTTTCACACACACACACACACACACACACACACACACACACACACACACACACACACACACACACACACACACACACACACACACACACACACACACACACACACACACACACACACACACACACACACACACACACACACAACACCAACTCTAAAAATTATTATTAGTATTATTATTTAAACTAGAGGAAAATCAAGGTTTTCTATCCCATCACATGATCCCCTCTATAACTTCATTGTTTGACCTAACACTCAAAGCTAAACCCCTTATAATTTTTGGGTAGTGTGAACTGGGCACTCAATGCACACAACAGGGTAAGTCAAAAGTTGAACCCACACCTAGGTCTCCCTCTACAAGGTTCCAAGATCAAGTGTAATAATCCATAGGGCCCTTAAATTTGACATCATTTAGGTGTTTTGATTAATTGAGGAGCACCTCTCAAAGTGGGAAATGTGGGTGGATATCGGTCCATAAAATTTGACATCATTTAGATATTTAGATTGATTAAGGAGCATATCTTGAAGTGGGACATGGGGATGGGTTTAGGTCTATAACATTTGAGAAACACATAGAAAAATGTGACCCCTACCTCAAAGTGTCCTTATGACCACTTATTAAAATAGTCCAATAGACCTAATAGAAATGAAATATAGATCGATGGTTATATTTGATTTACTTCTCACCACTAACCTAAATATTTAAACCTCTAAATATGATTAATAAAAAACTAAACGATACCATGTCAACCTATATAATTCAGCTATTGATTTTTAATGATCTCTCAATGTATAGGAATAACTTTTTATCTTCATTTAACATGTAATGATTTCAACTATCAAATAAAATCCAAATGATATATGAAAAATTTCCTTGTAGTCATTTTCTTTGGGATAAAAAAAAATTATGGTAAGATTTTTTTGAAAGGTGTATACCATAAAACATGGAAAATTTTGTATAAGGTAATTACAATAAATGATGGTAGGACTTGTATTAGAGAGAAGTGGCGACATTGTTATTTTAGTTGAGTGTAAAATTTTATATGCATCTTAATTTTAATAAAATAAAAATAGTAAAATTTGTGAAATGTAAATACAATAATTTATGGTAGGAATTTTAGTGGAGAGTAGAGAGGTGGTATTGGTTGAGTGGACAATTCTATATATTAAAAATATAAGTTAAATATATATTTTTAATAAATATAATAAAATATAATTAGTATAATAAATATAAGGTTTTTTAGTTAGATAAGTGTCTTATGTAATAATTTATAAAAAAATATGATAAAATTAATTTAATATGTCAAATCAAGATTCTTTCCACCCATAAATATTAGAATGATAAATTTTACTAAAAATAATTAAGATAATAATAATGTTATATGTCAAATCAATGTTCTTTACATCAATAATTCTTATGTTAATTAGCAAATAAATATAGTTATATTTGTCCTATTTCAAATGAGTTTTTAATTATTGCATTAACATAAATGAAATATTCTAAATTAATATGTAAAGGAATATTATTTAATATTTTTATATTAAATTTTAAAATTGTTAAATTAATATATCATGTCAAAAAATTTCATCAGTTAAAATAGAAAAAATATTTGTTAAACAATCTCTATAATACTTACGATAACTAAGATTAATAATAATAATAAAAGAAATATTTATTAAAAATTATACATATTAATATTAATGAAATAAAACATATTAAATACAACTAGAAGTATATAAGAGATACATGTTAATCCAAAATTTAAATACATATAAAATGAGTTTAAATTTCATTTTTAAATTTTTTAATTAAACTCAATTTTTTATGATTTTAAAAATAATTTAAAATTTAAAATATTACTTATTTCATATAAACATTTCTATTTTCAAAGTAAGTTATTTTAACCTTATATATTTTAACTATAATTATCATTTATTAAATATAAATAATTGATGAAAATGTTGTGGTTTACATTAATTTCACTAGTGTTCCATTATTATAGAATTAATTTGATTATTGCATGAAGGAATTCATAGCAATAAAAAAATTAATACATGAAATGACTATCATGAGAAATGGATTTCTCAAAATGAGCCAAATTATATTTCAATGCAAGAATATTATTCTCTAGAGTAGTATTTGAAAAGTTAATAAGAGCAGTATAATTAGCATGAGTACATATGGGCAAGGATATATTTTGGTGATCAAGTGATGTTCCCAAACTAAGAGATGGTGTTATATAAGTAGGAATTGGAATAAATGCAAAATTTAAAATTAGCAACATTGGAAGTATTATCTTGGGTTTCCTTCTTGTGTTCATCTCAATCCACATATAGTAATGACATAACATTTTTAGGATGTTCACAAAGATATTTCAAGAATTTAATATCATAATTTAGATCATTAGAATCTTCTTGCATGTTTTACCCCTCAATAGGATTTGAATTAATCAAGGGAAATATTTTAAATATTCAATTTTGAAGAAATTTACAATATAGGAATTCTCTTGTTCTCAAATCTTTTCATATTGGCTTGTGTGATAATGAGTAGTAGTATAAATGATCTTCAAGGATGGATTTAATTGACTTGGTCTATGATTCACAAACATAACATTATACCCAAGACCTTCATACCTCTTGTTAGTATAATTAAAAATAAGATAGGTAATTCCTTGATCATACTTACCCAACCCTTATCCAATACTGTACTTATACTTCTATAAATATGTAAATCCAAAATCATATTGGTTGACATTTATTGATGAAATAACTAAATGTGATATATTTTGTGGTAAAATATTTCAACTATTTAAAATAAGATCTTTAGTTTGTATATTAGTTCATTTTAACCACATAGATTTAAAAGATTACATACATGATTTTTTAATGTTAAAATGATGTTAAGTACAATGTAGTGAAGATTGAATAGAAGCAATTTTTATAATATTATCAAATTTTTAGCTTGTAAAAATGTAATAACTAACACCTTGGAAATTAAGAGAAGGTTTTGAAATAAAATTCATCATCTTATATAACATATGAGAGAGTCTTTCATTCATTTAACCCATTATAAATAAAATGTAATATGAATCAAATAATATTATGATATAGTTTAAATAATTATGGTGATTATGAATATATTACAATGTCAATAAAGAAATTATAATGAATATGAATATAATATAAGTAAAAATGAAGGTATGAAGGTGATATAGGAAAGGGTTTGAATGATTTATAGGATATCAATTATAATTGCTTGTTCATTGATTAGTGCTGACCCTATCTTTTAGAAGACTAACTACACAGGTAAAACCATGCTTGTATCATACTAACCCTAATTTTGAGGGTAAAATGAGAGTAAATTCCTTTGATGATATTATCCTTTTTGGTGCACCAAAAATAAAACATCTAAAATAGGTTTTGTATAGTGTAAACAAAGTATTTAGGTATTTATAATATACCATTAGGGACATGGACAGTAAACTCCTTGTTTAGTATGATACTTTTGCTATGAGTATTAGATAATCCCCTCACACCATGATGTATAAATACAAAACATCATAGAAACTTTGATGGAAATAATTAAGTAGTTTTAAAACTACCATAACACATCTTCTAAAACAAGAAAATGGAAATGAAAAATAAAGTAAAAACTATAAATTGGAATGTTTTTTTTTTTAAAAATAAAGAAAATTTCAACCCAAAGTAAAAATAAAGAGTTTATGTGTCAAAATGATCCAATGTAACAAGATAATTTATTTAATATCATATTTAATCCAAAGTCAAAAAATTGAATCATTTTGTGTCAAATATTATCCAAGGTTGTAGGATGTTTTTTTTCAATGTTATAATCCTATCCCAAAAATCAAGAAAAAATAAGCAATGTTCTAAAACTTTTAGGTTACCCCAAAAGTTTAACCCTTTTAATTTAAGTGTTATTAAACTAATGGTATTAAACTATTGAGATACAAATGTTGATATGTATTAATCTGATATGAAAATAGATTCAAACACAATATGATACAAAATTTACAGAAAGTGTAAACTTGATATAAATTGTAAAAAGGGCCTAAATATGTGCAAACCTCCTTAAACATAAATAGATATGACCATATAATCTCACTCTAACTAGAAACTATATGAAATTAACTTGTAAATGGAATCATGATAAAAATAATACTTTAGAGTCTATTGGGACAAGTGCATGAGGGGAAGACATGGACACACTTTTTCCTTGTTGGGATATTTTTGGTCATGTATTAGTTAAATTTATTCTTTATTTATAGATTAAATCACCTACATGGGTTGAATGTTGACATCTATGTTATGTGTTGTCATTAAGAAGCCCTAAAAAATAAAAAACTTCAGATAATGTACATGTACTAGATATCAATTAGATAAAAAAGGGGGAATAAAATAGGGTTAGTGAGGATGGATGAGCTAGCCTTAAAATTGCTATGTAATTGAGCATTGCCTACATATCTCAAATGAGCCTCAATTCGATGTATTACTCCCTTATAGAGTGATATTATAATCTATGATATGTAACTAGAATGACTATAGATAGAATATTAATTAAAATGCTTGAAACTAGATACTCTCAACTTGAAATAAATAATACTTATACTTGTTTCAAGACTATTAGAATTATGCAGAGTTGTAATAATAAGAATTAATGATATTTTTCTTAGGGTGCAAATCAATGTCTAAAGAGATCCAATGGGGGATAATGAATGGCATTGATGTGCATTTATAATATAATATTTTGAATAATTTCACTAACTAAATTTATCAAACATGCAATATAATAGTTTTGAAATGTATTAATTCAAAAAAGTGACCATTGGAATATAGGAGACAAGGCCGTATTAGGGGACAAGGCCACAATGTGGTATATTTGACTAATATGTACTTGTCCCAAAGACCATAAACTACTGAGAAAGGTTTAACAATAGCCTATGTGTTGAATATAGATGAATGCCATTGAAATATGGATGTCTTAATGATATTTTTATTGCTTACAAGATCATTAATGCTCTCTTATAAATTAGTAGTTAGTGAAATGATGAATGTAACAAGTATGAACAAGATGTTAAGAATATACATTATCAAGCACTCAATGATTCATTTTATGTTTCTACAAATTGAAATAGGTATTTATCTTTTGAAATTATTATATTGATTGTCTCATAGTGATTATTTGATATTTAAGGGCTTCACAAGTAAAAACCCTAGATAATTTTGATTGAAATGCATAAAAATTCCATTAAGAGGATGTGCAGAAGGTGGAAGGGTTTGATTAATGGCATGTTGGTTACCTTATTTTTACACTATAGGATGAACCACCTTATATCCTGTGATAGTGATAGCATGAACCTAGTTAGAGTGAAAGTAGCTTTCACCATCTTGAAAAGGGATGGTGGAAATAATAAAAGAAATCATACATGAATTTTTTCATTGAAGTTTTTGAATTTAAGAATGAATTGAAAAAACCATAATTAATATTATATTGAAGATATGTATCAACCAATATTTTCCATAATCACTAGTTTCTGAACTAGTTGTATTGTAGGTGAGATTGTTGACCAAAATGTATATTAAATAACTTCAAACCTGAAACATATGATTTATGGTCTTAATTTAGGAATACCTACATAAATTTTTTTATAGATGATAATGTTCAACATGAATTTCCAAAATGAATTATTTTTATATACTGGTGCACAATTCTTTATTAATAAAGAAGGCTTAAAAGAAGTCTATTACAAGATAACTTGCATGGAAAGTTATTTCATGAAAAGCATAAAATAAAAATAAAATTACTTTAAAACTAAGTGATATATAACTATACTTATAATATTAATATCTAAGACATTAAATAATATTATAGTAAACATTGCTGACTTGTGTTTAGGATAATGTCAACATGCAAGAAGCCTTACTCAACAAGCGACCAAATCATACAACCTACCCAACTATGACATCTAAAATTCACCATAAAATATAAAATGATAAAAATATAATATAATTTAAATTAAATAAAAAATAAGTGTGTCCCAACTCTTGGAAACTCATTTGATTACTCAAACAATGAATTGGAGTTAACTGTCAGTTCTAACTATTTTTTAGGTTCTCACTTAAAAGCATCCAAAATGAACAAACAACTAATTTAGGAAAAATAAAATTAAATAACCTTATTTAACATATAAATAATTGAAAATAAATTAAGTATAAAAATATAACTCAAGTGTCATTATTGGCATCATAATCAGTAGTCCCCCCTTTGATGAAAATAGGAGAGATGTCTATCACCTCCTTAAGTCTTCCATAAATCTACTTGTGAAATCCTTTGGTGATAATATTATAAAAAATATATTCACTTCTCACATACTCAATGAAAAATATTTTGTCATTGACCAAGTCTCTGAAAAAATGATGTTTGAGTTCAATGTGATTGGTTCTATCATGTAAAACTAAATTCTTAGACAATTTTATTACCCCGTTGTTATCATAAAAAATATGAGACAAAAACTGAAGACCACAAGAAAATTTTCTATTTTATTGCCTCGTTGTTATCATAAAAAAAAGATGATGGATCAATTTGAGCCTCTATAAAATCATCAAGGAGTCATCTCATCCATAATAATTGTGTGAAATCTGATATAAGGGATGTATATTCATATTTAGTATAGGATAATGTAATTGTAACCTATTTCTTTAAAGATAAATAAACTAGCCCACTTCCCAGTGTGAAGCAATAACTTGAAGTTGACTTCATGTGATCAAGAGGTCTTTAAAAATTTGAATATATGTATATAATTATACATAATTAAATTTAATCTCTATGACTAATACCATGATTATAATTACTTCGTATATATCTAAATATTATCTTCATTGTGTGAAAAGATTTCAATGACAATGTATCCATAAATATAAAAACTAGTGAAACCCCATAACTAATATTAGATCTTGTCATAGTGATATAAATGAAACCTCCAACCATGTCTATAAAATTATTTTCATCATATTCAATACTTCCATACTCCCTTATAATATTTTTTTCACTTTCTATTAGGGTGTCTGTGAGCTTTGAATCTTGAATTTTGCACTTTTTTATCATGTCTTGGGAATAATTAGCTTGACAAATGAATACTTCCTCTTTATTTTGATATAATTCAATGCCAAGAAATTAATTCATAAGTCCAATATTTTTCATTTAAAATTATTATTTAATATCTTCCTTAAATATATTCAACATCTTTGTAGAGATACTTATAAATATTAAGTCATCTACATAGAGAAATACATATAAAATATTAGAACTAGATACTTGCATGTTAACATTTGGTTCATTTTAACTTTTTACAAAGCCTTTATCTAAAAACCAGATATAAATTCTTGATAACCAAGATATTTTAGCTTTATTTATCCCATAAAGGGCCTTATTCAACTTATATAACCAAAATTATTTACCCTTTACATCAAAACCTTGTGGTTACCCCATATATACTTATTATTCAATCACTCAAGTTAGGAATTAATTTTTAACATTATTGATGTATTTTACATCCTTTATGATAATAATAAACAAACATTAGTATTATAGTATCTTGATGTGACACAGGTACATATGTTTCCTCATAGTCAACCCTAAATGTTAGAGTAAATACTTTTACAACTACTCTAGTTTGTAACTTGTCAACTGTACCATCACTTTTGAACTCGGTCTTATAGACCCATTTTGTATTAATTACATATTTAATCAAAGTATTATAAATTAATCCCATGTATAATTTATATGAATTTAATCAATTTTAATTTCACAAAATTAACCCATTCTTTCTTTTGACTAGCTTCTTCATAACTTATAGGTTCACTAGATACAAATGATAATGCAAACATATTATTTTCATTATAATCATCATCAAGTTATTTACCTATTTATACTGTATTCTTTTTATCCTCATATCATTTTATTATCCAATATTTAATTGTCTGGAAAGGGATTAAAAAAAATGATTGTTCTTGTTTGGTGTTCATGTAGATGGAGATTAGTTTCTTGCAAAGATATATTATTATTCCTATTAAATTATAACCTTATGTAGGAATTTTTAATACATAAAAATAAATTTCAAGAGGATTTCCCCCTTAAATTATGACTTCTATATTTACATGATCAAAATAAACATACACCTCATTAAAAAAATTACAATCCCTAAAAACAATTGTGAATTTACTGATAAGATTATAAAACTTATATGCTTTACTTTCATCACTATATAATTTAAAATTGGGATAAATAATATTAGGCTACTATATATCATCCCTACCTTTATTTTTAGTGATTTTACATGTTTTAATTTCCTTTAACTTATTTAAAATTTTCATTTCCTAATTTCACTTGGCTTTTGAAAGAATCATTTAACTTTTTGAAATTATAATTTTGACCTATCATGTGATTTGAGAAACTTAAATCAAGAGATAAAAAATTATTTCCATCCTATATTATAAAAATACATGATAAAATAATCTAAGTATCTCAAAACTTAATTTTTTCAGCTTTATTATTAGTTATTAGTATCTTACAATTTTTTTTATCACATGTCTTGATTTTTTATAGTAATGACAAGTAAAATATTTTTTATTCTTACTTGTGAAGTTATATTGAGATTTTATCTCTAAATTTGAGTTTTTTAAACTCTATTAATTATTTTTTAAATTTATCTTTAGTTTTTGAAACATTTACCTTGGTTTCAGGTACTTGTTCTAGATCATGCTCTATATCTCATGTATATAGTCTCATATTGTCTTCATGAGATAAAATAGAACCCACTAACTCATAAACACTTATAATGTTAATGTATTTACATGATTAAATATTTATATATATTTGGCTTAAATATCTGAAAAAAATATTACTATTACACTATCTTAGATAATTTATCCATAAAACCTCATTCTGTGTACTAAATCATTTACCCCTATGAAATAATCTTGTACTCCTTCAAAATTTATCATTCTAAAATTCTCAAAATTTATTATAAGGGTTTAGAGTTTTTATTTTATTACCTTAATATATACTTTCTATGAAGTATCCAAAGTTATTCTATGCATCATTAGCATTCTTTCATCTTGCATTTGTAGGATAAATGATTGGGTCTATGCACTCTAAAGATAAAAAAAATCTTTTGCATCTCCCTTTTCTTCATTTATTATTTTTTGATATTGTGTCAAGGTATTTTAATATTTATGTGTTGTGTACCCATGGATAAAATTATCCCAAACTCATTTCTTCACAATAATTATTTTCATCTGATCTCTTCAATACCCAAAGGTGTTACCTTTAAAAATATGAATATTCATGAAAGCACTTAAGCCATTGTTTCTTCTGATAATGGTTTGCAACATAGTTTGAACCTTTATTGAATGAAAATATGATACAAATTTAATTTATTTAATGTATTTATGAAGTAAAAATAAACTTGTAACTAATATGAAATTAAAGCTATGTATCAACCAATCTATCCTAGAATCACTAGTTGTATTATGAGATTGTCATCTAAAAATTGTAATAAATAACTTCAAAATTGAAACATATGATTTTTGATCTTCCTTAATAAATATATAAAATAAAAAATTGTATATATTAATGTTCAACATGAATTTATAAAATGAATTATTGTGCTACACTTGTGCACAATTCTTTATTGATAAGTAAGGCTTAAAACAAGCATATTACAAGATAAATTGCATGACAAGTTATTTCAAGAAAACTACTAAGTAGAAAAAATAAAGAATATTAATTAAAAACTAAATAATATATAATTATACTTATAATTAAATACTCTAAGAAAATTAAAGTTGACTAAATGAAATATTAAATAAAAAAGGTTGACTCGCTTTTAAGACAAGGTCAACATGCAAGAAACTTTTCTGAACAAGCCACCAAATCATGAAACCTATCCAATTATGGAAAAAAATAAAATAAAATATTAATTGAATAAAATAAAATTTATTTTCACTTAACTAATGCTAAAATTATTCCACATCTCATGGAAACTCATTTGAGTATTCAGATAATGAACTGGAGTTAATTGGCAGTTCCAATTATTTTTTAAGAAATCACTAAAAAGTGTTTCAAATGACCAAAAAAATTATTTAAGACATAAATAAATTTAATAAAAACCTAAAAATAAAAAAATAAATTAATTATAAAAATATAACTCAAGTTCCCATATTGGTATCATACTCAAAGTCGTCAATTAATAACTAATAAAAGCATTGATTGAATATTGAAAAAATAATATTTGAGAAAGACATGAGGTTTTTAATTATTAATACTTATTACATCATGCATAAATGATTGATATTTTCCCATATTATAATTGATTTGAATAATATTTGAATTAACGGTGCTTGTGTTTTAACATGCTTATGTAATATAGTCATAGATTTGTTGCAAAACAAGAATAATAGAAAACTAAAATGTAAATCCTACAAAAATGAAAAAAAACATGCATGGATATTAGTAAATTCTTATGGATTCTAAGGTAAAAATAATATTATTTTAGTGCTATAATATTAGTAAATTCCTATGAAATCAAATTCTTTTAATGTTAGCATTTGATTTAAGGTCAAAAAGAAATTATTTTAGTGTAAGATATCATGGAATTTATCTAAACCCCAAGATAATTTTTTTGAAACCCTATAAAGTTAAAACCCTAAGGTACTTAGAGTTTTCAATGGTCAAACAATAAATAGTTTCACCAGTAAAGTGCATGAAAATATCAATTTAACCAATATGTTTATCTAAAATTTGAGATTATTAAGTAAATTAATCCAAAATAATAAAAATTTAATGTAATATAATAGAGTATGGTAAATGAAAAATAAAAAATTAGAATGAATTTAATGACTTAATTTGAAAAATAAAATAAAAATAATCATAACTATGTAAATGAAATACAAACTTAGTTTTTATTATCTGATGGTTGACTATGTTGACTGATAGAGAATGAAAACATGAAAAAAATGATTGTATTTATAAGTTATTAGAAGTTGCATTTGAGTTTGCAATAACATGAATGTTATATAGGGTCTTGTATTTTGTATAAAAATAATAAATTTAGATCACTTTCATGTGTGATAGCTTGAGTTGGATATATATGTGAGAAATTGACCTTTAAAAGTATGTGGAAAACTTGTGAATAACTTCTCCAAGGTTGAAACCATTGTAGGGAATGGAATTATTGAAATACTTATAAATAGAAAAGGGAGGAGTGTATTTTGGTTAAAATATAATGATAAAACACTACTTACATATCTAATGCTCAAAGGAGAAAAATCCAACCCATTGTAGTTCTCCCACTTACAGTGCCTTGTGTAATTTTTCTCCTTTGACTATATGAATGCATCTAGAATCGACTTGAATACTTGATCATTTTTTGCTTAGGCCTCAATAAAATAAGATTTTGACTTGGATGAGGACTATTTTTAGTGATAAAAACTATAACTAAGATGAATCTAGAACTTTTGATTAGTTTGCACTTATGTAGACACCAAAATTATATTACACACGTGTGTAACTCCTTGTATCGAAAAATCCACTAAAACCATTTTAATAATAACAATTAATCTCCCTAACCTATAATTTTACCCCTCTCACATTTAATTAATTTAAAATACTTAATTAATTTAATTAAAAACTCCTATTTCCACCTTACTTGGCCACCTCTCCCTATGACTAATTCTCCCTGATGAGTCACCTCAAGACCTGGTCCCCTCATCCTAACTATCCAAGACTTATTCCCAATTCCAAACTAGATTCCTAAACAACTACTTCCTTCCTAACCTCTTATTTTTACCATGTTATAATGGGTGTCACACTTGGCATGTAAAACAATAGAAAATAGGCCAAAAATAAAAAGGTTTACCTATTCTAGGGCTACTGATGTTGGCGGGATCACAGACATCTGAAATATAAGCCAAACTCCAACCTATAGTTTAGGTTAGTAAAAATTAATAAAATCAATTCTTACTCTCATTTAGGCTGTCAACATTCTATTTTTGTCATCCAAGATTACAATCACCCTACGTAAGTCAATCACAATCAGTGTATGAGCTCTTGAGGACTAACAAAACTTGCTTATTCTTTCTATTTAGGCACTCAAGTTTGGACTCCTTGATAGGGACCATCAACCTAGCACTTATTATTCAATTAACCACCATAACTAAGTACATAATTGATATTTTAGGTCATTTAAATATTTATTCTACTATTTATTTATATCTAGTTTGCATTAATTTATGCACTTCTGACCATACCCCTATGAGGGAGTTACAAATCTTCCTTGCTTACTACCCCTTTACCTGACATACCAAACCTTTAACTAGACTTAACCAAGCCTTAATATCCCTCTCATAACTCTTTCAACCTCCCTAACCTGATCCAAACCATTTCCTAGACTTGGAAAAGCCTTATGCAAGCTCACAGACAATTATTACCCCTACCGACCTCAACAGCCTAATCGACATTAGTCACCTCACTACCGACCTCAATAGTATAATTGATATAAATCACTCCCCTATCAACATTGGTGACTATAGATTCCATAGCCTCTTCAAAACCTATCCAGATAATTTCTAAAACATAAACAAAGTACCTCACCTGCACCTTGTCACTCTCTACTGCGTACAAGTTAATAAAATTAATTTTATCTCTCTTTCACTCTCTCTTTACCTCTCTTTTATTTATTTTTTATTCTTTTGTCTCTCAAAAGTGGATTGCCATCTCTCAAGAAGTTTCACACTTCCTAGAACAAGTGTGTATCTTGGTAACCCACTCATTTAGCTACTAAAAAACATCTTATGGTAGTGTTTTCTTACTTGAAAGTAGTCCTCCCCAACCAAAGATGAGTGCTTAGAACATTTGGATATAATGTGCAAACCAAATCTAGGTTCATTCTCATCACTTATCCCCATCCTTCTTTCTATTTTCCTTTAGACTTAAAATAGACAAAATTTAGTGAAACATTTCTGGCATGCCCAGTGGGACCCCTCCTTGAGCTACCATCTCAAATCACTCTCAAGCTATATTTCTTCTCTCCAATCCCAAAGTTGAAAATGAGTTTGGTCAGCCACCAAGACCCCTTTTATTGGGTTTGGTTCACCACTGACATCAACATTCTTGACCTAACCTATCGACATTAGTGGTTATGCCTACCAATATCCACAATGTTTCCCTAGTTGTACCAATGTTAGCACTTTATATTACTGATATCGGCACATCTAGCTAACATCAACACCATATCAATACCGTTTTCCAACATAAAACCCCCAACTTTGCACAACCTTACCTATACATTAGGGAAACTAGAGATCACATATATCTCCCCTAACCATGAAAATATGACATTAAAGATCACTTAAATCTTCACCCTTGATGAATTTTCTTGGAGATCACAAATATTTCCTCACTCATTGACCATTTTAAACCACCCTTGCATTGCTTGTCCTAACTGCTTAGGCTATTCCACTATATTTGGATATTATCCATATGCATGTATTTTAGGTGTTGTGGATGGAAAGCAAGCCCATCCGATCACTTTCAACCCTTTTATGTTTCCTAGGGGCACTTATTACCTTGGATACATAGGACACATTGACCATTAGAGCTACAAATTTAATTGGTTTGACCTATCAGCTATCACTTACAAGATGTGCTTTGGTTACTTCTATTCGAGTCCTCCTTAACCTTGCATGTTCTTGAATTTATCAACTATAACTCATTGTGGCCTACACATATAGAGTGATGCTCAATTTTCCTCCAGTCACCTAATTTCCTTTTTATCAAATCAGTACTTGATTCTGATTTCTCCTCCATTGATTCCCATTTTGAGAGGGGATACCTCATCAAATACTTGGAGCATCTAACTCCTATTTTTTGTCTTATAACATGTTAGTAAAAATTACAAGACAAAAAGGGGAAAATATAGACACCAAAATTACATCACACACCAATGCGTAAATCCCTATGTCGAAACCCCCTAAACCCTTTTTCATAATAAAAATTAATCTCCTTAACCCATAATTTTACCCCTCACACATTTAATTAATTTAAAATACTTAATTAAGTTAATTAAAAAATCCTATTTCCACCTTACCTAGCCACCTCTCCCTATGAATAACTCTCCCCTGATGAGTTACCTCAAGATCTGTGTACTCATCCTAATTACCCAAGACTTATTCCCACTTCCAAACTAAATTCCTAAATAACTACTTCCTTCCTAACCTCTTATTTTTACCATTTTATAATGGATGTCACACTTGGCACATAAAACAATAGAAAATAGGCCAGAAATAGAAAGGTTTACCTATTCTAGGGCCATCAACATCGGTCAACCCATGGTCGACGTCAGTGGGATCATCGACATTGATAATATAAGCCAAAATCCAACCCATAGTTTAGGTCAAAAAAATTAATAAAATCATTTCTTACTCTCATTCAGGCTCTCAACATTCTATTTTTGACATCCAAGCTTACAATCACCTTGCGTAAGTCAATTAGAATCAACAACTGAGTTTTTGAGGACTAACATCACCTGCTTGTTCTTTCTATTTAGGCACTCAAGTTTAGACTCCCTGGTAGGGACCATCAACCTAACACTTATCATTCAAGCAACCACCACAACTAAGTACATAATTTATACTATAGGTCATTTAAATATTTATTCTATTATTTCTTTATATCTATTATGTATTGCTTTACGCACTTTTGACTGTACTCTCATGACGTAGTTAAAAATATTCCTTGCTAACTACCCCTTTACCTGACATACCAAACCTCTGACAAAACTTAACCAAGCCATAATATCCCTCTCATAACTCTCTCAACCTTCTTGCCTTGATCCAAACCATTTCCTATACCTGAGAAAGCCTTCTGTAAGCTCCCAGATAGTTATTACCCCTATCGACCTCAATAACCTAACTGACCTCGATAGTATAACTGATATCGATCACTCCCCTATCGAAATTGATGACTATGTATTCCATAGCCTCTTTAAAACCTACCCAGATAATTTATAAAACACAAACAAAGCACCTCACTTGCACCTTGTCACTCTCTACTACATACAAGTTATTAATAATGGTAATTTTATCTCTTTCACTCTTTCTTTACCTCTCTTTTAGTTATTTATTATTATTTTATCTCTCAAAAGTGGACTATCATCTCTATGGAAATTTCACACTTCCTAAAACAAGCACGTAGCTTGGCATCCCACTCATTTAGCTACTAACAAACATCTTGTGGTAGTGTTTTCTTACTTGTAGGTAGTCCTCCCTAACCAAACAGGAGTGCTCATAATATCTAGATATGGTGTGAAAACTAAATATGGGTTCATTCTAATCACTTATCCCCATCCTTCTTTCTATTTTCCTTTAGACTTAAAATAGACAAAATTTAGTGAAATAAGTTTGTACTTGTGTAAATATGACTATGTATGGAAATTTCTAAATGAAACAATAAGTGATTTAAGTGTGCATTTATAGCAATCAAAATGGGTAACAACATGTTAAGAAGCCTAAAAACACAAAAGATAGGTTAAGGGAGAGGTTAAATTAAAATTTTAACCATTGGAAAGAAAAGGAAAAAAAAGTCTCATAGGGACATGAACACCTCCCACTATTGTCCTTATTGGCCATTGTTGTCCCCTTAGGATAAGTTCTAGGTTATGGATCTAGGTTAAAACATATACTTGAGTAAAGAAATTTTAAGCAATCAAAACATTTATATATGTGATAAATGATGATTTGAAAAAAAATGTCTTCACTTATGCTTAGGATAGTGTGAGGTGTAAAAATAGGTATTAATTAAGTGTACATTTTAATTAAAGTGGAAAATTAGTAAAATTGACATCATAAAGTATTTGTGACCATATTTAGGTTATTACAAGATGATAATGGAAATCTTATGAAACCTTATATTTATACCAACATATTAAGTATAAGGAACATAAATAAGACACATAAATATGCATGTACTATAATAATAATAAAAATAGATCTATATATTATGTAAATAAATGAAATAAAATAGGGAGAAATATTTTTACCTTTGGGTGACTCTTCATCACATCAATATTCCATTGGCCCAAGTGGAACCTTGCAAGAAATGTTTTAGGATTAAGTAATTAAATGGAGAGAATAATATCTAGATATCCTTATCTAGGTAATCCAAATATTATGACACCTCCTCAACACCACCCCTCCTATTGAGATTCAAAGGCATTTAAACAAGCCTAGGCCTCCAAGAATAATATCTTAACCTATAACTATTATTCTTAATATTTAAGAAGTATAAATGTGAATACAAGTAAATTACATGAGTGTTACATATTTTTTAATAATAATATGAACCATATATATACATAGCCAAGACCAAATTTAACCATAAACATTGAGCTAATAACTTTTACTAGGCCAATATAGTCAGAAAGGATGACGATTGACACATTAATAATTTATATAAGATGACACAATTTAAATGATAAGGCCAAGAATAAAAATTATATCATACAAATTGATATAGTATAAGGAAAAACATTCTTGAAACTTATTGTATCAACCTAATCAATATGATAAAAATATAAGATTACTCAAAAAATTGGATGGAAAATAAACATAAAGGTAAATATAAAAAGAATCTCAAAGAAGGTCAAATTGTTAGTAATGAATGTATGATATAA
Organism: Torreya grandis; assembly: GCA_037957365.1. NCBI lineage: Eukaryota > Viridiplantae > Streptophyta > Pinopsida > Cupressales > Taxaceae > Torreya > Torreya grandis. Next base: position 1,757,239 of record JARHVA010003199.1, read on the forward strand.
TAATATGTTGAAACATCTCATAAATTACCATGAGATATTCCCACCCCATTACTTATGCAGTCCTTAGGACATACACTAATGTAAATTGATACACTAACCAACCCTTAAATATAAACCATCAATAAAGTGATAAATATCAATTAAATAAACATTTTTTATATAATTATTTCTTCCATATGTGAAACATTATATAATATTAATTAAACCTTAATGATTCCATCCTTTAATAGAAGACTTACCATTATTATTTCCACTATTTATATTCCTATTCTTATATTCCTATAATGACCTTTTTTTTTGACTTGGATAAATTCTCATTCTTATATTTCTTAATAAGTTTTGTATATTTGTTTCATTTGTTTATATTATTTATCATTAGAGGAAATTTTGATTAAAAATAATATTTTAAAATAAATAATTAAAATATAGAGAATGATATATGAAAATAACAAAAATCACTTATAATATAAAATCATATGATACAATGATATCATTTAATATAAAAATAAAATAATTTTAATTTATTATAAAAAAATTATTAAATTTTGTAAACTAACTCATTTTAGTTAAGATAATCCTAATTTTTTAATCCCATCCTTTCCTTTTTAATGGGAAGTGAATATTTTTTATATTTTCACATTAATTCAATATAAAAAGTATTTTCCTTCATTTACAAACAAAATACACCACCTAATTTGTTATAAAATGGAACATATAATGAAAATATTTTCCCTATTTTAAACACAATAAATTATGTATAATAAATTTTACCATTTTGTGTAATAAATTAGTCTAAAAGATAATATAAACTAGATGATAATTTTTGTATCAATGAATAGGTTTATAAAGAGTCAGTTATATTCATATTATAACATTTAATATATAATAAAAAAATATTATTTATGAATATTTATTATATAAATAAATTTTTTAATAAGAGATTACTTTATTAATTAAAAATTAAACAATTTAATAAAATTATAAATATATTCCACAACTTCCAATTAACAAACCTTTTCAAACATGGATTTTGAGATAGTCAAATTTATTTATGGGTTAAATACCAAAAACACTTTGATCATGTTTTTGTTTATTGGGATCCTTTTATTAATTTAAATCATTTATGAGTTTATATATGTGTCTAATTTTAATGTAAAATCATTTATGTGTATTCATTAACATGGTTTATCATTAATTACAAGCCCATGAAATTTCACACAATGACAAGCTTTTGCTCAATCTTTCATTTGAAAGTTTTATTAGTAACTTTTTTAATTTGATAATGTAAATGTTACAGGTAAATTTTATTATAAATAAGGAAAATATGTGTTGTTTACATAAAAATTAATGTTTCTACCAGTGGAAATGGGGCAGACACAATAAAACTAAGATCAACATACCAAAAATAACAAACAAGTTAAAACTAGAAAATGATTCTAACCAAATGTAATCAATTGAATCAAAGATATTTCACTTTATTTTATAACTTTAGTAACTATCTTCTATGATACTACTCAGAGTCCCTCTAAGTAAGGAGTCTCATCTCAAAGTCCCCCTCAGAGGAGGGTCATATAAGAGGGTTGTAACACTACTTTTTTACCTTTTTTCTTTTTTGTGAACCTTAGTCCAACCTTTATTGTCTTACGTAACAACACAAGGCTGGTATTTTTCTTCCATTACTAGGTCCTAAGATGGTTCTACCATAGAAAATTCCATTTCTTGGTTATTCTCATAGGAGGAGATTAGAGTAGAGGGGACATCCATGATCATGAATTTCCTTGGAGATATTAAATATTTTAGCAAAGTATCTTCAGAATGAGGGGGATTTTAAGGTTCTCATTTAGAACAGAGGACTCAAGATATTCTAAAGGTGATGTATAATAATCATTATCAAAATCATATGCATCTTCTTCAACATCAACCTGTAGATGGTCAAGGATGAAGTCTTTTCACCAAGAGGAATCGTTATTTTTTTCTAAGGGAACTAGAATTTTTGGTCAAATGGCCTGTATTAAAATAGTTTTTACAAAAAAATAGTAAAACTTTATAATCCAAGGGTTTGGACTAAGAGTGATCCTCAACTTACAAAGTGATATTTTTAGGAAGGTTCTTAGAAGTCAATAATCACTAGAATTCTAGCGTAAGTAGTGTGGTATAACTGATTGGAGATATTAAATATTTTAGCAAAGTATCTTCAAAATGAGGGGGATTTTAAGGTCCTCATTTAGAATAGAGGACTCAAGATCTTCTAAAGGTGATGTAGAATAATCATTATCAAAATCATATGCATCTTCTTCAACATCCACCTGTAGATGGTCAAGGATAAAGTCTTTTCACCAAGAGGAATCCTTATTTTTTTCTAGGAGAACTACAATTTTTGGTCAAATGGCCTGTATTAAAATAGTTGTTACAAAAAAATAGTAAAAACTTATAATCCAAGGGTTGGGACTAAGAGTGATCCTCAACTTACAAAGTGATATTTTTAGGAAGATTCTTAGAAGTCAATAATCACTAGAATTCTAGCGTAAGTAGTGTGGTATAACTGATTGGTATTTAAGTGGATTTGCAGATATTCACCCAATGATTTACCAATATCCTTTAGGATGGATTTGGTCCAAAAATGAAGAGAAAAATAAGGTAGATAGACCCAAATGGGTTTTACATTAAGTAGTTTTATGACGGGTTGAAGGTAGAGGATCATTGTTTGATGGCCATGGGGTGGTGATTCAAGCACCAAAATTGGTTTTGAATCTTTTCCTTGACTTCAAAATTATGAAAGACAATAACAAAGAAACCTTTTACACAAGGGTAAATATCAAAAGTACCTTTTAGAAGGGGTTACTAATGTTTCAAGATCCAAGCATGCAACTCTTAAATTTAATATTATATATTTTGTAAATTATTTAACTCAATCATTATGTTTGTATATTGCAAACAAGGACTAAATTTGATGGATGCATTATTGTATTTGTGTTTTTACTCATAAAATATAATAATTTAAAAAAAAAGTTGTATTAGATGCAAGATCCAATTTTAAAGAGAGAATTAAAATTTTAAAGGGTCATAGTAAATATATAAATTATCTTGAGGTCAAGGGTTTAGTGTATTAGTGAGGTATAAGTAGTTTGTACTCACCACCCCAAGTTCCATTTCTATTGATCTTATGAGGAATCCTTCAACAAGTGGTCATATAGAAACCTTGAGGTATAGGTTGTACTTCTCTATGTGGACCAAGCAGAACACAACAAGGCATTTTAGATGTGTATTACTTAGTGGATGTTATGGACCCAAGCCCACTCACATATCCCACTTTGATAAGGTGCTCATCCATCACTTTGATTCATAGATTGGTTATATCAAAAGAGATTCCCCCCAACATTTTATTCCTTATGGTGGTGACCAAATGGTAAATAAGGTGAGATTTACCCATTAAGTGGCATTGCTCCCACGAGTTTAGAAGGATCCCCCAAAGTCAAAAAATAGTTGATTACCAATATATATATATTATAATAATAAAAATAATAATAATAATAATAAATTTTTATTATTATAATAAAATAAACTAACATTTGAAAGGATATATATATAATATTTTATAATTTTTATTATTATAATAAAGTATACTAACATTTGAAAGTAAATTTTGAATAAGTAACTAAAATTTCTTAATAAATAAGATTGATAATCTAATCAGTCACATCAGGGAGGCACTATGCAATCATGCAAAACTTTGTTTTGATATTTAATATTTTTTAAAATTTTTTGGTTAAACTAAAAAAAATATTAAATAAAGTTTTGCTATTAGAATGCTAAACTTTTTATTAAAAGATATTATTTAAACTTTTTATTAAAAGATATTATTCCTTTTATATATATATATATAAAGTTTACAAACCAAAAAAAATTGTTTCAAAGGTATTATGCATTTATGTAATACAAAAATCCTTCAAGTTGTGCTATATCAGTTTAGAAACATAAATTGTATTAATAAAATATGATTAAAAAAATATAATGCCATTTTTTTTACACATAAAATCATATTATTGAATGTTTATAAATCTAAGATTGAGTTTGACATTTTGATAAATAAAATAAATTAAATATTATATAAATAATTATAGAAAGAATAGTGAACAAATCTTTTTTTGAGTCATTATATAAATATGTGACACCACTCATGTAATTAAGTTATTTTTTATTATTTATAAATAAATTATTTGTGATAAAAAAATATTCATTAGGAGGTCCATTTAACATATAAATTTACCATACTAACAAATATTCTTTCGAAAGGAGTTTGAATTATGTTATTGTTTAATTTTTCATTTTTCATTAGATTATTTTATTATTGCCACAAGGAATTTCAAATTATTTTTCTATTTCATGGTCTTATCATAGATATTTTCCATGTATGTAGGTCCATGAATATCAATATCTATGTCAATTTATAGGTTTAGTCCCAAAGCGAACTTTCTTATACTAAATCTCAAATCTTTCTAGTATCAAGGTAAGTATTTTAAGAAATGTGTGGATTTATCCGAATACTTCATTAATAAAACTTCTCCTTATTCAAAATTTGGGAAAATTTTCATATTTATATCAAAATAATGTTATAGAATATGTATTTTCATAAAATAAGAAATGAATACATCCTAAATTATATAACTATAAGTTTCAATTCAAAATTTATATTTATCCACCAATATGAAACTTCTTAAGAGACCTCGTATGTTGTATAAAATGCATTGGTTTATTTAGAAAAGTCATAAATTTCAAATTAATTTTCCACATAAATTATCCATGTCTCTAACAATATCCTTGTATTATTCCATTATAATTAGATTGATCTTTCCTCATAAATTCTTTGGCCAATTCTACATCAAACTGAGTTCTTTTCTTGGGACCATGTTAGTCTTGTTGGTCTCAATGGTATTAATGCTCTCAATGACCTTTGTGATCATTCATATATTGATCATTTAGTTATTAAATATCTTTCCTTGATCAACCTAATCATTTTTCTCTTTTTCATTTCCCATTCTATCTTCCATGGTTAACTCTTGTATCCACTAGTTAAAGGCATAAAACTTGTCCTAGGTTTTGATCACCATGGTTGGGATATGATCAACATTATTCCTAATCTCTTCACCCTAATGGTATCCATCCTTATTATTATTATTATTTTTTGAGGTTTTTTCCCTCTTGGATGATCAAACAATGTGTAATTCATAAAAATGAATGTGTATATTAGGCTTTAACATTGATGTTAGGGTATGATATTAAAATTTAAGAAATTTTCTAGTCGAAAATTAAAATAATTTCATAGATTTTTTCAATTTGATTTCAAATAATCCTTCCAAATTATTTTAATCATCCAAAAAAATTTAAAAATAAAAAATATATCTAACGTGATTAGAGTATAAAACTATAAATGAAAATTTATAACTCGTATTGATTCATATTATTAAATATAAATTATGTAAACGTTCAAAATTATTTCACTTAAAAATTAAAATACATGATTTCATAGTACATCATTTTATAAAATCATAATATGCATCCATCCACAAATAAAGTGACAAAGTTCAATTAAATCGATATTTATCTTTCATGAAATCAAAAATACAAATACATATCAATATATCAATCTGTATAAATCACATGATCACATCAATACTTATATTTTTAAATATTACATTTTAAAAATAATATACAATAGATTACATTCATATATCTATGATAGGTATACCAAAATATCAAGTCTTTTTAATGTGATTGTCAAGGAAGTACAAGATTCAATATTGAAACTAAGAACTATATAAGAAGATGAAGAACACCATCAAAGAATTTACTTCCAACCATATAACCTTTTAGATCCCTTTCATACCTCTCATTGATTGAGATTGGACTTATACTTCAAATAAAGGTAGATATGGAACCAAAATCAAGGAAGATAATAATAATAACAAATATCATACTACAACCAACTCTACTTGACAAATGCAAGTTTATATAGTAAAATAAAATATGAAAAAATAAAATTTTAATATATATACTAAGTATACATACTTCTGAAATTAAGACTTAAGAAATAAATAAGTCCACCTCATTGCATCTATATTCAATTATCTACTCATAAATATAAACTCAATGTGAAACTAATGCATTTCCCCAACCTTCCTGCAATCTATAAAGTGTACCCAACCCATATATCCTAATAGTACTTAAAAAAATATAATTATATTTATTAAATGGGAATGACTTAGTTTGATAATTATCTCTTAAAAAAATTCTTAAGTATAACATTTAAAAGAGGTCTCTCATACCACCCGTGTGAGATGGTATCTCCCTCACACTTCACCAAATATTATTATCAACCAAAAAAAAAAAAAAAACAAGTTGAAGAAATAAAGGTTGCATTAAAAAGAAGGATAAATCATAGTTTATCATTTTGGGAAAAAAAATAAATATAACTTTAGCTCAATTTTTTTTTAAAGAAGGTTCCATTTTATATTTCAAGTTTCATATGAACATAATGATATCACGATGCATGTAAAAACCCAAAACTTATTTAATAAATAAATAATTTATTAACATGTTTTCACGGTTAAAGTCACAATTTTAGAGTGGAAATTAGCTTGAAAGAATAATCCAAACTACTCTTTTTTATTGATTAAAATTTAGTTATGATATTTATAATAATTTCATCTTTCATTCATGGTCTCATATTCAACACGTATATCATAGTTCATATTTATAAATTCATTATTGTTTCTCTTGAACTTTTTTCTCTTCATGGTTCATTAATTCACACCATGCCATAGTTGACTATTCATTACAAAATCCATATTAAGTCATACATTCACCTTGGTTATAATATATCATATTTACCAACTTTTATTATCTTCATACTTTACATTCATGATTAACAACATAGTTATTATAGAAATATAACAACTATGTTGTTAGTTATGAATATTAAGTATGAAGGCATTATCATCAATAAGTCTCCATTTTTGGTAGAGATAGTCTAGGTTAAATTTATGTTGTCACTTATGTTTAGTATTTGATTTGATTAATTCATAGAATTAAATCAAAATTTATTATTTTAAAATTTTTTATTTTATTTAATATGTGATCATTTTATAATCATGGACCTCTAATTTAAGCTTAAGTTTAAAGTTGAAAATAAAAAATTTTACTCGAAATTTTATAATTTATGGTCCATTTATATATATATTTAAATAAGTTGTGCCCCCTTTTCATATAGCTTAATAATTAATTGTTGAGAACTGACGTTTGTTTTTGATTAATTAAGGCGGCAAACCAGGGGCCGAACCCTATACAGTCAAAAAAGATAGGAAGACTGGCAAACAAAAGATGCCAACACCGTTCCAACGGCACAACCAAGAAACAAATTCAGAAGCAAAAAAAAAACACTGGAAAGACTAGAGTCAAAAAGGATGAAACTACATAACTATAAAATTAACAAGATCCTTAAGATTCTCATTGTCTGCATTGTCAGCATTCCCTAGATTACCCACCGCTTCCATGATCTGCAATGGCCTTCTACACGTGGACCACCTTCGAAATCTATCTTCATCATCAATGTGCATCATTCATGCTCCGTCATCTCCTTCTGAATGATCTCTCTAATGTTTGGGGGAATATGAGCCCCTTGTCGCCATACCCTCCATCCTGAGAATTGCTGACCAAGGTTGGCACAAGCATCATCGACCCTGTTACCTTCTCTGTAGGTGTGGGTAATCTCAACTTCAGAAAACTTTTGTAAAATTTACTGGATGTTCGTAATGATGTCTTTTAGATGGATGCCAATGTTAGATGCTTTATTAACGGCATCTATGATCAATTTAGAATCTCCCTAAATATTCAAATTTCTAATTCCTAGGGATATAGCTAACTTTAATCCCCAAAGTAAGGCCATAGCTTCAGCATAGTTATTGCTCTGGCAACCCATGCCACCAACATAGACAATAGACATCCCTCCTTTTTCATTTCTTATTATTCCTCCTCCACTTGATTTGCCACTCAACTTGGATGCCCCATCAAAATTGAGTTTCATCCAATTGGGTTTAGGTGGTATCCATTTAGTATGAAGTCTTTGAAGAATTTTGGAATTATCATGCCCAGGGATAAGGTTTAAAACCTTCCATTTGGCAGAAATTTGACTTTCAAATTCAGATAGGGGTTTCTCCGTAACACTAATATGAGTTGTTGTAACACTTTCCAAGATGGTCCTAACAAAGGAGTTAAACACCTGAGCAACATTTCTAGCACTGTCCCTGAAAATTCTGTGATTTTGCTCTTTCCATAAAGTCCAGATCAAGCATGGTAGAGCTTGCTTCCATAGTTCCTTAATCCAGGGATGTGTGAAGGTTGAGTTCCAGCTGAGAATTACTTCTTTAAGGTCAGAATTGCAAACCCATTCAATGCCAAAGTTGTTAAGTATTTTGCCCCATAAATCCTGGGTAAACTCATAGTGTATGAATAGGTGTGAAACTGATTCCTCTCTAGAACCACATAGAGAACATCTGTTGACCAAAGTAAACCCCCTCTTTTGAAGGCTGTTCTGAGTAAGGATTTTTTTATGGGCAGCAGCCCACCAAAACAAGTTAATCTTTGGAATGAGTTTATGATTCCAAACCTTTTTCCATACCTCCCTATTCTGAGCTTCTTTTGAAGGTTGTCCTGAGTAAGGATTTTTTTATGAGCAACAGCCCACCAAAACAAGTTAATATTTGGAATGAGTTTATGATTCCAAACCTTTTTCCATACCTCCTTATTCTGAGCTTCAGGTGTAAGTAGATGATAGGCAGATTTGACAGAGAACAATCCATTCTTATTTAGCCACCAGTATTGTTCATCCTCCCAAGGGAAGAGCGAGATTCTGATCTCCTGAACACATTAATGGATCTCCCAAATTCTTGGGATAAACTCAAGCCTGTGCACACAACAATCTAAAAGGTTTTTCCAGCTCCTTATCCCATTATTGTTTTCCATATAATCACTAACCCTATCACCAAAGAAATGAGTAGTCAGGCCTATAATTTCTCCATAGTTTCCTTGGGAGATGAGAGGCTTGTCCCTTAACCAATTATCCTCCCAGAATTTAATCTGCCAGTCATTTCCAAGCTTCCACCTAATTCCCTATTTGAGAAGACTTCTACTTTTTAGCATTTTATTCCATATCATAGACCTTTGGGGTAATCCTGCCTGTTGAAGAAAGTTGGAATCATCAATGCTATGCATGTATTTAGCATACATTATTTCCCCCCACTCACTGTTGTTGTGAATCATATTCCAACTAAATTTTGAGAGGAGGGCTTTATTCATTTTCCTAATGGATCTTATATTAAGTCCACCATGAGATTTTGGGAGACACACTTTTCCCATATGACTAAAGACATTCTCTGTTTGTCTTCCACTCTCATCCATAAAAATTTCCTTTGGATCTGTTCCAGCTTTTTAGCAAAGTACGTAGGAATTTTAAAAAGAGACATGAAGTAAGTAGGAATACCTTGCAAGGATGTCCGAAGAAGTTGTAGTTTACCTGCACTACTGAGTAGTTTCCCTTCCACCCAAGAAGTTTCCTCTATGTACGTTCCACAATACCATTCTAAAAACCTGAAGATACCTCTTTGACTGAGAGTGGGAAACCTAGGTAGGTAGTTGGTAGGCCAGCCTCAGCACAATCTAAGATATCAATGATTATATGTCTAAGTTCATTAGGAATGTTGAAGAAGTACACATTGCTTTTCTGGAAATTTATTCTTTGTCCTGAGTCTTTGGCATAATCATTAAGTATATTCTTCCATCTTCTAGATTCGATCACTGATGAGATACCAAATAAGATGGTATCGTCCACAAACTGTTGTATAACCATATGATGAAGGGAAGAGGCAGGTTTAATGCCTACTAGCTTTTTTGAAACTATATCAGCTTGTATGTATCTTCCCAGTGCCTCAGCCATAATGATGAATAGGTACAGGGAGAGAGGGTCTCCCTGACAAATTCCTCTCAAGAAGGAGAAATCCCTCTAGGAACACCATTAACTAGCACTGAGAATTTAGCAGAAGAGACCGCATTCCATAATAAGCAAGCTAATTTATCATTAAACCCAAATTTTCTAATCACTTAGAATAGAAAAGTCCATGAGACTCTATCATAAGCTTTGGATATATCAAGCTTGAGGGCCATTCCAAGGATTTTGCTCTTATCCATGGAGTGGATAGTCTCATGTGTGGTGATCACAACATCAAGAATGAGGTCACTACTGATACTAGAATTTTTTAAGTACATGTGAAGTATGTGATCTCTTTTATATAATAAAATGATTAAGTGGTTTATTAGTAGCCATAGGGAGATTTTAAATAGGAAAAAAGGCACCCATCCCAATGTTACAACGTCTCTTTTAAAATAAGAAAGCAGGTCATAATTTCATGAGACACACAATTATGGTTTTAACCCAAAATTATCTTATGCCTACATGCTACCTTGTGATTTTTACTCTTTCATTATACTAGTACACACCTCTAGGAACATCACTATTTATTCCAAACCTATATACTATATTACACACATATTCTCAGACCTTCAACTCATTCTTTCCATGTATGGGTTAATAACATTAGACTAGGTCACTATCATCAGTAGATATTGATCTAAGACTAACATTAGCAAGCCTCTCCCATCAATGAATACCTTTTAAAATACATTTTTCGTAAAGGTTGGCCCATATATCTACCATGTTGGTGGCTTCATAAATTATCTAATTTAACTCTTATATCTAAAAATCAAGGCATTACTTGATAGGGGACTTAAAACTTATCTAGTACACTACTAAACATTGATAAGATTTGTCCTATTCTTCCCAAATCAAAAATCAATGATTACGAGTTATCACATGCCAAGTTTAAAGAACACCAAATCCAAGTTATAGAAATATTTATCAAGTACCAAATCCAAATCATTAGTTACATACATATAGAGAAGGATAAAAAATTCACAAATGCATTAGGTGGGATAACTACATATGGATTTATTTCCCTCCTTGGAGTGTTGAATATGTAAGAAATGGCCAACCATCAAATATGAGGATTGGGGTTAGCTCATTCCATTATAATTTATTTATTTTTTTAAGTTTATTTGCCTCAAGATCAAACCCAAGGTTTCAAGGTGAAGGAGGTTGATTTACATTGTTGTGTGCATCATGAAGGTTTGACATGGTATATAAAAATATTTGAGAGATAATGTAGGTGATGTATGGTGACATACCTATATTATACCATAGGTCACTACACACCACTATATGTTAGTATAGACAATATATACTAATATAGATATGATGAAATTGACCCTATATAGATAGGAACATAGTTTTAGATATCATATAGTTAGTATGTACATTTCATTTTCAGTGAGTTCATTAACAACTCACATAAAAAGTGTTTATTTAATGATTATATGGATCATATTAAGGGTTGAATCCTTATGTTATGAATGTCTCATGCCTAGATATATGTAACCTTTATTATTAAATGCACCAATAAATTTTGTTTTGTTATAATCTAATAAAAACAAATGGTACCAAACTGATAATTATTCTTGACGTAATATTATTCATATTTTCATGAAGTAAAAAGTTTGAACTATTAGTTTTTGGACCCATCATACTTATAAAAATTAATTTTGACATTTTGAGTACAATATATGTCTTCTTATTTAAAATATTTAAACATGATGGATCCAGAAATCAATATTTCAAAAATTATTCTATATGTGTGATAGAAGATTAGGGGCATGCCATAGTGTACATTCTTGCCCCAATATATTATGTCTTAAAAGAGATTATACAAATGTAGATTTGTTTTTTAGTCTTTATTTATATTAATTGAGGTATTATATTCTTTAAAAATTAATCAACATAGATTTTTTAATATCGATTTCCTCCATGAGTTCATTATTGTTTATATATCTCTATTTACTAAGTTTTTTCGACTATTTTCACAACTCTTACTTTGGCAAATTAGATATGTGTGCCTCAATTTGGAGAATTCTATTTTACAATTTTTTTACAAAATTTTCACTATTTATACATGATAACTAAAATTTTATACATGTTCATTCACATGTTTTAGGTTGTATGAATTTTTTAAACCCCAATATTTAAACTACAAAATTTCAAACATTTGAAGGTTATGAATTGTTATTATGTAAGTGGCCTTTAATATTTTTCTAACATTGAAAATAGGGTTTTGAAATTGATTACATAAACCTTTATTATTTTAGAGTTTGATCAAAGAAACATACAAATCGCACTATCACCATCGAAATATACATGTTAAGGTTGTATTTAAAATTTGATAATAAGCACATCAACCAAAGAATTAATAATATTAATTTGATATAAAAAGGATCATCTCTGTAATAAAATCCATAAGGATCCCCACAATAATCTTAATAATCCTTTGCTGAAGGGTTATTTTATCACCAACCAATCATTTTAGTGTTATGATTAATTTTGTTTACATTGAAATAGCATCCACTAATAAAATTTAATAAAATTCATTGTGCATCTATTTACTACTTTTACATAGTTTATCTTAACTGACTGGATTATAACTATCATTATTAATGTCACTTCATACTTGTTATAATATCTCATCTTTATGTAAATAAACTTCCTTATATAACTAAAACAATATTTAATAATAAGGGATAAAAACTTAAGAATTATATAAAATGAACTCTTTTATAGTTATGGAATATAAAATAAAATATTCTAAAATTAATCCACATGATTTTTGACCTCTTTTGAAATAAATTTTATTTAGAAATATCTAATTTCAATGATTATCATAAATGATAATATTTTATTGACTATCACTATTTCATTCATAATGGAATTAGATAATTACCTCCTCCTATTAGGTGACCCTAAGCCATGTTAAGATTAGATATACATACCACATATTTAATTGATTGAAATAGATTTTCTTGTTATAATAAACAAGTCTGAATTTTCATCTGCATAAGTAACAAGTATGATTGGTATTATTATATAGATATAATATGTAACAAATCAAAAACATATTAATTTTTTTTTGATTTACTCCACATGGTTCTGAGCCTAATGGAATGAATCTTAATTTCATAAGCATGATCAAGTCCATATCTATGTTAGACCAAACATAGGTATTTGACTAAGGTTAAAAATTCTTAAAAGATATTTCTAGGAAGTTAATTTTAAATAATAAATATGTAGATTAGGGTGTACCAGTGCACTTAATAAACAACTCATATCCTCAAATCTAAATAATTCACCTATGGCCTTACTAAAAGGACCAATACCACCTTTTAGCCTTAACTAATTTCCTTGACATAAAATAATTTGCACCTTAACCATATAGAGAAGATAAATTCTAAACTCATGAGTGTGTAGGTCAAACATTAAGAATAATCATATCAAGATAAATTATAAATAGTTTAATTCACAATAAAAGAATCATCACAATAAGCTTATGTATTCAATGATTTACATAATTATGTGAACAACAAGACTTAAGCTTTAGTTTTATTTCCAAAAATAATACAATGTAATTTGTTTGATACACTTCCATAAATACATGTTGTGTGAAGTCTATTTCCATCAATTGGGACTACCTATTTATGTCTTCATGTCTTGAACTAGGATCACTACTCTCATGGCTTTTATATTGATAACATTCAACAAATTTGTCAAGATAATTTAAATTCAAAAAAAGTACATTATTAATTCTTATTATTGATAGACGTTAATGCATACGTGGCTATTACATTAATTGGAATCACCTCTAATTTTTACATAACAAAAATAATTAGCTATAAATAATTTTACTTAAGTTTTTTCACTTGAACATCCTACAATACCATAGAGTAATAACTTACTATATGTAAAATATGCTAGTCATATGGTCTATTAGTATGACATAAATATAAATAATGAACAATAATCAAACATTATTTTGAGAATTAAATATGATATTTATGTTTTAAAAAACATCTTTATGCTTTGCATAGTACCAAATTAATAAATTTCATGAAGACTTTCATTCCCTTAGCGTTGTTACACCAAACATCAATAATCCTATCATTAACTTATTCAATGAACTTGTATTTTCATTTAACAAAAGACTAAGCCAAAAAAAATTATTATTTACTAGAGTTCCACCTTATGAACACCTTATTATTTCCTTCTCCATCATTTTGGACTTTTAAATATCCATTAACTGATTATATTAATCAACATAAAAATACACAAGAATAATTATCTTCTAAATTCAATATCAAAAATTAACCTAAAGGATTAGCTTTAAGACATGTATGTTCTCATATTCCAAGAATAAACTAATAAGATAAATTTTGGTGATATAAAATCATTAATAAAAGTTAGTTACAACTAATAGACATATTATATTTTAATCTTCAACATGAGATATAAATATCAATCTATATACCAAACCAAATTTCTAAAATGAATCTAGAAATTCTTAAAACTCTCATGCCCAGTCTAAAAGAGTGTTACTTCATTTCATTGAACTCAAATAGAATTATAAAAATGATGTAAAATATGATGTTCATACTAAAATATATAACATAACTTCATTTTATTTTTTATGAATATAATATGTATGAAATGATAGAAGCATATTTATAGTTCCTATAAGTTACATTTAATAATTCCAACTCTCTAAATTAATACAAATACAATAATCAACCAAAATTACCTTATCAATGAATTATATTATATTTTCATCCATTGATGAATATAAAGATGAATAACACTCAGAAAACAACTCAATAAATTAATTTAACTAAGACTCTTAATAAAAATATAATACTAAATATATTCTCCTTTAAAAAATAATAAACTAATTAATATCTCCATTTCAAGGTAATAGATCGACTTCTCAAATTACAATGTGCAAATAGTATTGAACCTTAACTTCAATGTTCATAATCCAAAGATCACATCACTTAACGAATTAATTTCAACAAAATATGTACTTACAAGAAAATAGATAAAAGATATCTACAGTTTACAATAACAACTTAAAATAATATTAAAACAACTTTATATTTATCAACATAATAAGTTATTTTTAATTTGAATAACGAGTTCATTACACTTAAATAATAAGACTATAACAATGAATTGTATTTTCTAAATTACAATAAGATACATATTTAAATCATGCCTTTCAATAAATGCCAACATAATTGAAATCCAATTTCAAGAAGAATCTAAGCACTCAAATCATATTTTGAAGATAAACATTCAAAGGCCCACCCATATTGCCCAATAATCCCAAAATTAGTGGCCCTAGACCACCCCAGCCATCAATTACATGTGGAGTTCAATAATAGGGGGTTATAGAAGGGTTATTAATAATGGAGATTCTAAGCTTAGAAATCAAGAACTAAAAGAATGAAAAGTGATAGACTATAAAAAAAAGTGCATGAAATAGAAGTACTTGTGATTAGCTTTATCACTATTGTTTAACATGTGAATAGATCCATTTGACTTCCACGGATCAACAATGATTGTTATATCCATTAACTTCAAATATGACACTCATATATATACCATGAAGGTATTTTAATAATCAAATAGTATTAATGATATTCAAAACTACTTCTATTCTCAACATTTATCCTAAAAAGTAGACATCAAATAGTTCCAAATCATATTGTCATAAAAAAAAGTCATGACACCAAAAAGAGTCACAAATAAGAGTACACAAAATGAGAAAGAATCCAATCCATATTTTTCATGTCATTCCTCATAAAAATTCAAAATTTTTTGAATAGAATAAATAACTCCATTTAACTTCAAATGGAACCATATGCTCTAAAAATTTGTTCAAATCAAACATAGAGTTTCAAAAATCCTAACAAAACATAAAATGAGCACCTACAACAAAAATATATCTACATAAAATGACTATAAACAATAATATATCCTGAAAAAATTCACCATAACCATAATAAACAACCATTCCTCGAAAATAAGACAAAATAGTAACCGGTAAAATAATAACTAAAAACCCATTGTTTAAAACAAACAATGATAACAACATGCTCAAAGCCAATAAACTTGAATATTAACAAAACTCAGTCCAATATCCCATTCAAACATAACCATATAAATATAAAAGTATGAATAAAACTACATAGGTTGAGTACCAATATGAGCCAAATGAAAACAAACCCAAAAATGTTTCCACAAGAGTATATTCTAATATAAGTCGATTATATCATTATGGGTTCATTATGAAGTCTACAAACTTCACCATGAATCGATAATGCTTTATTATTTTTCTATTTATACTCAATCAATAAGTAACACATAAAAACTAATATTATTTTCTCATCCTCAAATAAAAATCAAACCACTTACTTGTTAAATGCAGTAACAATTTATAAGAATACCATGGCCTCTTATAAAAATAAAAAAAGATATTGTTTTTGCACCCATTCAAGCCCTTTATAACTATAATGACTACCATTAAATCCCATATCAATCTTGAATTATTTTTGTGAACAATTGATAACATAGACCAACAAAAAACCTTCATTATTTCCCAAATTCAAATAAAAATTGAACTTAAAATATCAAAATATTCCCTATATGCCTTCAATCGCCTTCACAAAAGCAATTAGTAGAGTTCAGCTAGGGTTCAGTAGGATGAGATCACCATACTCACAAAATACCAAAATAAAAAGAATTAAAAACCAATTTATGGGGCTAAATTCATCATGACTTAATTTCTAATATATTTGAAACCCAAAAATAAGCATGTTATGATTAAAACAAATAAAAAATTAGGGAAGACCCCATGACCTAATCATGGTCCCCATTCAATAAAATTAAATTATTTTTCACCAAAAGGGTTGAATGAACATGTAAAATATAACAAATCCAAGTTTAATATTGTTCTCCTTGATCTATAATCAATAGAACATAATTCAATTACTTACCACAATATACATGAATTTAGACCAAGAAATAAAATTGTGGTCAAAGACAAAACACATAACAACTTTGCTAAACAACCAAATAGATAAAAAATAAAATAGTCAATATGAACCAAAACAAAATGAAGCTCAAAATATCTCATCTCAAAATATCAATAACTCATTATTAACATTCTCATAACCTTTGTTACTAAAGACCAAATCCAACCAAAATCATTTTCTTTTTCTTGTTACTTTAATCATCAAAATGATACATCGCTAGTATCTATGTGTAAAAACCAATATAAAATATTAAAATTAATTTAAATTTGAATTTAAATAAATTGAATTAAATTATCCATGTGACAACATAAACATGTCCAATACACATAATATCATCATAATATCTCAAAATAGAGTCTCAATAACATCCAAATAATAGTTTAATATCAACTTAAATAACTAAATATCATGCTAGATAGAAATCAAATGTGCAGCCAACAGTTCCATAAAAGAAATCGGAGCACATGAAACTAAGGTCTTGACATAATAACATCAATTTTGAATCCAATATTCATAAATTATACAATTACATTTACATAATGAGTGCCAATTCAAATACCTTGTTCATTTATGATATTTAACTTAACTGATTCAAAATTATAACCAAGATGAAGAATCGCTTACTAATATTCACCTCTAATTTATTCCCTCAAATCCAATTAGAGTATATAATAGTTTTAAATGCATTAAAAATGTTTAATTTATATATTTTAACCCAATCTTGAGGACGGAATAATATTGCTCATTACAATTTAATATACTCTTTGTATTCAAGAATTACTATCCAAATGAGCTAAATAGTTTTTGACAGTTAATATAAAACCACTAGTTTATGTGATTTTTTAATAACTTTAATTTATCTTTGTATCCACACTTCCACACTAATAAATTTTCATTTGAATCTACTTCATATTATAGTAAAATTGATGGTTAAAGATAATTCAATGATCATGGGCTGACATGGTCAAAGGTTTAGATCAAGTAGGCTAGGTCTATTCAGGCCTCCAAATTTTCCTAAAAGAAGTAGACAACAAAATTTTCATCCATGTTCTAGACCCTGTGGTGCAACAAGATGACATAGAACTCACCAAATCTATCCTTGTTGTGTTTTGGAGCCCATTTCTAAATTTTCTAGACCTGCTTTAATGGGAAATCAATTTTTGGGTTAACTTTGCCCATGGCTTTGGTACTCATTATTTTATAATACCACTTTATTGATGTACTATGTATATATGGATATTTCATAGGTAATACATCATGAGAATGAGGGTTTGATAAGGAAGAATAGAGTGTGTGAATTCAGGTATGAATTCAGGAGGGTTTATTGAGCACAACTCCAAACATTTTTTTTATGCATTATAATTTTGAGAACATAGATATGAGAGTCAATTGAGCTCTTGTGGCTTGTAATAAAATATGAGCAAGTGTTTGTTGGTGGATATAGCCCACATTGGGTGAAACACATTAAATCTAGTCTTCTTATTATGCATGTTTATTTCTATTTTTTATACATCCCTATTCATATCTATTATTATTTTGATTCTATGAAATTATTTTGCATTAATTTCTATATTTATTCCTAACAATCCTTTCCAGGGTTTATGGATACCACCCAAACATTGATGCTTTTTAGAAATGGGTTAAAGAAATATGGAAACCCAAAGGCCACTTAGAGGTGGTTACTTTGGCTAGGGTTTTTTTTTCCTAATTAACTTCTCTCTTTAGGAAGATTACATAAGGGATCTCTTTGAAGGCCCCTAGTTAATGGGAAAATCTAGTGTCTCTATCAGAAGATGGAAGAATAGGTCAAGCCTTAATAACATATCCATGGAAAATGTTCCCATGTGGGTTCTCCTACTTGAACTCCCATTGGAATACCGGCATCTATATTTCATCAATGGGATTACTAGGGCACTACGTTAACCCATTAAAATTAACCCAATTACTCTATCCTACTAGAGAATGGTCACTGATCATATCCACATCTTGTTGTCATCTAACAATCCCCTCTTCCATGAAATAAAAATAAAGTCAAAGTATAGTGTTTGGGTTCATAACATCATCTATGAAAATAATGTAATAATTTACCCACAGTGTGATGTTCCAAGTCACATGCTCTAGGATTGTCCCAAAAAAGGCCAAGATTCAATGGACTCATCTCAACAAAGGATCATAGTGGATGTGTCAAAGGTAGATCCATATATAGTATGACCACTCAAGATCAACTCCCCTGAGCCCTCCTGAACACTCCACTTACTAATAATTTCAAAGCATCTCCTTCTGCTAGCATCAAAATAGGCTTTATAGTGGCCTCCCATTAAATATTTAGAAATGAAGTGTTAAAGATGGTTTAAAATTTAGATAGTCATCTCAAGTTTATCTCCACCTAGCCTCTCCTAAATGCCTCTCCCTTTGGTAATTTTAAAGGTACTCCTTGTTTAAACACTTTCATTCCCCCTATAATAGTTTTTGATTTTGATCCAC
This sequence comes from Torreya grandis, assembly GCA_037957365.1. Classification (NCBI taxonomy): domain Eukaryota; kingdom Viridiplantae; phylum Streptophyta; class Pinopsida; order Cupressales; family Taxaceae; genus Torreya; species Torreya grandis. The sequence goes on from JARHVA010003199.1 coordinate 1,776,799, forward strand.
CGGGGGAGTCAGGACCCATGGAGTCACCCCCCTCTGACCCCTTCCCTCACCTCTCTCTTAAGATCTCCTCTCCCCTTCCCTCCTCATCCTTGCTTCTTCCTAGCATCCCTTCTCCCCCTCCCTATCACTCCTTGCCTTCCCCTTCCCCCTTATCCACTCCCCAGGTCCTACCCTCCTCTCCTAAGAGTCATTCCCCTCCTATGGCCTTCTAGTCCCCCTTAAGCTCATAAACCTTTTCCCCACCCTTGTATTTTGGCCCTCTCCCTCCTCCCCCCAGCTCCCTCCTAGGGAGTCCCATCCCCTTCCCTTTCCCATCTGCACAACCTACCCCTCCCCCACTTCCCCCTCATTTTCTTACCTCCCTTCCCCACTTTTGGGGTCTACCTAAGCCCTCACTTAGAAGATCCCTCTATTTTCTAGCATACATGCCTCCCTTCCAGCCCACCCCTCCCCTTAGGCACCCCCTCTCCCCTTTCTCATAATCCTTGACACTTGGTAAATAAGTGGGGAAATGTTTTGATCCTCTCTCTCCCTCCCAAGACCTCTCCCTAGATGATGGGTTTGTCACCTAATCTAAAAATAAAGAGGAAAAAAAAGGCCAATATTGGCATTATTCCTAAATGTGTGGGTATATCCCTAATAATGATTACAAAGAATTTAGAAACTACAAAATATATTGCTAAAGGATCTCAAAAAACTCTTAAGTTCCAACACAATAAGAAATGAAAATTCTCTCATGGAATGTTAGGGGCCTAAATAACCCCAACAAATAAAGGACCCTCTGTAATACCATTAAAAGGGCCAATCCCTCTATTATTCTTATTCAATAAATAAAAATGTATGATTCCATACTCAAAGCCAATGTAACACAAATATGGAAAAATTCCCAAGTTCTTTCTTCAAAATTTGTAGGTGATTTAAGTGGCTTGGTGGTCTTATGGAACCCAAATGATCTAGGAGGTGACCTCTTGTGAAAATCAAACAATCAAATCTTGGTCTTATTCATTGATATTTCTAGCAATTGCAAATGGATTCTAACCAATGTTAATGATCCTAGCTCCAAACTAGCTATGATTCTTCTATGGAAAGAATTTTTAGAATTTTAGAAGACCTACATCAATTGGAATTAGATTGTGGTGGGTAAATTCAATAATCCTCTCATTCTTGGAGACAAAAAGGTGGACTCATTGACCTCACAGATAACATGATGGACTTTAACAGCTTCATTGCTAATGCAAGGTTAGTGGATGTCGATCTTTATGAAATTCTATTCACATGGTCCAATAGAAGACTAGGAAAAAATATAATACAATTCTACCTCGACAAATTTTTGATCTCCTTAAATTGGGACATTCTCTTTTCCAATAGACTTTCTTATCTTCCTAAAATTGGGTTTGACCACAAACCCTTGGTATTTGAAGCTAACAAAATCTCTAAGCCCAAATGCAACCCCTTTAAGTTTGAAAACATGTGGTTTCACCACCCTAATCTCATGGACTTATTAAAAAATTTGTGGAAAGAACCTATCTCAGGTTCTACCATGTTCATCCTCACAAAAAAAATCAACTTCCTTAAAACCAAATTGAAAATTTAAAACAAGGAAGTGTTTGGGGATATCTTTCTATAGAAAAAGGCCCTCAAACTATAACTTTCAATTATTAAAGAGATTAGTGCCTTTGGAAATTATAGTGACCTCATGGCTTCAAAAGAAAAAGACCTCCTATGTCAATTTCATAACATGGAAACTAAAGAGGAGGCCTTTTGGAAACAAAAATCTAGATGTTTATGGCTAAAGGAGGGTGACAGGAACACAAAATGTTTTCACCATTCACCTTTAAGATAGAAATATCAATAGAATCTCCTAATTACAAATGGAAAATAATACCATTATCAGGGATAAAGATAACATATCCTACCATATTATAAATTTATTTAGGAACCTTCTCTTGAATGATGGAGTTATAGAGGATTCTCTAGTCTCTTCTACTCTCTCAAACTTTGACAAAGTCTTCTCTACTACTGAAAATGCTTCCCTCATAAAGATTCCCACAAACAAGGAAATTAAAAGTGTAGTTTTCCACATGGAAGGGTTTAAGTCTCTTGGACCTGATGGTTTCCCACTATTTTTCTTCTAAAATTTCTAGGACATTATACCTAGAGGTCGAATAAGCCACTAGATATTTTTTTAATTCCAAATCTATATTCAAAGAAATAAACATCATCTTTCTAGTTCTAATCTCAAAAAAACAAGGCACCACTAACATCTAAGATTTCTAGCTTATCAAACTTTGTAATACCACCTACGAAATATGTAATCTCTTCTAGATAAAGTCATTAGGGAGTAATAGGGGTCCCTTGTGGTAGGTAGATAAATCATAGAAGACATTGCCTTGACTCACAAAAGCCATGCATTCCATCTATAAGTCCTCAATACAAGGCATGTTACTCAAACTGGACATGTTGAAATCTTATGATCAGGTTTCCTAGTGTTTCTTGATGCAGATTATGGAAAAACTGGGGCTAAAGCATGATACCAAGAAAATTATCTAGAAATGTATTGCCACCCCCAAGTTCTCTATTATTATTAATGGTTTCCCAAAAGGTTTCTTTTCTAATTCAAGGGGCATGAGGTAGGGAGATCCCCTCTCTCCATACCTCTTTATCATTTTAGAAAAAACCTTGAGAAGAAGCTTGAGGAGAGCCTACACTCAGGTCCTTATAAAAGTTATCTCGATAGCCCAAAATACTAACCCTTCACTCATGAGAATTTTGTGGATGACACCATTATCTTAGGAGATGCTTCTATTGAGGAAGTTGAACAACTTACATATATATTAAAAAACTACAAAAAGGTGTCCAATCAATGTATCAACTTCTAAAAGAGATCCCTTTTCTTCATCAACACCCACTACAATAGAAGAGAATCACCAAAATTATACACTATCAAGTGGGTAAACTGTCAGCAATCCACTTGGGCATCCCTTTATTTTTAGGTAAAATGGAATCTCAACTTTATAACCCCCTAATTGATCACATTCAAAGGACATTAATGGGATGGAAGGATCACCTTCTTACCTAGGCAGGGAAATACTAGTTTTTAAAGGCCTCTATTGAGAACATTCCCATATACTAAATGTCTATTTTTAGAATGCCATCTAATATTGCCTCTAAGATTGAACAAATCCAAACAAACTTCATATAGAGAAGAACTAAAGAAAAAATTAGATTCAATCTTATTGTGTGGGATAAGGTCTATCTTTTGAAAGCTAATGGAGGTCTTACCCTGAGAAGCATCAAATTTGTGAATAGAGCCTTATTGGCAAAAATGGACAGGTGCCTGCTGAAGGAGAATGGGGATTGGGTAAGAACCATAAAGGCTAAATACCTAGAAGAAGTGAAAGAGGATACCTTCCTATGGGAAGAAGGCCCTTCTGATGGATCCACCTTTTGGAAATCCATATCTAGCTATAAGGACCTTTTGTAGAAAGGCATGCTATGGAAAATTAGGAATGGTGAGAAAATTGACTTCTAGGAAGATGCCTAGTTATCTCCCATGCACTCTCCACTTAGGGGATTTAGGTGGGGTGGTATAGATAGTTCAATCATAGATGGGGCTCTAAAATCAAACATTACTTGGAAATCAAGGATGGAACAAAGTGCTAGAAAGTCATCCCTAGTGAGGATCTATCACTAGAAGAGTGTTAGGCTATTTAGAACCTCAACCTGCCATTAAGATAGGTCCACATCCCATTCTTCTAAAATTAGGATCAATTTAGTTGGTGGAAGAAAGATAATAGATCCTACTCAATGTCCTCAGTTCATGTCATTGACTTTAATTTGGAAAGTGAATGGAGTCTATGAAAAAACTTTTGGGTAAAGCATCTGACTCCTGAAGTTAATTTCTTTTTTTGGCTTATATCATAGAATAAAATTTTGATAGTAGACAGCCTATCCAAAATGGGGATGATTGTTTCCAATAGGTGCCCAATTTTTCAAAGTGTAGAATATTCTATTCATCACCTTTTTCTTGAATGTTGTTTCATCTTGACTTTTTTTAATGGCTAACTAAATTGACTTAACATAGCCTAGATTAAACCAAATAATGTCCTAGATCTCATTATGTAATGAAATTCCCCCTCAAACATCCCTTACCTTACTTTCTTTAGCATATTGTCCTCCCCCATTGGTTCTGGTGTGTTTGAAAATTTCACAATGATGATATTTTTCTCTGCAAAAGATATTAGTTGAAAGGCATCTTCCCCTACCTCTGCCAGATCATTACAAAAAACTAGAAAGCTTGCCCCCCTAAGTAAAAATATCCTACCCCATATCATTTCTCATTCTTATAAATTAGAACATCTAACAAGTTTTATGCTCTCCTTCAAAAGATTTAGTCTACAAACACACTAAATGGAAGGCTCCTCTGAAAGGCTAGGTGAAACTAAACTTTCATGGTGCCTCTAAGGACAAACTAGCTCCTGTAGGGGGTGGAAGTATTATAAATAATTCTAAAGGGGAGATGTTGGTTATGCATATGGGTCCAATGGGAACCCAAATTAATCACCTAGTCGAAGCCAAGGCTACCCTATGGGGTATGAGATTGGTGACAAGCATCAACCATAATAGGATAATTATTTAGGTAGACTATATGAATATATTAAATGCATTTGAAGGAAATACTACATTCTCACACAATATATTGATGATGCTAAGCATCTCCTAAAGGGTGTATCTCATGTTCAACTCATACATACCTATAGGGAAGGAAACAGGGTGGCTAACCTCCTCATCAACATTAGAGTTGATCTCCACCTTTTAACTAACTATCACGATGTAGGAAATATCCCATCTAATGTCCTTAATGCCATATGAGATGAAGGTATTAATACAATTTAAAAAAATTATTTATCCACACGTGTATGACCTCATCTCAAAGAGGTGGATCTCAATTAGATATATCTATAATTATTCTAAAGTGAGGGGTCTTAATTTTTTTTATGAGCCTTTGGTGGGAATTCTAAACCATTCATGCTATTTTCAAATTCACCACATCTAGAAATTTCATTCCACCCATTTCAGATCTATGCACACAGTCTACATGGGGGGTGACAGGAATAGGTTGGAACCTACTTATTGCAAGGAGGTCTATGAATAGAATAAAGTCTGGAGGAAGCTAAAAAAGTAAGGACTCATGAAATTCATGGAATGGGTTACAAAATGTAATGTTGAGATATCACATGACTTTGTGGTGGCTTGGAATAAGTAGAAATTGATCATCCATGGCATCCCTATTAACGTTTTAGAGGATTTTAGTGGTGAAGAAACTAGAATGTCATGTGTAGGCATAAAGGCTTTTAAAGATCAGTAAAAATAAAGATTTGCTATGATGATTTTTTAGAATAAATGACTTTATGCATATAGACAAAAAAGGCTTTGCATGGGTTGATCTTCCATGTTACTAGCTTGACATTTATCTTCAAATCATGTGGTATATGACACTCAAAGGTAAATATACATTTAATTTCTCCCACCATTTTTTGATTCTTAATCATTTCATTAGATATAAAATTAGTCGGCCTTAATTTATACTAAAGTCCCTTGAGAGTACCATCCTACTTCACCAAGTGAATGACATAAATCCCATCCTTCACCAAGGCTTGATTCTCCTTTTAGTTAAACATGGCCAAGTTTTCTATGGTCTAGAGGTCCCCTTGGGGGTTCCTCCTTTGGGGAGGACTCCCAAAAGGACACCTTAATGGAGGATCCCATCAAGGGATCCCACTATCTCTCTGATCACACTCCCTAGGATAGTTTATCAAAGTCCCCCTTGATGATCTCCCCTTTAAATTGTTTATCCCCAAACTAAAACCTATTGATCTAGAATTAGGTGCCCCTATGAAAACAACTTGGAAAGGAAAAGCCATTGTTATGGATGAGCTAAAAAATAACAAACTATAGATTGAGAATTTCAACTTAAAGGTTCAGCAAGCAGGGTTGGGTCTAGCCAAACTCATTTAGGATTGGAATTCACCCCAAAGATAGGTTGAAGCCATAGTTCAAGATTTCATCCTTTTTTCATAACTCACTTAGTCCCCTACCTTTCAATCACCAAAGGTTTTAAAATCCTCCCCTTAGGTCTCCCCTAAGGGGGTCCCCCCTAAGTAGTCCCCCATACAGGCTAAAGGAAAAAAATTCCCCACAATGATCTTCCTTGGACAAGAGTATGAAGGCCCTAGGAACCACACTTGAGGAAAAATATCAAAGGAAAAATAGATCATTTCAGTGGGCACTGGAGATGTTGAAGACCCTTAGGAGGGAATTTCCTCTTAGTTATATTATGGTTTCCTATTTTTGTTTTCATTATAGCTCTGTAATTTTTTGTTTTTTGGTTTCTCGGCCCTATTGATGGCTTATTGATAATCTTGTACTGCATTCTAGTGGTTCTAGGTCTCTATAAAACCTAGCTTTTACCTTATCAAATAAAAATATAGATAATATAATATTTTTATGTTTGGGATAGGACCTTAATAAACAAACACATATTAATTGTTTAATTGGTCATGGAAAAAAAATCAAATCATATATCAACATTGTAAAACCTTGAGTAAATCTTATTTAAGTACAGTTAAAGACTGAACCATATTTATATGCATTCAAAAAAATAATATGGGTTTAAATACTAAATAATGAATTGGATTTTTTCATATTTGGTGAGACATAGATTCATATTCATTTATAACAAAAATACATACAAGATTCTATTGAAAAAATTCCATGTATTTCAATATAATCTTTAATATATCATCAAAATAAAGATAACCATGTACATATCAACAAGTTAATGTGACTAAGTAATTATGTAAATAAAATCAAAAAGTATAAGACCATTAATGCCTCATAAATCCTTGACATTTAAATATTAATTCAATAATATTTTTATTATAAGTTTATTTGTAACCAAAAAATAAGCATGTACTCTACCATTATGTTTGCCAATAGAAAAAATGAGAAAGTTGAGCCCAATCATTAGTGGTCCATTCCACCCCAACCATTGATGAAAAGGTATAAATATTTTCACTAAAAAGTGTATCAATAGAATAAATGTACAAATGTGAAGAATATAAAATTGGTTTTGGTTCCAAGAAATATGTTAAGGTTCTCATTGAAAACAAACACAATATAGAAAATAAACCAAATGATTTAAAAGTAAAACTAGAAATTATTTTCATTAAACCTAGTTATTTTATTTGTGTAATACAAATGCAACAATATAATTCCAATAAATATTTTAGGGTTATTATCCAAGCCAATAAAATCCAACCATAATGTAAACCCATAAAATGTATTTAAAAAACCAAACAAAATATAGGGTTTTAATTCAAAAAAAAAATTGACTTTGAAGGACATAAATAAAAACCATTCTAATCAACCAACACATACCTATCCAAAATGGGAAAAGTATTAAGTGTGTAATGAATTTTTCTTATGCCTAATGCAATAATTAAAGTTACATAATAAAACATAGCATGCAAGCTTACAACCCAATAATAACAACCTAAGACAATGTAACCAAATATCTGACAATAGAATTATGATAATTATTTTCTAAATAACTAAATTGAAGTATATGAATGTGGGTCATGAAAAATGAAGGATTTTTATTGCCTTCATTCTACTTTATTTTTTTCCTTTAAAATTAATAATACAATAAAGTGAAATGTGAATAAGAAACATATGGGTTCATTACTTACTATTATCCAACCAATAAAGAAAGAGCAATATTGTTATGTATACCTTCATATGTTATCCCTTGTTATTCAATTTTATCCTTTCATTATTATTATTTCTTATTTGTATGTGTTTATTCAAGAAAACCACTTAAAAACCAATAACAGATTCATTATATGATGCAAATAATTAATGCAAGCATCACAAATTCCTTCCAAAGGACTCATCCAATTTCCCCATAAAATATGCACAAAACTACAAATAAGTTTCATCTTTTTATTCACAAAAATTTCATGTAATCCCCAAACCTGAATTTTTTTTTATTGCCTCCAAGTGAGGCTAAACATTTCATAATGACAAAATAAAAGGCCACATTTCCATCAAATACCAAAACACCAATATAAGGTTTGAAATAACAATCAAATGATTAAAACTATATAACTTTAGAAAAGGTTACCATACAAAATCATTATTAACCAAACTAAATAATCAAGCCTTTTAACCTTGATAGAGTATTCAAACAATAATCATAACATTGCCATGACCTTCTTCAATAAGTCTAGAAATCCACTGGTACCAAGCAATCAATTGATCATGCCTTTGACTAATTGGGTATAATGAAAAATGATCACACTTGACCTCAATCAAGGCCCTTAGTAACAAATATATGTGATAATGTAGTAGACACAAATGTAATGGTAAAAAATGTAGTGGTAAAAATGTAGAATGACAAAAATGTAATATGACAAAAACATCATGAGGATAAAACATAGTAATATTGGTAATGTCACAAAAAAAAATTGTGAAGAGCATAATTTGTAAATTTTATTAATTATCACATTGTTTTTTTGTTGTCTAGTTCATTTTGGTGATATTAGTTAACATTTCATGGTGGAAAAGTAATGCACCAAAATTTACAAGAAAAATAATAGAAGAAAATTTAATTTCATGAGTTTGGATCTTTAGTTGAAAGTTGTCATCTTCTGTGTGAGCACATCCTTTACTATGTTTTTTCCTATGATGTTTTGTCCTTACTACATTTTTCATCGATATATTTTCTCCTCACTATGTTTTTCATGCTATGTTTTTATCTTCTACTTTTTTAATGGTTACTTTAGTAATAATTTAATGATTTGTCAATCAATTTTAGACCCAAATCAAAAGTTATCATTATAGAAATTGAAATGATTATAATAAATTTTATTTCCAAGTGAAACCAATCCAATGATAAAAACAACACTAACTTTACCAGCATAACAAATACTAAATACCAGCAATTCATAAATTGAACAAGATTAAAAAACTATCAAATTGATTATAAAGTATAAATAATAATGCCAAAAAATTCAACAGTAATATAACAATGTGAACAATTGTCTTATGCCAAAGATGGTTGCTTAAGATAAATAAACCAATTTTTTTTCATAATATAGGTTTTCCAAAACACACGTAAATTATTGAAAAGGAATGGTGGAACAAATTAAAACCCATATTTTTACCTTACCATATATACATGTATACTATTTTATGGTAGCATTCTATGAAACTCTTTCTTCCATAGTTATAGTTTAGTTCTTACAATGCCTTAAACCATTAAAACTACATTAATAGTATCTATACTATAATAATAATGATAAACATAATATCACAATTTTATTATCAACCTATACATATATCCATAGAAATATAAATGTATTGTATACATCAAAATCAAAGAACTAAGATATCATTATGTAAATATCAACCGATATAAAAAACTATAAATCAGATAAGATTACAATACTTTCAAATTATTAGTGTTTGGTTTTATTTTTAAAGAAAAATAAATATGTGGCATAGTTTGCCTCATACTTATCCTCTGTCACATGAAAATCATTACTTATTCAGCATAACATTGATCTCTATGGTGTATATTATATTCGTGTTTTATATTTATAACCCCATCATCTACATTTATTATTTTACCTATGTGAATGTGTCTCTCACTCCATGTTGAGGCCTTCATAGAAACATGCATATATGATAGTCTGTATCATATTTATACTCATTCACATTATATTAATTTTAATGATGTCAACAATCAAGCTTTCTATAAATTTATGTGTATCACTCAATGCTTATAACACTGACAGGAGTTATAGATACAACTACATTTTTTTAGTCTCCTTAATTCATGCATCACCCACATCTTTATTCTCATTATTTAACAATGATAACATTCATTTATTTATAAATCCTTTATTCTAGAAACCTACTAAAAATAGTGAAGTGTAAGGAGTAAATAATTGCTTATCTAGAAATTGTGCCTTTGGGAAGATTAGGGTCTAAAAATTATTGGGTATGAAGTTATGGTGACTGAAATTAGGAATATGGAACTGAATATGGGCCTAGATAATAAAACTTGGAATAGGACACTAGAGGGGTGTTGATCCTATCTAACCTAGGGTAATATTCTCCACTTACAATGAGGAAATCAGGGTTTTTAGGTTCTTTGTGCCTTCATCTATAGATCCTATGTTAGGTGCAGAAATTTATGATCACTTATGAATGCAATTACATAACTAAATTTCCTTCAAAACCCTATCTCTTTGACATGTGAATACCAATGTGAATCAATGGTTAAAAAGAAGTTAGTGGTTGAATTTGGGTGAGACCTCAACACTCCATGTGTTGAGTGTTACCTACATGCCAATGCTCCAAAAAGGGATAAAACTTCATGTAGTTATCCCATGCTATAATGGTGTGTGAATAAATGGTGAAATATGTTAGATGCTGGTGAAATATTGATTTTATTATGTGCATTAATCATGAATTTTGAACTAAAAAATGTATTTAGACTTTAAGATTGGGATAATATGGATGTATGTAATCATAATTTGGAGAATTTGATATTTTTCTCTCAATGTACAAGTGTGATTCTAGTGTTTTTCAGTGTAGAAGCTTATTATGTGTCAAATGGTTTGAAAAGTGTTTATATAGTCATATCATAGAAACTTATTTTAATGGGACTCATTAGGGACATGGAAAAACCTTATGATATGTTTGAATTTGTAAAATTAATTTTTATTTAGCAAGAAGGTAAGAGAGGGGTGGAAGGACACTAGAGCAGTGCACTCCTATCCCTTAGGGTGCTCTTGTGTAAAGGGGAATTTTACCATGTTGAGGGTTAGGCAAGACCAAAAATATATCTATGGTTGATAATTACAAGGATAAGTTCATTTAGGTTCATATACCATATTAAAAGAGTGGGCAAGGTGGTCTAAAGTGATCAAAAGGGGACCTAAGATAGGTCTAAAGCTAAGTGTGTAAAAGAGTGGTCAAAAGTGCATGATTTTAGCTTACATGATAATTTGATGTGTCTATATAAATAAGTAATGAAGAAAATAGATACATTAAATTTATCTCTCTATTCACTTATTTCACAAAATTTTGAGCCAAACTACTTATGAAGATGTTAATGGAAAGCCTAAATATGAATATTCCATGAAAGTGGATGCATTAATAAAAATGGAATTGTGTTTTTTATTATCTACCCTAAGGTAATAAATCCATTTGTTTCAAATGAATTTATAAATTAAAATTTAATTCATATGGTTCTCTAAATAGGTACATATATCATATTTTTTATAAGGGATATGCACATGAAGGAGTAGATTATGAAGAAAAATTTACTCACAACAAAATGGTAACATTCAAAATGGTTATTTCTATTGATGCTTAATTTGGTTGGTAGGTATATTAGATGGATGTAAAGAGTGATTTCCTACAAAAATATTTAGAGTAAGATGTGTACATGGCATAGCCATATGGGTTTTAGATTCTTGAAAAATAACATCTAGTTTACAACTTAGTGAAGTCCTTATATGGACTTAAGTAGGCTCCTTGTGCCGAGTATTTAAAAATTGATAAATATCTTAGTGACTCTAGTTTTAAAAGATGTGAAGTAGAATATAATATATATTTGAATTATTTGTGATGACATAGTGGTTATAATTATATATGTTTATGATATTTCCATCATTGGAAGATGTATTGATTTGACTAAATAGGTGAAAGCTAACATTTGTTCTATTTTTAAAATGATTGATCTAGGATTACTTAAATATTGTCTAGGTGTAGAGTTTTGGAAATGTTAAAATTTTATTTATACATTTATTATATCCCCCAAAAAATATTCCAAATACTTGTTACAAAAATTTATAATGTATGATTGTAGTCCAATAGCTAAAGCTATGGAATTTGGGACAAAATTATCAACTAAAACCGATTCTCCATTAGTCAATGAAACATTGTATTAGTAATTGTTAATGTGGATTTTATGAAAACCAAGGGTTATTATAGGTAGGTCACTATTTTTTTAGTATTGGTAAAATATACACTCCAAGACATGAGTTACAAGTATCATCTTTATAAATAACCACATGGTGGAATAGTGGTGATTAGATTTCTTATTAACTGCACATGGTTTGGATATGATGTGTGTATGGATTATACTAAATATGGATTGGTGGATATAACCTAACGTGAGTCTATTCAAAATAAAATAAAAATGTGGAAGGGAATGATATAGAATAAGGGACTCTATGATTTGATTCTAAATTAAACCCTTCCAAGTTGACTCATTGTATTATTCCAAGTGTATATCAAAAAATAATGTTTGTTTTGGATTAGCTACAAGAACAATATATAAAAAAATGAAGATTCTATGGAAATAATTTTATTTATATTCAATTACCATAACTAAATTTATTTATAGTACCAAACTATTGGGCACATGTTATTTTTCTAACGAGTTATAAATATGATCTATAACCATAGAATTGAAAAGACCATCAGATTGTTTAATCTTATCTCTATAGAAAACATGCACTTAAATTATCATAGATATTATCAAATTAATGTAAATTATTCACTGAATCATATAAGTTTGGAAGATAAAATTACATTGACACAAACTTACCAAATAGTCTTGAAAATTTTCTTTGGTTTAATTAATTACCAAAATCTCATCAAAAAATAATAAATACAAGACATGTTTGTATAATTCTTGGATGGGATTACCTCATCTATGAAACCTGTCTAAATTATAAAATAATATTTTCTATCCATGCATAGTTTTCATGTTATATAATAAATCAAAAGTCTTTTTATAACTCTTTTACTCCTACCTAAATACATAAGTAGCTCAAACAAAAACAACTTTAATAACCGATCATAGAGTCTGGGTGTCACTAGTAGTTAGAAGTGGATTGAATCAAAATTGAATATGGTGGACATGAATACCAATAAAAAGGGTTTATATTGTAGATATTCATTGAATTTATATTGTGATTAAAGTCTATGAAGGCATCACTATAGTTGAAACTACAGTTTGTCTTGATTGTTCATGGAAAAGATTGGCAACAGAAGGTAAAGTCACCATCACTAGCCTTATTAGACTATAAACCATTATATACTTGGGAAAATAAAAAATTATCACTGAAATTTATATTTTGAATATGAATTTACCAATTTAGGGGCCAAATATCCTTGTTACTTTAAATTTTCATACTTGTTCACACATGTTGCAAAATCTATCTCAATAGATTAAAAATAAATGATATTTTTTTAAAATAATATTGGAATTATGTCCATCAAATTATTGTGAAAATTTATTGAGGCATTGAAGGAAGTAATTAAATATTATTATTGTGCCACCTTGTTTTTAGTAAATAAAATAAACTAAATTACATGGTTGTTACTCCCAAAAACTATGTTCTCAACCTCTATTTCAAAACTGTTTGTAGTATTTTTTAAAAAGATATAAAAGAATGGTTTGGTGACCACTTGTACTTATGGAATACCATTTATGTACATGTAACCAATGATATTGACTATAATTTTCTCTTGGTTGGTCAATTTATCAAATATATCTTGCATCTATTTGTGTCATTCCCTGAGTTTGGTTCTCTTGCATGTTACAAATTATGAGCCAAAGAAATATTTGGGTGCTACAAAAAATTAAGGTGTTGATATTTCTCTTACCTAAATTATTTCTTAATAATAAAATTTATCATCCAAATTATTTATTGATTTGAAAAAACTAACCACATTATTCCATTATGGTTGTGATTCTCCCCTAGACTATCAAATAAATCATATAATGTCATAAAGGGTTTTAGATGATCTTTGAACATTGTCTACTATGTCATTTATGGGATATATTATGCATTGTTCTTTCAATATTTTATTTTATTATTAGATGCCACAAAAAATCTTCTTCAACACTCCCCCATAGAATCTACCATGGAGATGATATCTTATTTTATTTCATCTTCCTCTCCAAAACTTATTTTTCCTCTTATTTTTTAGGGATAAGATTTATCCCTCTTACAAACTTTGTAGGTTTTCCACCAGTAGTAAAAATACTTATTCTCACTCTTTTGATCTTGTTTTATGTTTTAACAAACTTGATAGTCAGTATAGGTTCCTCAGTGATCACTAGATCTTGCCTAGTTGAATAAACTCATGATATCTTCTATATCCATGTAGGAGTCACAAGGAGACCTTGGGGAAAGGTATGAGTGGTATTGGATAAATTGGTTTGAGGTGGAGGCATAAGTATAAATTGGGATGGAATACTAAACTAGGGAGGTGACATGAGAGTGGAAGGATATGGAGGGCTATGTGGATGTGGCATGAGGATGGAAGGAGATGAAGAATTGGAGTGGGGAGGTATATGTAGTGAAGTGAAGGGTGGAATGAAAATTTTTTTATTATAAATATTTTTTTGAAGATGTGTCCTAGAGATATATTTAGTAAAATCATTAGACTATTTAATTAAAATAATTGAGGAATCTACTGGGGTACCTCAAGTAATGGAAACACCCAATTGGGTGATGAGATGCACTGTAGGGGCTATGTGGAAAAAATAGTCTATGACACAAGGTATTAAAAATTTGGGATAGACACTATAATGACTAAGTTAAGTGAGGGAATAGTTGGATATATAATGGTATCTTGGGTTAGACTCTTCATAAATTGGTCAATATAATAATATATTATAGACATGGAGTTAGTGGAAGGAACATTGTTAGCCAAAAAATCAAAACCTATAATAATGGGCATACCAAATGAATATGAAGGAGTTGTGGTAACTTGAGGAACTATTGAAAAATTATAATAAATAGTTACTTTGGTCAACCCTTGAGATGGAGCTGCCAAAGTGACCATAGGTGGGATAGCTAGAGTATTTGAAGAACCCATTATAGTGTTAGCTATGGTAATTGCTTGTTCTACTCCTTCACCTTGTCCTAGCTCAATATTCTAATTGTGGGGAGGATTAGAAGTTATAGTCACAAAGTGATATATAAATGGACCTTATTTAAAACATCTAATAATGTCTCTTATCTTGGGTTCCCACCATAACTTATCATTATACCTTGCTCTTCTTTTTGTTCATCTATAAATTCTTGTGTTTCCTATTTTTATGTATCATTTAAAGTTTTTAGGGAAAGAGGGAGAGATATTATTAAAAAAAATTCAACCAAATAAGATGTTTTCATATTGAGGAAATATGAGAAGAATATTTACTTGTGGTTGGATCTTGAAGTGCCAATATTGTTGTAGTAGGTGGAGTGAAAGAGATTATGAGTTTTGGTGGGTCCATTGTTTCTATAATTCATTGTCTCACTTCCTGTGGTTTTGGAAAATTCTTAAGGAATCTTTCCCTTAACTTCTCATTGGTTTCTTACTCTATTATTTGGAAAATTCTCATGGATGTTTGGACTTTTATTATTCTTTTATATACTTTTGAATCATCATTAGGGTTGAGGAAGATATATTCATGCTCATATTATTGGTGGTCATAGTCCTATATTAACCATGTAGATAATTTATCTATTTATTATCTTATGAACATCATCAGATTGCATTGCCTAAGGTTAGCCAATACAAACCTAAACATGCCTTGATGTTTTTAATTTTTCACTAGCTACTCCAATTTATAAAATTATTATCTCCCAATGGTTAAAGGTGTATTTGGTTACTTGTCTATCCTTACCTTCTTCATATTGTCATCCATAATTTTATACAACTAGTAATCTATCTCTTACTTAGCTAATTTATCTGGTACAATTCTTAGCATGTTATACAAATATTTGAAGGTGCCTTCAACTATTATGAAAGTGTGATATAGGTAGAACAAACAATCTCCAATTATATTAAGTGATATTTATTTGGTATAGGTTTCCCATTCATGGCTTTATAAACCATTGGGTATTAATTATCTGGAATTACGTACATGTATTTCGTGTACTTGTGTATGTGAATATGGTCAAAATCATCACATATTATCTTTGAACCTTTTGGTTCCTAAGATATAACAATGTCCAGGTCAAGAGTACCTCAAATATAATATACCAAGTAAGAAATCATGTAAAAATAGGAATCCATTTGGTTGTGCATGTGTTGCCTCTAGGTTTTTAAATTGAATCTTATAATTTTTACTAATGGGGGATTGTTTTTACCCTCCAAAATTATATATAGTAGTGGGACCCGAACCTCATCCACATGAGTGAATGATGAATCCGTGTATAGTCTATTTATCAATTCCATATCAATCCTAATGTCAGGCATGAATTGGGAAATCAGGATATTATTATTCATGATAAATCTATTTAGGTTTAGGGCCTCTTCTAGTAGGTCATTTTATTGAACCATTTTTTTTAACTATTATCTCATTGTAATAAGGGTTTTGTAGTGACATCCTATAGAATTTTTCAAAATTTAAGCTTTATACATAAGTTATAGTCTAGGCACTATTTTTTTAATGAAAGATATCTTAGGTACATACACCTATGGTAAATTTAAAAAATCTACATCAACACAGGGAAATACCTCTAGTTTTATTGTTGCTTTGTGGAGCCCAACTATCTTAATCACTAAAAAGTCATCTATGTACTCCCTCTGATCTAGGGACAACTTATCTTCATCTTTGTAAAGGAGGATGACTTCAAATTACATGTAGATTATTGTGTAATGTTTTAAGGCTCTAAGTAGAAAAGTTTTGTTGAATTCTATATCTTAAAATTATTACTTAGTTACGAAGAATAAAATTGGAGTTGGTTCCTAGTTTTTTGATTCCATTGTTTAAAAAAATGAGATCTATATTAGAATTTAAATTATGGGGATTATAGTTCATTATGGGTATCTAGGAAATAATTCACAACTATCAATTTGGTAAATGTAATTTTATTTGACTTGGGGATGTTGGATATAGTTGATTTATTTATCTTGTGAATTCATTGCATGAATTCTCCATGGATGAGAATTAGTTGAAGAATAATGGTAGTTATCACCCATACATAAAATTTGAATATTATTTGATGACATCAATTTAGGGGTTTTCTTGACACATGGCACTTTGTCATTATTTTTTATTGCTTAGTCATCATGCATACTTTGTCTATTCTACACTAGTCACTTTGTCATTATCTCCTATCCTTTTGTATTTGATACATGTGTGGTTTTGTAACATGTGGCTTATTCCTATTTATTTGGTTCATCTTTGCTTATTTCCATGTATTTGGTTTGGTTAGTGAATAGAGACACAAGATGATGACATGTGGCATGAAACATGGAAGTTGATCTATTAGAATGGCCACATGGACAAAAAAATTGTGACATGTGATAGTTGATTATACAAAGGTATCCACATGGAATTATATCATTGAATCCCATGAATGTGCCACATATTCCATGTATTGATTCCATGCATTGATATGTTGAATCATAGCATGATCTCATTTTAGTTAACCTATTAGTTATTCTATGGCTTTACTTCCATCCCAAATCTAACAATCCAGTGAGATTTTGAATCTTTACAAGATATCTCTTACTAAAGTGGTCACTAATTATTATGAAATTATAATTTTATCCCAAGAGGCATTTTGTAGTGAGATGAATATATGGCATGATATACCTTAGTCATATGGTCTCTTGAATTTGTAACTTTATTTTTTGAATAAACCTACAATAAAATGAGATGAAGACACTTGGCATGATCTCATGAAGTTGGATGTTTTTTGGACTTTCTAAATTTATTTTATAAATAAACCTATGATTGAATGAGATTAATAACTTGACATGATATCATGTAGTCAACTAGTCACTGGACTTTTAAACTTGTAATAATTATATGTTTTATATGTGTTGAAATTGTGACACTTGGCATAACCTTATTGAGTTGGGACACTCATTTATAGTTTTTTAAACTCAAATAAACAAATTTCAATCAATAATAATAGGTTATTCTATAAAAAAATAAATATATTAAAAATAATTGATTAATTTGGGTACTCAAATAACTTAACAATAAAGACTAAACCAAATTATCTTTTATATATTAATACCATAATTCATGAAAATAAAATGTGCATAAATCATTTTAAGATTAGATATGGAAATAATTTATGAACAATCTATGCCTTGATAGGGACTAAACATAAGATTTCAAGGAAAAAATGGGTCCCTATTTAATTTTTGAAAATAGGGCATGTTGGTCACAATTGTAATTAGTAGGTAGTTTTACTTATCTTATTAATACAAGATTGAATTTGTGTTTTAAAATAATTTATCTTTCTCACTTCATGGATAAAACATATGAATAACATTGGAAAAATGTAAAATGGGTTCTTAGATATGTCAAAAGAACTCTTGAATTTGGAATTTTTTATAATAAATCTATTAATTTTTAATTAATAGGGTATACTAACTCAGATTGGGAAAGATCCATTAATTCTAGAAAATCTATAGAAGATTATGTTTTCACTCTTATTTCAAGAGCATTTTTATGGAAAAGTAAGCTTAAGAGTACAAATGCATCATATTATACTGAAGTCGAGTAAAAATTAGTTATGAGTAAAAATTGTGAGTTGATGTGGATGTCATATGTATTGGAGGATATTTATATTGAGTCATCACCACCTGCACCTATATTCAAAAATAACTAGAGTATACTAAAGTTGGTGAAGAATCTAAATTTTCATGCCAAGACTAAGCACATTAATGTTCATCACCATTACATCCAAAATTTAGTTAATAATGAAGATATATGTCTTTATTATTTGCTACTTTAGAAAAACCATATGATATAATGACTAAACCTTTGAGTAAACATAAATTTGTAAAATTATGAGATAATCTTGGAAATTTTTCTGCTTCGTTCATAAAGGGAGGGTAGTAGTGTAGTATTTTAATAATTTTTATAAACTCAAAAAGCTTATGGTTTATTCTCTTAGCTTGTTAAATTTTTTACTATTTTTGAAGCCTATTTTTTATTATGGTTGTATGGGTTCCTTATTTATACGATTTTGTGATCTATGTTTTTCGATTAATTATTACAATGAATAAGTCTTCTTTTTTCATGTAAGAATATTATACTCAAGAGTTTATAATATTGAATCCTTGTCTCTTTAGCTACATTCTCAGCTTTTAGTTTAACATAAATATCTCCATATGCCTTTCCCATCCATATCTTTTCATTTTCATTTTTTAGTCATATTAGAAGAATCTATACCACATACACATCCATCAATAAAATGAAATCTTGTTTTAAAATCTTCCATAAATAGGTCCAATGTAAATATAATTAGTACTTAGGAAATGTTAATTAATGAATTCTTTTCACTAAAAATATGTGGATCCCATTATTTGGTAATATATAGTATTATCCTATATTTTTTGTGGCATAAACAAACATTTGTCATCTTGCTACAATTTGAAATGGTATATCAAAGCACACAATAAAATTTCCCAATACGTTATCTTTGGAAGCCAATATTCACTACCTCCACTTGTTTCATATTTTACCAACATTCAATAGATACTTTTATTCCCTTTATCATATATTACATTTATTTGTATTAATTTAAAGGTGCCAAAATTAGCTACCCTTCCACAAAGTTTGGTTCACCATTATTCTTTATACACTAGATTTGGATTGGATGAGACCATTGTATATCCTTTATTTTTTGTTTATATTCCATCATTGGTATGTCATCCACAACATGGAACCTAAACATATTTGGTTTTATAATACCCACTATCTTTTGTTTTCTATCCAATAAATGTGTCTCTATGAAGGACTTTAAGTTGTACACTTTTTTAGTAAGTTGAGTGGATGTATTTGATGCTTATTGGCATGTTATGTAGGTATCCATAATGTGTGGAAAAATAAATGTTTCTAATTACCATAATGATGATTATAATCTTTCAAAATTCCCTTATATATCCTCATTAGTGTTTCCTATTAGTAGGAAGCTCACATACATAATTTTGAATATCCATTTTATTGTTAACATTGATGAAAATGAAATTAAGGTATGATTCTTGTTGAAACTTGAAGCATTATCCAGATGCAAGTGGAGGATCAATGGTTTTTTTATCAGGTACTTGTATTAGAAACACTAATTGTTTTAGAATGGAAAAAAATTCCTTGCACCCTTTACATTTTTCATGCTCTTCATTTTGTAATAATGCATTATACAATGGTTGTTTGGATGATTCACAATCATAAAATTTATCCCCATACTCATAAATGATGGGTTTTATCTATGTGTATTTTATACACACCCTTATGGGAAATGAATATGATGAAATCATTCTCATTTTAGGGTTTCCAAATACAATCTAGGACATGATTTATAGTTTATGGCTGTCTTGTGTTGTTTGTTGTGAATGGATCCAAGAATATATACATATTATTATGCAAAGAGGTATGTGAACACTATACAAAATCCATAGATCATTTATAATGTTCTTAGGATGATACTGATAGTAATTATTAAATATAAATCTGAGTCTAATAAAATAAATAAAAAAGAGAGGGAGGGTAATTAAAAAAAATTCTCAAACCTGGTGGGCCTATTTCTTCCTATATAGATTATTTAGGAATATTATTTAATTTTTCCTATTTCTAGACAATTCTTCTTGAAATTGAAATAGGATAGATGGGGTAGGGAAATTAGGGAATTATTTATAATGAACATGATCCCTACAACATAAAATCATAATATGAATAGAATTATAAATTGTTAGCAAAACACATTCATACATAGCCATCTAGATAAAAGAAATGAGATGGAAAGATTTATCAAGTTAGTGATTCATTAAACTTAGAAAATCACATATAATATGGTTAATATCCATACATAATATTATAAATGATTAACATCCATAATAAAACTAATAATGAAGGAACACTTTCACAACATGAACAAAGAGACCACAAACATTTTAAAAAAAATTATGAAATATTATATGTTTTCTATTAGAACATATAACCTACATTAAATGTTTTACATGCACATATATAACATCTATAATTTTTCTCACACAAGTAATCCCACTTAAAACTATAATAGCATAGCCATAAAAACTCAAAATAGTTACAAAAGATACAAATAAATCACAATGGTAAGGAGTGGGGAAGGTAGGCCCATTACGCATGTGTATTCAAATTTGACCAAACATGGACCTTTTCACCACTTTCTAAGGATATTTTTACCTAACTACCCTTTTATACTTTTATTTTTTCTATTATTACTTAGGGAATATGTGTCAAACTACATCATAATTTAAAATATCCACTATTCAAACAAATCACAAAAGATGATTATCATACCTGATCATCATGTTATTGGTGGCATTTATTTTGTTGTTTATTAAGAAGTAACACTTGCCTACATGGTAATTACCTAAAAAATGACCCCTGGAGGATTGAGACTACTTGGGCCATTTTTTGAGGGCTAATAGATTGTGTGGAACTAGTGTGTTGGGCCTATATAGTTTTAACACATGCTTGATAGCCTCCATCAATTTTAGGTAGGTTGAAAATAAATGTCCTAAATAACTCCTTTGTCTTTCATAGGGAGCCTCTTGGTTGGTGAGAATGGTGTAAAGGGTTCCCATAATTGCAATTAATTATTATATTTATATTTTTGGTGTATCTCACCATTTTAATAACATGTCCAATACTTTTCATGTTGCCCTATAAAGATTTATTATTGAACTCAGTAATTAATGTGTCTAGCTCAATTTAAAAATCCATAAAAGAATCAAGTTGTCCATCTAGTTTGAATAATGACATTTTTTGAGATTCCTAAAAAAATACATCATTGAGAGGATGGAATTGTCAATATTACTATCTATGACATCCATATATATTTACCACTATTGTAATAATGTCCTCATTTGTATGATCCAATTTTAACCCATACCAATGTCATATAAATTCAAGAGGTTTAGGTTGGGTAATTTATCATTATTGACAAAATTGGTTAGATGAACTAATTTATCCTCAAGCTTGGTAATATGATCAAGATACCATTTCAACTTTTGATTATGAGGAATACCATTTATATTTGATTGGAAATTTTTTTCCAAAATATTATATAATTACTCAAGTGCCTCTTAACCTTTGTAATGATATTTGTGGACTGAAGCTATTGTTTGAGTTTCTAGCCTTTGTATTTTTTGCTTGATGTCATGGATGACTTACTTGTCTATGTCATTATGTAAATAACTATATATTTATGATCCTTTTCCCACTCATCAAACTCTCATGGTATACCCTACCTCTTTTTGGTCTAAGTAAACAATTCTTCTTCTACCACATGAAAAATATTTTGTCCTTCTCTTACAAATATTCTCATAGTAACTCTCTTGAGTTTCTTGGTGGGATTCTCAAATTATAATTTTACCTTAGAATCTTTAGTGATTACCACCCCTATTATTTGGGATTTAAATAGTTGTATTTATTCCATACATTTTACTCCATCTTGTGAAATTATGGTGGTAAAGGATGGGGTTTGTGAATAAATTGGTGTGTATGGTGGAGGTATAGGAACAAGTTTAGTAGGGCCAAGTATCACAAAGGTTGTACATGTCACTATGGGAGTAAGACTAGTTGAAATGGGATTGAAAAAATGGTGGGGTAAGGGTCGCATAAATGGGAGGAAGGGTATTCATAACTAGAGGAGTAGGGGATGAAGGTGCCAAAATAAGACTAGAATACATGGAAGGATTTGATTTTAAGGTGGTTGCTTAGGACTGAATAGTAAGAAAATAGGATCATAATTATTTTACTTTGGGATTCTTTCTCTCTGAAGTGGTAGGTTATAAATAAAATTTGGGAACATGAATGACAATGAACTTTTAATATGGTGAAACTTAGATCAGGTCCACCAATGGTACATGATCTTTTTCCTGAAAGGGTTTTAAAGTGACAATACCTAGAAGAGTTCTATTTAGAGTGTTTTAAAGTCACATCCTAAAATATGTAGACATGTGGTGCTATGGTGGAAACCTAAATAATAGGTGAAATCTGAGTGGTGGTCCCAAATTAAGTATTTTCCACTTGGGATGAAGTATAGAGTGTTAATTGGGGTATCCTCTATTTGAGGCATTAAAGGAGAAGGAGAGGTATTCAATTTTTCTTACTCTACAAAACAAGTAGATACAAGATAGGGAAATGGAGACATAGACTAAGTTACATCTTGCATATCAAAAATCTTTGGGTTCAATGATAGTTGGGGTAGGACTTGGAACACTTTCTTCCTAAATGCAAATGAAGTGCCTTGTGACTCTTTTTGATGGACCTAAGAGGTCCCTGGCATTTCTTCTAATTATTATGGTTTTTAGGGTTGTACTAGGATGAACACAATTCCTAGTTTGTCCATATATATTTTTACATCATAATTTCCATTTCATTGATAAAATACTAGTCATGAGGGTGTGTAGTGTGTCTATATATAATATTACCTTCCATTTTAGATCATCTATATGGGATCTAACCATGCCATTTATATCCCAATGAAAAATTTAATATTCATTAAAATTTAATGAGCACATGTAGGATACAATTGGACTCAAATCCTTCCACTATTTGATAACATTGTAGTCAAACTTAGTAGGCAATGGAATACAAGGTGAATATATTATATTTTCAAATGGATCCAAACCCATTGAGTATTTGGTATGAATTTTCTTGCTATGATATATTTTTTGTGACAAATGTATCCTAATGGCTTACATAGTGATATAGTGTATCCTGATGACCCTATAATAAGGGTAGAACCAATAGGCTCCTGTTATCATGATATATTTATTAATCCCACTATATAACCTAGGCATTGGCTTTTCAAATATAAAATTATATATATGAGGATTAAAACAATCACATATTTCTATCATATGCTATGCAAACCTATGAAGACACAAATTCTACAAGTTCTTGTGGATTGATGTTCCCAAGGATAGATTCTATTACAGAATTATGCCAGGGTATATTGTGGGAGAAGTAGCATAAACTAAATAATGAATCATATATAAATGGTTTCCATTCATAACTTTTATTTGAGATTGAATATAAGGACCTCCCCTTGGGTTAAAATCTCTTTGTTGTCGATGAACACTAATAGGAAGGAGGCCAAAACCTTGTTAATATGTGAGATGTATGAGACACATAAAAATTGGTTCATAAGTTTCATCACAATATGAACACTTGGTTTGATTTTTATAATGTGAATTTTTATACCTCTTCTTTGTTAATCCACCTATCAGGTTTTCCAATATTTTAGCACTTTTCAAAGGCCATTCTTAGTTAGCAAATTATATATAAATTATTGGTTATATCGAGTCTTTGGCGAGGGCATATAGTAATATCATTTAAGTTATATCCTAATGAAAAAGTAATTTTTATTATGTTTATTAAGCTAATATATAAAATAATTTGAATTTCAAGCTTTAATAAAAACACCCTGAAATAAGTTGATGTAGGGAAATACCTCAAGCTTGGCAGAAATTAAGTGAAACCCATATTGTTGCATGACAAACATATCATCCATGTACGTGTAATATTATTCCTTTAGAGTCTCATCTTCAAGGAATGGTTATGACCATATGATATCATCTTGGAGTGAAGTATAATGTCTTAAGTATTATTTTTAGGGATCCTAAGGAGAACTAGGTATCTAAGAGTACCTAGTTGGTCCCATATGAAAATTGATAGGATGTCATAGTTATAAAATATTTAACTCTAAAAATTTCCTTCAACTATATGTATTTATTTGTCTCTGGATTTCTTTGAAATAATTGTGTGATAGAATGCCTTTATAAATTAATGGAAAATAGGGTATTTTGATTTTATATTTGATTTATCTATGTTTATTTAAATATATCAATCATCTCAATAGATAAGCTATTTTATGACTTTACACTAGTACAAAAACAATAATATATGATTAAAAAACTACTAAAAATTTCATATAAATGACCAAACATGATCATGTGACCATTAATAGTTTATTGCCAGTCATTTATAACATGACCAAATTGATTATTAAACCATTTTTAGTCATGTATTGGTTGTTTTGATTTATTGATTTGGTAGTATATTTAGTCATTGATTGCTATAATCTGGTCACTTATTTAGTCATTTTTATTCACTAATTTCTATCCATTGGTAGTGTATTTAGTCATTAATTTTAATCACCATTTTGATCAATTTGGTAGTATATTTAATCATTTTTATTCACTAATTTCACTGGTCATTATTGTGTCATAATCACATTTGTTATGAGTATTTCAAAGCAACAATATAATGAGATCACATGAATCATCATTGTGTCATGATCACATTTTTATGAGTATTTTGAAAAAAACAATATAATGAGATCACACAAGGAAATATATGATTAAAAAACTACTAAAAACTTCAATATAGTAATATATCAAAGAAAATCAATATCACATGAGGTAGCCTCAATCCTTTGACGCATGTTCTCATAAAGAAAATCCTAGCAAGCTCTTTCACATGTGAAATAATTATATGATTAGTCTATATTTTACTAAAGGTTGGGTGTAGGATTATAAAGCTTCCATATTTTTTGATTTATTTTTTGTTAAATATCCTTGGTGTTGGTTCACTTTGGTCTGGGTCCCTTTTCAGCCATGCAACAACTTAGTGAAGCTTTCAGTCATGGGAGGAGAAAGAGTTAGAACTGAGCCATTATGATGTGATGAAACCAAAGAAGATGTTATGCTTTGGAGTTATGTTATGAAGGTAGAATTTCTCATTTTCTTGAATGTTTGAATGGATATGATGAGAACATCTCCATTCAATTTGCTTTGAGCTAGGATGGTGACCGTAAAGTTTAGGTTGGAGGTATATATTTTGTTATTAGTGAGGAGTCAATTGCTAAGGTCATGGGTTTATTTTGTGAGGGTATAATAATGGAAATACTCACCGAATTTCAAGACCTAGAGGGGTTAAAAAAATTCTTCATTGAAGGAGAAGCATCGATAAAGTTATAAGGAGGCTTTGATAGAGAGAGCTTGATTAACCCTTCGGATAAGGTATGCTTCACCATCATGAAATATTTTACCCTTGAAGGTCATTTTAAGTGATTTTATCATTAACATTTCACTCTTTTGAATCATTTTCATAATAAGGTGTTGGTTAACTTCCCCTTCTTCCTCCCATCATCCCTAGAGATGTCTATTAAGTCTGTCAAAAATTCCCTAGAAAAAACCCAGTTGCCTCCACCATTTGGCTCCACCAAGGTCTTATCTTTAGGTTTTATCACTTTCACCTTACGTTGTGTCCCTATAAACCTTTAAAAGTGTAGGTTTTAGATACATCCCATGATAATGACCCTGATGAATATCACATTCCCTTGAGAGTGGGTCCCTATGGTTCCCTACCCTTTTCCAATAACCTTTTTTCCCCCTCTTCAAACCTATTCCTTAAGTTTGAAAGATTTTCCCCTCTCTGGCTAGTCTTTGGTTGCCCCTCCCTGATAGCTACAACTTCTAGATTCCTTGACCCTTCTGACTCTCTGGTTGTTGGAGGGATGTAGGAGCTAAAAAATAACCCTTATTTTTTTGGTAATAAAATAAATAAATCGATTATTTAGATCAATTTTGAGAAGATCACTCAGGGAAAGAGTAAGAAAAACAAATTGGTGGGGGTGGATCCTTAGAATTTGGCTAGTGACAAAGAGCACCTGGAGGCCCATGTGCAAGGTGAGGTGGCTATAGAGGAAGGGTCTAGTTTTAAATCTTAGAGTTGTATAGAAATAAATATGAATATCAAGAGATCCAAGAGACTGGTAGGGGGAAAATTTTCATTGTTAAAGACTGTGGATGATCCCTCTACCTCAGATCTAGGGGAGGAAGTAGCTAAATTAAAAAATACACCCAATCTTGATTAACATTTGGAGGAGGAAACTAGTTATTTTGAGGAGCTGAATGACTCCACTTTTGATTTTGACAAGGAGGATTTCATGGATACCAGTGAAGAGGAGAGAGAAATTGAAAGGGAGTTGAAGGTAGTGAAGAAGGGTTTATACTCCCTTCATAATAAAATTAAGGTGCTAACCACTGTTTGCTTGAAAGTTATCCATCGTGTGGCTTCTTTCCTGTTGTTTTTTTAAGACCTCCCAAAAGAAGATAAAGATATAGTAAAAATAATTTCTAGCATGGAGGACCTTCTCAAGTTCATCAAAGAATATTGGAAAGATTTGATCAATTAAAACTAGTTTTTTTTTAAATGGTTAATCCCTAGTTTGTTTGTTGTTTCCTAATTTTATTTTATCTACCCGCTATTTTTTGGTTATTGGTGGCCTTTGCCCTATTTTATTGCCCCTTGGGATTTTTTTACTTGGGCTTTACACCCTCTTTATAGAATTATAATATCAAAAACATATAATCAGTGTAATTTCAAATGCTCAATTATTGAAAGAAGAATTTAGAAAATCTTCAATATGGATTATAAATGATTATTACAGACACCCAATTCTGTAATTGAAGGTATCTTTTCAACTTCCATTAGATACATAAGTAGTAGTAGTATAGATATTTTGAATGTATCTATCTAAAAATATGGAGAGATGTCAAATTTTAGACTCTTATTTTAGATTTGTCACATACCATACTAATTAAGACTCCATTAACTTCATCATTAATTTATAGCTGACAAGAGTATGAAAAAATTGAAGTCATAATATTAAGTACAACAAAGGTAATTCCAATTAGGCTATAGATTGATTAAGCCACCTCCAATTAAGTAATAAGAGTACCTTAATATTAGGCATAATAAAATTAGCTCCAATTACATTGGAAACTAATTATGTCACCTCCAATTATAATAGTAACAATAGTCCTAGATTCATGTGGTCATTAGCCTTTGAAATGGCCTATGTTGTGTGGCAGTGATCCTTAATTTTATTCACAAACCACATAAAATGCATAAATATTATTCTACTCAATATGTAGAGCATGACTATGATGAATCCATGAATATTTCTCATGAATCAACATTTACAGCATTAGGGAATATAGCTTACTCTAATTTTAAACTCAGGATGAAATAATAAATGTTTGGGTATTAGATACAGGTGCCACCAAACATACGACATAATGATGAGACTTCAAAACATATGACATAAAACACAAAAAAACATAATCAATCATTTATTTTCACATAATTAAATAGCTATTAAGAAGGCAAAATCCTAAAATTTTATTGAGAAAAGGTGTTCTTATAGCAAATACAAGATAGAAATATGTATCTTTGCTTTGAAAAATGTGTTAAAACAAAGTGTGTTTCTCAGTGTTGTGACCGATAAAACTGAGTTAAAATGCCTTTTTTTTCTTATACAACTCCAAAATAGATTAAAAACACTAAGAATATCCTTGAACAACACATTCAAACTATTGCATAAAGTAGTGGGCCAAGCTGTCTAACAATTAGTACATGATAAACATCAACTATGTCATTTTTTTTCAAATATTTTAGTGGCCACTGTGTGAAAGTTCTTTATTTCTCTTTTAGATAGACATATCCATCTATTTTGTCTTCATAATCAAGGTGTATGTTACTTGTGACCTTTAAAATATTTACATTTGCATCTCCTGTTCCTTTCAATTTGACTCCATGTACAATAAATAGTGAGTGAATCTGCCCAATGCCCATAATAGCACCATCAAATGGATCCAACACCTAAAATTTATCCCCTTCTTGGAGTTTATCAATAAATGTCTACAAAAAATAAAAAAATACATATTATATTGAGATATCAAACACACATTATATTATAGAACTAGAGTGGGGTAACGGTTACATACAGAGTTGTAAAGGAAATTCAAATCGATTCTAGGTTCTTCGGGAAGAAAACAATGACCTAAAGAAAGGGGATTCACAAGGTGTTGATGTAAATTTAGGATATGACAAAGTTGAAGCAAGTCAAAGGGAGAAAATTTTGGCCATCAATTCTCTTTTGAATGCTAGAGGTGGTTATGTGTGAAGCTAGGATGGAAGATTGCCCTTCCCAATGATATAATGACTTTGTTTCAATATTGGCCCAATATCAAAATACATTCTACTTATAATTGTTTATAGTTGATAAGTCCCACAATTCTAATCTGGGAACTCTAGAAGGAACACAATAGAAGATTGTTCTAAGATAAGGAAATGAGTCTCAAATCCCTCCAAAACAAGATTAAAGCAAGTATTGTGGAAATAGTTAACAACAAATTAAACTCTATTAAGTTAAAAGAATATTTTAAGCATGAATAATGAAAAAACATTGGGACAGATAACTAACAACTATTATATTACCTCAACTAATTCATCAAAACTATGATGATTGTGCTGCACATTCTTATCAATTTCATCATGATCACTATTAATATTGATAACTCTATTGACATCATGAAGGTGTTTTTATTTTCCTACTACTTTGATAAAATTGCTTTGCATGCGGTTTAACCCTCATGCAAAAAAAATATACAAAGCATTCAATAGTCAAGTAAAGAATGCAAGATTTAAATTTGTGTAAATAACATTTTTTGGATCACTCCAACAATAAATAAACTAGGTTGGATTCTCCTACACTTAGATTTCAATAATCTACATATTAAGAGGCATTTTTATATAGAATTTCCAAACAAGAATAAATGAGATCAATAGAGCCTCTTACCTCAGCTGAATCCATGGATTTATGCTCATTCCATGCATAAATTATAGGGTTAATAGATGCAACCAACTATGAAACTTATTGAGTGAGACTAAATATGCAACTCATTACCTATTGGTACCCTTCATTTGAGTTGACATGATCTAGATATGCTCCTATTGGGAATTTAATAGATGGCTGTGAAAACTCTATTGATGAACTTGATTTCCACTTCATCCCACTCTTAGATTTACTAGGTTGATCTAGTGCTACCATATTATTGACAATATATTCTGCACCTACTTCTCTATTACTATTTTCCACCTAAAATTCAATGTCAATTTCAATATATAGTCAATTTATTAAGAAATAAAAATAGCACAATGTAAATTGAACCAAAAAGCCATACACTTACTGTAAATTTGTCCATTTTGGCCTACAACCCAACTTGACCAAATGTATATCCAGCCCTCACATTATCTCTTTCTCTCTTTCCTCTATTACTCTTTGCTAAATATTCTTCATAATGCGTACTTTCTTTAAATTCCTCCCATTGTTTGGGAGATAGAGTGGAGTCTAACCTTTCTTTTCCCTCCATTATTGTTTTTCTACAATTATATCTAAAGTTGTTCCTCAAAATTCACATCTTTTACTTGTAATATTTTCTCGAGATTTGTCCACCAATAGTCTCAAAGTAATTTTCCATTTTTTGTATAACATTTTCTACATTTCATGTATCTTTCTCTACAAAACTTGATTTGTAAATATCCAAATAGGCCCTACATCTTACACCCAACTTGAAGGCCCACTTTGTAGCATTTGACCCAATGGGCTTTCCATCTCTCGATACCTCAACCAAGAATGGCTTCTTGCCTTCTAATTTTCTTTATTTTTCATTCCTCTATGTAGATATATATAAATCTTGACTCAATCTTTATCTTTTGACAAAATTAGACATCTTCTATTAAACCACTACCAGTATTTCTGGCTGACCCACTAGTTCCATCAAAAGTTCTAGATGCAATAGGTGTAGTCTAAGGCACAAAAAATGCAAATGGTCTCTCTTCATAACTTTCATTAATCAAAACTTCATGCTCCTTTGCCACATCAGGTGTGGAATGAGTAGGTAGATCAGTACCAATCTTAATAGATTTCACTTTAAACACATCCTTTAATGTTGAATAAATGATCTATAGATCTATTGTTCCTTTGCTCTAATTTTTTTTAGTAATCTCTCTTAGACTTTATGCTAAGAGATCATCATGATATTTCACATCACCATGTGCTATATCAGGATGTACATCACCATGTGCTATACCAGGCTACACATCAACATGTACTATATCAGGTTACACATCACCATATGCTATATCAGGCTACATATCATCATAAATATTATTTTCACCAACTGCATTTGTTGAATCACAAATGCATTGGATTCTAAGTGATGGTGGCACTATATCTTTTCTTTCCTTCTATTTTTTCTCTGCATTTTTTTTGCACCCTTTTTCTCGCCTATAAAACAAAAAATATATCATATTATGTCTTATATACATAAATATCTTGCCTATAAAATTTCATTAAACACTATTAAACAAATAATATACTACTTAGTGGATTTACAACTTTCCTATTTGTCAAAACAAGAAACGATAAATATTCATTATTCTTGGCCATTTTTTCTCTATGAAAGCACTCATAATCTGTTAATGAACTTTCAACATTATGATCACTATCATTGACTAATTTGCACCTTATATTAATTTTCCTCATTTCTTGAAGTCCAAATAAATAATAATATATAAATTAGTTAAAATTTATTGAGTTCATAAGTTAAAATGGAAATTTAAAATAGAATTTAGTTTACAAATTAAAAATAATTTGTAGTCAAAAACCAAGAAGATGTTTATAGTTACAGGTATCAGACTATCAATATGACTATCCCTTGTTTCAACTGAATATTGACACTTATGAATCCTGATCACTCCTATCTACATCTGCTTGATTTTATTTCTGATCCTCATCTGTGACATGAAATATATTATCTCTCCCAATCTCTTTATTGGTAATCAAAATCTATTCTTCAAACACTCCATCATTGTCTTCATCCACTTCTTTGAATGTTTCTTGTAAATTAACATATTGCCCATCTAGAATTATATCAATAACTTCCATGAATTTTCATTGGAATGAGACTCTATTTGAATGAAATAAAACCATCCTAGTAATATTACATCATCAATTAGAAAGTATTGGTTCATTTTAAGAGGGGAAATATACGGCTCATCCATCTCTAATAAAAATTGTCCTGTATTTACATGTACAAATCCATACTCATCAAATTATACTATAGATGGTTAGATCCATTTAAATTTTAATAATATAGGACTATTTTTACCAAAATACACTTGAATAATTTCTTATATGAATCCAACATAAAATTTCTTCTCAGTTTCATGAATAAATTCATCACTAACAACACAATCACAATTTGTCTTTCCTTTATCTTTTTATTCTGCTCTTAAATGACTACCATAGGCCCACATTCCACTAAAACACATGGACCATAAATGTGGCAATTTTGAAATCTCAATTTACTCCAATGTTATATCTTTACCTTCTTCTTTTGCATCACTAACAACATTAGCAATCCATTCTTTAAATTTTGGAAAAGAATCACCTCCAATCAAATCATGACATCTGTCCTTTTGAGGTTGATGTTGCATCCAAGCTTGATTCTCTTATTCATATTTTCTACATAGAATATTAACATATAAATAGTAAGATTGATAATATAAATGTGTAAATGCAATTGAGTAAATAAATTATTGTGTAAATTATTTTACCTACGCCACTTATCAAATGAACATGTGTTTTGATGAATATAGGCATGTAGTGTACTTCTTTCTTGATTTGATAGCTTGAAGTGGCTTCCATTACCTTCTAATTCTTCACATATAAATCTCTCATCTTCTTCATCATCCCATACATATTGATTCACATTTTTAAAATCCTTCATATATTCTATGCAAAATCATATGGCCTCTTGCATTGAATATCCCTCAAACATGTTGCCTTTCATTTTTGCCCTAGTATGATTTTTTTTTCAAAACCTTCATATATCATTATATAGGATACATCCATCTCATTCTTACTAGGCCACAATGCTCTAGTTCATATTCTAGATGTATCAAAAGATGCATATAAATGTTAAAGATTGTTGGTGAAAATTCCCATTCCAATAGACAAAGGACTTCAACAACCTCCTCCCTCAAAATATCAAAGTTTAAATGACCTAATACATGTAAAATCATTCTCCTTAATATTAGGCCCAACCTTATAATTTCCAATCTTGGCCCCTTTTCCAAACTTGATATATTTAACATAATAGGTAAAATATTCTTGATTATGACATGATAGTCATGGGTTTTGAGGCCTTTTAAGCCATTAATGTCAGTTTGGCTTCTAATATTACTACTTACATATCTAGTTGGAAAGTGAGTCTGAGACATCAACTATAAGAATTGTGCACGTTGTTCTTTTGTCTAGACATGAGGAGCAATAGGTTTTCTATATTTTTCGTCATCACATTTTTCAACCCAAAGATTTTGATGAATATTTAGTTATTTAAAGTCTTCACATGATGAAATAGTATCAAAATCACCAAAAAGAGTTTCCATAATAGTGTAGGCTATATTTTTATCAGTATGGATAAAGTCAATAGTATGCCTAATGGCTATGTCCTTAAAGGATGGCAACTTATATAATATGCACAACCATTTTACACTGCTTTAATTACATGGATAATATCTAATACCACTAATCCCATCATTTTCAATAAATGACATTCTTTTTTGTTAATTCTCAATAATGTAATCACCCGTTATTAGTAATGGTGCTTCACGATTCTCTTCTTAACCATTGAAACATGTTTTTTGTTGATGATATAGATGATTCATTTTAAGGTAAACATAATGCCCATAATAAATACACTTATGTAAACTTATTGAGTGCCTCACAAAATCCTTAAAGTTACAAGAATGACATCCATGGTATCCATGAACATTGAGACCAGACAATGTGCCATATGTAGGAAGATCATGAATCATAAACAATAAAGAAGATCTTAAAGTGAATTTGATTGAATGAACATCCCTTAAAGATTGAATTGCTTCAATCCCTTTCCACAATTCCATTATCTAATCATATAATGGCTCTAGGTAAGCATCAATTATATCTGAATTCACACTTTCCTTTCCTGGTATAATCAATGATAGCATTAAGAAAAATGGTTTAGTTGCTAACCATGGAGGCAAGTTATAATTTAATAAAAACACTGGCCAAGTTGACCATTTATTACTTTGATCTAAGAATGGGTTCACCCCATCTAGAGCCAAAACCAACCTTATATTATGAGGATCTTGAGAAAAATCAAGACATCTATTATCAAATTCCATCCACATCTTAGAATTAGGAACATGTCATTGTTTTCCATCAGTGCTCTTAATTTTGGCATAATATCACATAAGTTTAGTAATGTCTCTGCACCTATACATTTAGAGTAAACACGGGATTATTATAAAGTGGCAAATAACCTTTCTAGGAGTCATAATTGATTTCAACCCTTGTCTATACCTCACTTCATGATATTTCAGACATTCACTTGCACTTACAAGATTATTACAAAATAATACACAACCATTCACACATGTGTGGATGTTTTCATACCCTAAGCCTAGCTTAGTGATTTGATTTTTACATTGACTTAATTTTGTTGGTAATGTGGATTTAGGTGGTAACAACAAAACTAATAATGCCAATAACTGATCTACACTCTCTTTTGTCCAACCAAAACCACTTGCAAGTTAAGAATTTAAATGATTGTTGTCAAATGACTTAACTTGAAATTATCATACACAAGATTTAAAGCATCTTCCATCAAATTATCCCAATAATCATTTAGACCCTCAATCAACATTCTATCAACTTCAAACCCTTTGTCTAACATTATTGCCTCTTCATTTATGTTTGGTGCCACTTCATCTATGTTTATTGCCTCTTCATGTCTCATACTTTATAATTCTATCATATCTTTATAATAATTTAATCATAAGGGATTATACCACTATGCCCATAACTTATCATATGTCTATAAATCAATTTCATTTTTAGCACCTTTCCACCAAGATAGTCATTACATGGACATGGATATTTGTCCATATCCCTTTAATTGGATAATATATCATCAAATGCATGGTATTGATCTATATTCAACCTTCAATGTTGATCCATTTTTAATGTTATACAGATAGTAATAAAAAAAATAGAGGAAAAAACTGGCAAACCAAAATTTCAAGATTTTTGAAAATATCAGGAAAAAATCATATTTAAAAAAAATGTAGACTAAGAGACAAAAAATATTTTTTTTATTTGAAAGGCATTTCCATAGCAATAAATTTATATAGAGAAAATAAAATAGAGAGTTTAAATAATGAATTGTAAAAAATATATTTTTGTAGTTCATATTCGAATTGTTGATTACATTACATTACACATCTTTCAAAATCAAGGCATTACTTCCTATTGCATAACTATAACTAGATGTTGATAGATGAAAAATTTTCAATTACAATATAGTTTTTCAAAAGTCAACCTAAGCAGTTATGCAATTACTTCACATTGCATAACTCATAACTAGGAGCAGTTATCAATTGCATTTACTTATCATGGCATTTCATGAGACCACATTTATTTGATGCATTTTTTCAAATAGTTCACTACCTTGTCTATGCTACCATAGTTTTCATACATGTCTACCAAATAATTTTATAAAATATTTCACTTCCTTGTTGCTATGGCTAAAATCCTAAAACAAGTGTTTTTGAACAAGCTATTGATGCTTGGAAAAAATCTATCAAAGCATAATAGTAAGCAATAACATAGATAAGGTAGTGAACTAGTTGAAAAAATGCCTCAAAGAAATGTGGTCTCATGGTGATGGAATGCAATGACAGTCCAAAATAATTCACTTGTCATGGCATTCCTCATGGCATTCCATCACCATGAGATCACAGTTCTTTGAGGCATTTTTTCCAAAATTCATAAAATTCATCCTAGGAGTCTATATTCCTTTTTAAATTATTCTAGGAGTCATTCATAAGCATCCTATATCATGTCCCTATGAAATAAATTTGTATTTTGATCATTGATGTGTTTTTTGTTTGTTATCATAGCCCCACAATACATTCAAATAACTTTAATAGGTGTGCGAGAACCAAAGGAAGTGAAAAGATAGTTACCTCTTCCCCACAACATGCATGAAATTATATTTCGATGTTTTGGTATATAGATAATAGTTATCATGGCCCCATATAGGTATCAAAATTAATTGTTTTACTGGTGGCAAGAGTTTGAATAACATATAATATTTCACCGTGACCCCGTGACAAACAAAATGTTGACTTGCAGTGATGTGGTAAGAGCAAATAATACTAAATACATCCCCTTTAGGAGTGATATGTTATTTCTACCCAATTATTTTCATCATTCCCAATATCCAATGAGTATACAAGACAAGGTTAACCTTGGTGGTCCCTCAAGATTCCTCCACTGCCTACTATTATTAGGTTACCTTATTTGATACTATTATATTTTTTGGATTTTTTAGTTGATACATGATTTTTTTTCCTTAGGAAAAAATGATGATTTCATATTTAAAAATAGGAAATTAGATAATATTATATACATCTAAAATCATACCATAGGGATGAAATACATGGATATAACCATCCAAAAAACCTAAACATAAAAAGAGTTGAAGTATAAGGCACTCAAGGAAAAGCAAACCAATATAAAAAAATGTTTGTCAAGTATAAAAGAAAGATGTTAAAGTTAAATAAGTATCCTTACCACATTTGTCTCATATAACTAAGTGTTTTAATGAGAACTCACATTCATTCATAGAGTTAAGTTCAATTTGGAGTGTTTTGTTGTAATCGTTAGATTGTTTTCTTTGTGTACACTAATATTTTGTTGTGTATTTATTTAGATAATCCACCTATAATCTAATTTATCACAAAAATCAAATGATTATTGTGAAACCAAATAATTATCTTATTTAGCATTTCATATCATGTCCATGTGAAATACATTTGTATTTTGATCATTGATGTGTTTTTTGTCTCTTATTGTAGCCCTATAGTACATTCAAATAGTTTTGGTAGGTGTGCGAGAACCAAAAGAAGTAAAAAGATAGTTACCATTTCCCCATATCATATAGGAACTTCACTTGTGGTATTGTGGTATATAGAGACTGGTTATCATGGCCCCATGGAGGTCTCAAAAGTAATTGGTGGGCTAGCATCAAGAGTTTAAGTAGCATATAATATTTCATTGTGACCCTGTGACAAATAAAATTTTGATCTACGTTGATGTGGTAAGAGAAAATAGTACTAAATACATCCCCTTTAGGAGTTCCATATTGTGTCCACCTAATTATTTTCATCATTCTCAATATCCAATGAGCATACAAGACAAGGTTGACCTTGGTGGTCCCTCGAGATTCCTCCACCGCTTACTATTATTAGATTTACCTTATTTGATACAATTCTATTTTTTGGATTTTTTAGTTAAATGATCTTTTTTTCCTTAGGAAAAAATCATAATTTCATATTTAAAAATAAATTTTTTGATAATATCATATGCATCTAAAATCATATCATAGGGATTAAATACATGGATATAACCTTCTAAAAAACCCAAACATAGAAAGAGTTGAAGTATAAGGCACTCAAAGAAAAACAAACTGATATAAAAAAATGTTTATCAAGTAGACAAGAAATATGTTAAAGGTAAATAAGTAGCCTTATGACATTAGTCTCATCTAAATAAGTTCTAGAGTGAGCATTTACATTCATTCATAGAGTTAAGTTTAATTTGGAGTGTTTCGTTATAATCATTGGATTATTTTCTTTGTGTACATGAAAAATATTTTGTTGTGTATTTATTTAGATAATCCACCTATAATATGATTGATCACAAAAATCAAATGGTTGTTGTGAAACCAACTCATTAGCCTATTTAGTAGTCTTTCCTTATTTTTCAACATGTCAAATCCAATGCTTGCAGTGATATAGTAAACAGTAAAGGGATGCCAAAGGATGTCATGATTTCACGATGGTCAGATCAAAGGTTGGTGGTAACATAGTATGAGGTATAAGGGGTAACATGTATCTTTCCATCTCATGATGAAGTGTATCAAGGCTTACGAGGTGGCAGTAAGTAGTGAAAGATGTGAAATAACCATCCAAAAGCTATTGTGGTCCTGTGATAGATATAAATAGGTTTTATGGTGATGTGGTAAAGTATTAAATGGTGAAATGACTATATCACCACCCCGTAGTGGTTATCATTGAAGTAATTGAAGTGCCCACCAAGCCATTGGATTGGACCAAATCAATGATCTATGTTTGAAAGACTTGAATGCTGAGATTTTTCAATTTTATGGCATGAACTAGAGTAATTACAAAAATATCAGCTCTGTAGTAGAATAAAATTTGTAATTTATTTGTATTTCATCATTCAAACAAATAGTGGTGATTGTAGATGATGAATTCAATCTATGTGTACTCACTTCAGACATCTTCCAACCTGGTAAGTCTACCTCATCTCTCTCTTCATCCAATTTGGTATTTAGTTTGTGCTTTGTTTTCAATTGGTTTGGTAGAGTAAGTGACTATCAAAACCCTAGTTCATAAAAGCATCAAGCTATGGCACCTAAGAAATCTGAGTTTATAAATAAGAGCACTGAACCCCTTATTCCCAAGAATTGGTCCCTTCAATATTAAATATTGGACATTTTTCCAAATTTAGTTGATAAAGGGTATAATAAACTATTCAAGGATGTAGTAGAGGGTTGTCAGGATGCTAGAGTACCTATCTCAAAATAGAACCTTTTTTGGTATTTTTCTGGAAAGCAAGATGGATAAGGATAGGTTTTAAACCCATGAAATTTAAATTTGGCTAAGCTTGTGGTGCCAAATGTATTCATTGATGTGTATTTAATTAGGATATTGGCACAACACTATCATCCAACCACTAAAACTATTAGGTTTCCAAATGGGTCACCATTAGTGGCTGTGGACATAAATGCAATCATTGATTGCTTCATGATCAACAAGCAAGCCCTAACAAAAGTTGACTTTAAGAAGAGTGAAAAAAAATATACCAGTATAAGAAATACATATAAGAGTGATGAGTTGCTCATGTACATGAGGAAAGGGGCCAAAAATAGAAATATTTCAATCCCAACCACTGTAGTTGAGCCTTTTCCAATTGATGACTTTATTGTGTATTTCAAAAGGACATATTTTTCTTTGTGTCAAGTGCTAAGAATTGATGCCCAAGATATAATTCTAGTTGGCATGATGATGATGGCCATGAGAATACATAACCCAAAGGTTAATGGTTGAGTATGATTTTGCATCATTTATTAAGAAGAAATTACATTACATATTTTTGAAAATAAGGGAGAACAAGAAACCTATGGAGTTCAAATATTATTCTTTATTGTGTCATTTAATTTTGTATCAAAATAGAAGGAATTTGACCAATAGGATGGAATTAAACATGATTGATCAAAATATATAGAGATTACCTACATAGTGCTGGTGTTACAAATGGGATACTCATTGTCATAACTCTAACTATGTTGTGTTCTATGATAATTTATCAGTCATAACAATTAATTCCCTTGGTAGCCTTTTTCCTAGATTAACCAAAGAGGTCAGAGAAATGTTGAGGCCTCTTAATCATAGGCCAAAATAGGGTCACAAACATAACTTTGTTGATTGGTATTTCTTTCCTAACCATACTATATGTCAGGATCTTACAGATAAAATTGATTACTTTTGTGCAAGCAACTAAACACGGAATTAAATCAGAATAATAACTAGAAATCAGAATCATCAAAGAACATGAGATATAAGAAACAACAAAAACTTGTATTAAACTCTTCCAGAAGGAAATACAATTGAAGAAATCTCTCTTTCTTCCACACCTCTTAGATGTACAGATCTCTTTTCCTCAAGAGTTCTCTCTCACAATTACAAACACAATTCAACTACTTGAATTGATTCACCCTTTTTCTCATACTTACAAGCTATGAAGATCTATCCATATTATATAGAATTAGGGATCATAAGCTATGCATTCTCCACCATTAGATACACCTCTTAATCAGAGGTTCAAATTAGTCCTGCCAAAAATAGAAATGCAGACTTAATACTAACAGTTAAACTTATCATGCAAACAATCTGTTCATCCACAAAAATAGAATTTTGGAACACACAGGTGACTGACATCGGTCCCTATCTACCTGCACATGAGCAACGTTAATCAATCCATAACCGATGTCGATAGCCACTAGTCGATCCCTGACTGACGTCGGTGACTGTGTAAATATAGCAACCTTGCAATTTGCTCATTTGTGTAGCTTTTAGCTCCACACCTCAACAATCTCCCACTTGGAGATAAACAGCTGCACCTGTACTTGTACATCAACATCCTCTAGCTTGTATCCATCTTTAAGCTCAATCTTGAAGACCAACAAAATTTGAATGAAGATTCAACTTCTCCTTTGTTACTAGCTTTGTTAACATATCAGCAGGGTTCTTATCTGTATGGATCTTTTCCAGCTTCAAATCACCATCCTCCAATACCTGTCTAATGAAGTGGTACCTAAGCTGTATATGTTTGGTTCTTGAATGAAAGGCTGAATTCTTTGCCAAATGAATTTCACTTTGACTATCACTGTACAATCTGCAACTCTCTTGCTCCTTTCCCAACTCTTCCATGAACCGTGTCATCCATATCATTTCCTTGCTAGCCTCTGTGACTGCAATGTATTCTGCCTCTATAGTAGACAAGGCAACAACCTTCTGTAACTTTGAAATCCAGCTAACTACCGTTCCACCAACAGTGAACACATAACCTGTGGTGCTTCTCCTGCCATTCAAGTCACTTGCCATATCTGAATCTACATACCCATGTAGAGAAGTGTTTGACCCTCCATAACATAAATGCCTACTACTGGTCCCTCTCAGATATCTGAGAATCCACTAAACTGCTTTCCAGTGTTCCTTTCTTGGATTGGCCATAAACTTGCTGACAACTCCCACTGCTTGGGCAATATCAGGTCTAGTACATACCATTACATACATTAAGCTCCCAACTGCAGAAGCATATGGAACTCTACGCATGTACTCTACCTCATCATGTGATTGAGGACACTATTCTTTGCTCAACTTGGAGTGTCTAGCCATAGGTGTGCTTACCAGTTTTGCATCATGCATAAT
This sequence comes from Torreya grandis, assembly GCA_037957365.1. NCBI lineage: Eukaryota > Viridiplantae > Streptophyta > Pinopsida > Cupressales > Taxaceae > Torreya > Torreya grandis. The sequence continues at coordinate 1,817,879 of JARHVA010003199.1, forward strand.
GAACCTTTCCAACACCTTGTTCACATAATCCTCTTGAGACAAAATCAAACTATGATTTTTCCTGTCTCTCTTAATACTCATGCCAATGATTGTATTTGCTGATCCCAAATCCTTCATGGCAAATGTGTGAGCTAATTTTACCTTAAGCTCAGAAATATCCTGCATGTGTGAACCTGTAACCAACATATCATCTACATATAGCAACAGGATAATATATCTACCATTATCCAATCTCTTAAAATAAACACAATAGTCAGATTGACATCTACTAAAACCATGCTCAGTCATAAACCTGTCAAAACTCAAATACCATTGTCTAGGAGCTTGCTTAAGACCATATAAGCTTTTCTTCAACCTGCACACAAGTTTCTCCTTACCTTTGACCTCAAAACCTTTCGGCTGATCCATAAATATTTCTTCATCCAAATCTCCATGAAGAAACATTATCTTGACATCAAGTTGCTCAAGATGCAAATCCTCAATAGCAACTAAAGACAATACAGTCTGAATAAAAGTCATTTTTACTACAGGAGAAAAAATTTCACCAAAATCAATACCTAGTTTTTGTGCAAATCCCTTTACTACCAACTTGGCCTTATGTCTCATTTGTCCATTCTCACCTTCCTTTAACCTATAAACCAATTTGTTTTTTAGTGCTCTCTTTTCAGCTAGCAACTCAACCAAATCCCATGTTTGGTTCTCTTTCAAGGAATCAATTTCCTCATTCATGCCAAGCTCCCACTGTTTCTGGGTTTCTACCAACATTGCTTCATCAAAACTCTCTGGTTCTCCACTATAAGTGAGCAATAAGTAGAATAAAGAAGGAGAATATCAAATTGGAGGTTTACTTACCCTTTTTGACCTCCTCATGGGTGTATGAGACTCATTCACTACTTGATGTCCACCCAAATTCTCTGTCAATGACCAATCTCGATCATCTCTGGGTCTATACCTAATCAACATCAGTTCCTCCTAATTGATGTTAGTTCCTGTGTGACCGACGTCGATTACTGTCTGATCGATGTCGATTCTTGTATGACTAACGTTGGTTCCTGCCTGACTGATGTCAGTGTCTATGTTTTACTGTAAGTGATTATTCTTTCTCACAAGCTCATTTTGGATTATAACCTCATCCAAATCAACATTGCTCTACTCAATATTATTTAGCTTCTTGAGCTGATCACTGTACATCACCTTCTCATTGAAAACAACATCATAGCTTCTAATTATTTGGTTAGTTCCTAGATTCCACAACCAGAATCCAAAATCTCTAGAGCCATAACCAATGAAAGTGCACCACATAGATTTAGCATCCAACTTCTTTCTATTTTATTTATCAACGTGCACAAAATCTTTAGAACCAAAAACTTTGAGAAATGAAAGATCTACCTTTTTACCTGTGTAAGCCTCTTCTGGAATTCCACCATTCAGAGTAGTAGAGGGTCCTCTGTTAATTAGGTAAACTGCAGTGTCTATAGCTTCTGCCCAAAAATGTAAGGGCAAACCAGCATGCAACCTCATACTCCGTGCATGCTCCTATATTGTTCTATTCATCCTTTTATCAACTCAATTTTGTTGAGGTGTCCTTGAAACCATCCTTTCCCTACGTATTCCACTCATATAATAGTACCTATTGAATTTATAGCTATAGTACTCACTACCATTGTCAGATCTAAGGCACTTCAATCTCAAACCTGTTTCATTCTCAACCAAAGCTTTCCATTTCTTAAATGTGTCAAAAACATCAAGTTTCTTCTTTATGCAATAAACCCATACCTTTCTTGCAGCATCATCAATGAAAGAAACATAATACTATGATCCTCCAATAGAAGCTACTTGAACTGGTCCCCACACGTCTATGTGAACAAGCTCCAACTTGTGCTTCTTCTTTGTTGACCCAGTTTTGAGAAATCTCACTCTCTTCTGTTTCCAAAAAATACAATGCTCACAAAAATCTAGATCTATGCTTTTCAAATCTGAAAGCTTACCTTTTGACTTAAGAACTTTCATTCCCTTCTCACTCATGTGGCCAAGCCTACAGTGCCACAACTTTGCATCTACATCTGAAGTAGATAATACAGAAGGAGAATAATCAGTAATACAATTACATAAATAGAGAGTACCTACTCTCTTACCTCTAGCCAATACAAGTGCACCCTTGGAAACCTTCCAAGATTTAGTTGTGAGAGTTATTGTGCAACCCTCATCCCCCAACTTTCCTGCAGAAATCAGATTTCTCTTCAGGATGGGTACATGCATGACATCCTTCAACACCAATGTGTTTCCATTCTACAATTTCAACTGCACTTTTCCTTTGCCAATAATTTTACAAGGCTCATCATCCCCTAAATAAACTATTCCAAAATCTCCCTGGACATAATCATTGAAATATTCTCTATTTGGGGTTGCATGGAAAGAGGCACTAGAATCTAAAACCCAAGATTCTATTTTATTATCCAAAGAAAATATAAGAGCATCTTGTGCAACAATACCTGCAACTTTTGCTTCTTCTTTACCTTCATGCTGATTTTCTTCTTTAACCAGCAACCAGTAATCTTTCTTTGCATGCCCTATCTTTCCACAATTCTAGTAGGTTATTTTTCTTCCATTTTTGGATTTGGATCTACCTCTCATCATTGACTTAGACCTTGATCTCCCTTTCTTACACTTCTCTTTTTGCCTTCCCCTGCTTTCAATACTTAAAGCATTACCTGATGTTTCCCCTGTGCTTTTCCTGCGAGTTTTTTCATTCAAAATTACACTAACAACATCATCTACTTTCAAGATATTTGTAGTAGATGCAGTATTACTAACTACCATTACCAAGCTATGCCAACTTTCAAGTAAAGAGCATAAAATTAAGAGAGCCTTAATTTCATCATCAAAAACTATTTTGACTGAATTTAACTGATTTACTATTACATGGAAATCATTTAGATGACTAGATACAGATCCACCTTCCTACATTTGCAAATTAAATAATTGCTTCATAAGATATACCTTATTCAAAGCTGAGGGCTTTTCATATAAATTTTACAAAGTATCCATTAAATCTACCGTTGTCTTTTCCTGTGACAAGTTAGAAATCACAAAAGATGCCAAGCTCAACCTTATGGATCCCAGAGCCTTTTTATCAAGAACATTCCATTCTTCATCTTGCATATCTGTGGGCTTGCTTGAAACCCCACCCAATGGTAAGTACAGATCTTTTTGATACAGATAATCCTTTATTTGCATCCTCCATAACTGATAATTCTTGTTGTTAAACTTCTTCATTCTCAATTTACTTTCTTTTGCCATTGCTATACTCCCACTCAAACAGAAACCCTTGTGAGTAACCTATAATCAACACACACTAAATAGATTTGAAACCACCTGTTAGTGAACCCAAGCTCTGATACCACTTGTCAGGATCTTACAGATACAATTGATTACTTTTGTGCAAGCAACTAAATATAGAATTAAACCAGAATAATAAGTAACTAGAAATCAGAATTAGTAAAGAACATGAGATACAAGCAACAATGAAAACTTGTATTAAACTCTTCCAGAAGGAAATACAATTGAATAAATCTCTATTTCTTCCAAACCTCTCAGATGTACAGATCTCTTTCCCTCAAGATTTCTCTCTCACAATTACAAACACAATTCAGCTACTTGAATTGATTCACCCTTTTTCTCATACTTACAAGCTATGAAGATCTATCCCTATTATATAGAATTAGGGATCATGAGCTATGCATTCTCAACCATTAGATACACCTCTTAATTAAAGGTTCAAATCAGTCCTACCAAAAATAGAAATGCGGACTTAATACTAACAATTAAACTTATCATGCAAACAATTTGTTCATCCACAAAAATAGACTTCTGGAACACACAAGTGACCGATGTCGGTCCCTTTCTAACTGCACATGACTGACATTGGCCGATCCATAACCGACGTCGATAGCCTCCAGTCGATCCCTGACTGACGTCGGTGACTGTGTAAATATAACAACCTTGCAATTTGCTCATTTGTGTAGCTTTTAGCTCCACACCTCAACACTATATTCAAATTATATGGATGTACTTAGCCACCCCATGTGTTGCCAAAATTTGTGCCAATTAGAATTGCTTTTCTTGAATTCATGTGGTAGATGCTTTGGATGGAGAAAGATGTGATGAAAAAACAAAAGAAGGGCACATTTCTTCCAGATTCTACTATGTTTGGTGAATGCTACATTGGTGCAGATAGCTTAGAGAAGTTTCAATCCTATTTGAAGTCTAAATATCCTTTGAAATCAGGGACAAAAAGGGTTTGTGATCTAGAGGGTCACATGAACTTTGTTAGATAAGTTATCCTTACCAGGATGGGGATATCCAATCAAATTAATTTTGATGAGGATGTGATAAAAAAATGTGTCACTTTCCAAGAGGTATATAATAGGAAAATAAAATGGGAAATTTTGAAGAAGATTGAGGATGACAAAAGAAAACAAAAGCCTAATTTTTTAGGATTTTATTTGTTAAAGAAGACCCTTTGAAAAGAATAGATTTGACAATTGATAATTTTGAGAAAATATATGGTAAATTTGAGAAGTAGTCTAAAAAGGTTACCAACCTCCCTATAAAAAAATCCAATAAGAGTTATGATTCAAGAACCTAGTCTAGATGTAATGTCAATGCAAGATCCAGTTATTCCTAATTCACCACCTACAAAAAGGCAAAAGATTGATGATGTTTCTCCACTGGTTCCATATGAAATGACTGAAGGAGTTGGTGACTTTGAGGAAATGGCCAATATTTTGAGGCATATGGGAGAGGAAAAAGAAGATGATCAACCCCTTTTTGGTCAAGAAATATAAGCACACAAACTAGAAGCAAGAATGGATGAACAACTTAAGGTGAGCCTGAATTACAAGAAGATGAAAGGGTTGTGGCTTCTATGAGGTTCATCCAAGATGATGATTTCATCAATACCCTATAATTCAAAGATTTTTGGCTCAAAATGAAGATGAAATAATTTAAAGAAAAGGTGGAAATAAATAAAGTGGGTGCTGATGAATCTTAACATGATCAAATTGTGACATACACTTTCAAGGATTTGAAAATTGATGAAATAAATGTTAGCCCAGATGATTCTAGACAAATGGTTTTAAAGAGTAATCTATTGATCATCCCTAGCCTTGAATTGAAGAAAATGTTTTTTTGGACCAAGTGAGAAATCAAGATGACCCCATGATGGTTTTTGAGTTTGATTATGAGGATGGTGTCAGTGGTTGTGGGTTTAACCCAAAGATAAAGACTCTATCAATATGGGCCACATAGAAGAACACCAACAAGCCAAGATTGATTGATGTAGTCTAGGATTTGAGGGGAACAACTATGGTGAAAACATTTTAAGATACATCAATTATTGAATCTACCATCCTTACTATGCACTCTACAATGTTCACTCAAGCTACTATCAAGAAAATGGAGTAAAGATTGCTCGATTATGAAAAAACTCAAATTGAGATGAATGATGAAGTGAATAGCCTATATTTGGAAAATGTCAAACTAAAATAACATTTGAAGGGTGTTGATTCTCAAATCTAAGCAATTATGCCATACCAAGCCCTTGTGCCACAAATAACCAATGATAATATAGTCCCAGTTGATCATTTGAATGCATTGAAGTTAAAATTGGAGAAAGAAATTGAAGATTTGAAAAAGAAAAATGAGAAGACAAAAGATGAGGCCAAATAAAAAATCCTTAAGGTGTTTGAGAAGATTTTGGAATACAGAGTAAAATTGGTTGTTGACAAGTTGGGAGATGTGCATGAATGTTATTCTTCCTTGTCTCAATCCATTGATCAGTTGAAGGTTAATCTTTCTATTTTGGATCCAATATACAAGAAATGGAAACTTACACACCATACATTACTAAACTTGTGAAAAGTTATACAAAGAGATCCAAGTTCTCTAGCCTCACTCAAGCCAATAGAGAAAATAGTGAAAATGATCTTAGATGAATTTTAGTATGTGATTGGTGAGAGCCAAAAAATTAAGGAAAAGATTGATTCTTTTGCTACCTTCAAACACTAGTTTATTCCTTCCATTTTGAAAGATGATAAAAAGATCAAATGTTTTGATTCATGTAAAAGTGAATATGGTCAAACAATTTCTCAAGCCATTGATTTCTTGAAAAAATATCAAAACATAAATATTCTCAATTTCAATGTCATTTTGGATAGAGTAATTGTTGTGGATGCTGGATATATAAAGTTCATCAATGATGTCAAAGTTATACTAGACAAAAGATGAAAAGATAATTATGTCAACCTATTCCAGATCCAAGAATATAATTGTCCTAATGATTTCACAGTGTACTAATGGGAGAATCGGTATTTGAAAATTAAAGAATAAGTAGGCCAAGTATATAGAGGAGAAATGAGCATCAACTTAGTGTTGACATGGCACCAAAAAATCTTGGACATCCTCATGTTTTGTCTTTTTCTTGTTTTTATTCTTTCTAATATGTATTCAAAATATATTAAGCAGTCTTTTTAAGACTTGTCAGAAAGTATATGTTGTAATAGGTCATATTAAGGGGTGGGTATATGAAAAGTCATTTTTTGGAATGTGAAAGGTTTGAAGCTTGTATCTTCCTTAATCCCTATAAGAAAGAAACCAATACCTTGGGAAAGCTCTCTGGGAATTTGATTTTGGAAAAAGACATTGTAAGGCTTGCTCATCAATGATATATCAATAAAATCAAACCACATTTCTTTGGTGCCATATATCTAGTTCTCAATTTCTTGTTGAATATTCATGTTATACTTTATTTGGTTGTATCCATTTTTTTTCTCCTTGTTATTTAAATTAAGATATCAAGTATATGTTTATTTCTTCAAAATACATTTGATATTTTTAAGTGGTTTATCTAATTAAGTTTCCTCAAGTAGGGATTAAATTCCATTGAATAGATCACTGTAACTTAAAGGATTCAATTTGGATAATTAAGAAGAGCTAGGTAATAATAATATTGCATGTCTATGCTAGTCATAGATAATCCCATGCCAAGTAATTTGAGTTGTGGCTAGATAGATAGAACAAATCTTTTTGTGAATAGACTCCATTACCCAATTGTTAAGAAAGGCACCAATCAATTATTTTCCAAAATCATTTCCTTGTATCATATTTAAAAATTATAATTATAATTTTTTGTTGTGTAGGAGTAGGAGTAATAGTAGAATAGAAAATTAAAAAAAAAATCTAATTCAAATCATATTCTAGTTTGGATTAGGGTGACTTGGATGATTCAATTGAAAAAATTACATAAATCCCTTAATCTGCTCTGAATTCACCAAAACATTTGAGGAGTAATTAATCATTGGTGAATATAAGGTAACACCCACCTAGGCAAAGTAGAGCCTAAAGTGTAGAGAATCCTAACCGGTTGGGTTGATTCTGTCAGTTGGCCAAATTGGTTACATAACCTAATCATAAATCTTGGTATTTTTTAAAGGTTTTTCATGCTAAAAATTTGAAAACCAACAGAAGGCTTTGTAAATTTTAAGAAAGACAACTCGCATAGATCCATTTGATGCCCATGCATTTATCAAGATGGGTGAGTTATTAATATCATCAAACCCCAGTGCAGCCTTAAATTCTCTTAAGATAACAAAGTCTCTTTTGAAAAAGATTAGAGAAGAAGTACCCATTGAATTTTTAAACAACATTGGGGTTCTTCATGTTGAGCATGATGAATTAGAGTTGGCTCCACAAACATTTATGGAGGTATTAGAAAATGACATTTAGGTTGAATTTATAATAAAACCCCCAGTGCTAATTCTACAATTTTTTCTATGCACTTTAAGGATATGAAATTATTCCAAATACTATAATAAGGTAGTGTTTCACTTGAGTTACAAGTTCAATTCCCATATGCTCCAAGACACGTAGAGGAAACTAATGAAAAAATAATCCCCTAAACCCTAAACAACTTGTATGGTTCTGGTACTTAGTTGCCTATGTAATTACTATAAGTTTCCAATTAGAAAGCTATAGATTTTATGTATAATGTAATGAGTGTTTCAAATTACCTCTAAATTCACTATAGAGTGCATCCCTAAACCTGACTTCACTACAGAGGGCCTCATTGACTTCAAATTATTTACAACAAAATCCAAATTCTTTACTCACATTTTCAAAATCTCCATGTCCTCTCCAAGCAAGATTTATTTCCCATGAAAGTAGCTACTATAACCCAAAATGCCTCAGTGCCAGGATAATTACCAACTAATGAAATGAGGAAATATTTAATGAATAATGAATTGTGTATAATACACTCCCACCAATTTTTTTTTATTTCATCTAATTTGTATTTGCATGAGTAACTATTTAATTATTTTTATTTGTATGACTAAATAATTTTTTAGTAGATGACCAAATTTGTCATTTATTTACTCATTTATAGTTGAGTTGCAAAAAATTAGTAAAATTTAAACATTTTTAGTTTTTATGACTAAATTTTTTAGTCATGTATTCATTTATTTGCCAAATATACTAGTGTTAATTTGAAGGTGACCAACATTAATTCAAATCCATTTTGCCTTTATGATTTTTATTTGATTTTGTTTTTTAAAATTTTAATGGGATGACATTAATGATTCAAGTTCCCATCTCTCACTCATTGCATATGATTTGTTCAAGTTGAGTCACTACATGAGGTCTATGTTGATGAATAATGTGTTCTCATTTGATTAGCCCCAATGGCTCACCCTCCCTAGTCTAAGTGTTGTTTTATAGTACCCAAATAGGTGTGTGTCTAATATCATGATTCCATATGACTTATAGATATTGACTCATACTCTTACATTATTTTTGTCACCATGCAAGCTTATAAATGAATTTTAGGGCATGATAATGGTAGAACATACCATGTGGCACATAGTTATTGGACTAGAAACCTATGGTAACTTTGGGTTTAGATCATGTTTTAAAATAGATTATGGGACGAGAAAGTGTAAAATAATGTTGTGTGACATAATCTAGCTCACTTTAAATTTTATAATACATTAGACTTTATGCATACTTCTGAGTGAGCTATAAAGTGTGAGAATGTAAAAATGTGCCACTTGGCATGATTTGACTCACATGCAATCCAAGAATTGACAATATATGTGATAAATGTGGGTGTTTTATGTCTTGAAGAAGTGATACACATCCTACATAGTGAAGGAGGAATATTTAATAGGCCAACAAATATCCAAACAAATTGAGTAAGGTAAAGTTAGGGAATGTTAAATTAACCAAGTAAAATAAAGTTAGAATGTTTGAAAAAAAGTTGAAAATACAAGGATAAAAGTAAATTCAATATTCTATGAAGCTCATAACATAAGCCAAAGTCTATAAATAAAGTATTTCATAATTGAAATAAATAACATTTTAGATGTCAATAGTATTGGTAAATCCAACAACTTTGGTTTATCCATGTAAACACTTAACTCTAATTTCACTTAGTAAATAATTTTGGAAATTTTTTAATAATTACAAAGATAAATATATATTAAAAACCAAGTTAGAACCACATAAAATAAAACAATAATTTATTAATTGTATTATGATTATAAAAAGTGTCCCAATTGAAAAAAGGAAATGAGCATGTTAGGCACAATAGTTTATTCAAGCTTTCTAAGACATAAAGTAAGTTATTTTGATGATGTAGTTTTCTCCACGTTCAAAAAATGATAGGCCAATGTCTCCAAAATCCCCAATCTTGTGTCCATTTGTGACAATACTAGTCAAAGTAACTAGGTGGTTCATAATATTACATAATTAGTTTGATTTTTAGCATGTCATTAGTATGGAAATTTTCATTTTGTCCATTTTATCAGGCATAATGCTCAAGAATCCCTATGTTTTTTCCTTCGATTGCATTTCATGGGAATACTAATGTATACAAAAAAAAAATTATTATATTTATTGTGCCATGTTTATTCACCTTATTTTTTTGAGAATGCTTTTAGGCATGTGGTGGCTCTATTTTTTTTGTAATAACCTGTACAATAATCACACTTGGTGAAGACGTTGTTATTTACAAATAAAATAGGTTAAAATCTTCTTGCCATTATCTTATTTAAGCTAGGATATGATACTAGAGTAACTATCAACAATTTGAGATCATAATTATTCTTTTTTCATATTAAATTATGGGTATTTAATGCATGAATTAGCCTTTGAGGAAATTTAATTCCATCCTATCCTAAAAAATTATTTAAATGTGGAGAAATATCTCAATTATTATTGATATAAAATAACTTTTTGTGGTTGTATTTGATATTTATTTCCACTTTCCTAGTGTTACCATTATAGACACCTAAATTTAGTCACAAATACTTGATCATCTCATTTTTATCCCTTTTTCACTTTAATTAACTTGTGTACTTGATTTAGGTGTACTTTGACACCTTGGCCTATTTTAATCACTTATGAATACGATTTTATTTTCTAATAAATCACCAGTCATCAAAAAGAGTATCTAATAGATGAAAACACCCATAAACATATATTTATATGGACCCAAACCCAAAACTCTACATGTCTCATTAATGGTTAAAAACTTCAAGTTAGGATCATGATTATCAAATGACCCTGACCCCTCTATAACTTTTCTAACCTTTGATTTTTAATGATCATAGTTATAAGTAAAACCCTCCATTATGTCATATTCTATATTTTAGGCTTCCATTCATTTACATTTTAAATTTCTATAAAATAATATTCAAGTCACTTATTATTCCACATTACAATTTTAATACAAAGGCTTATTTACATAAGTGCACATTGAGAAAAAGGTTTGTATTCTTGTAAATTATTATTTAAAACATCACAAGTAGTTCTCATCCAAGTCATAATCTTGTTTTATCCATAACTAAGAAAATAATGATAAAGTATTCAATCCATTTATGTATGGTTACACATATTCAAAGGATCATAATTGCACAAAACCCTCTATGTGGGAGAACTACATTGGGAATGATTTCTCTCCTTAGAATATTGGATATATAAGAAACATTTAGTCATTGTGGAGGTTATTGGATCCATCCCAACCCAAATATACTCTTTTTTTTACAATTTTCAAGTCATTCAAATTATTGCATTCCCTACTTGGGTTTCAACATTTAAAAGGTTATATGCATTTATTCCACACATCCCCAAAGGCAAAAATTGAGAACATCAACATAAATATAGTTGTCACATAGGAATGTGAGATAATTTAATTTTTTTTTCAAAGGGTAAAAAGTGCCAAGTTTATGTCACTAGTAGAAAATGGTTTTGACTTGAGTTGGATGATTCCAACTTTGTTCCTTGGCCAATTCCAGTTTCTAGGTTTCTATGGCCCAGACTACTCCTATTTTATAGTTCCAACTTTTTTTTGGGTCAAACAAAGTCAAAAGATGACAAAAATTACTAAGTTTGTCATTTTTTTAATCGTATTTATCCTTTTTTTAAATCATTTTATTTTATTTATTTCAGACATTTACTTTCAATTTTTGTTTAAAATTGTATTTTTAGCACCCTATTTTATTCTAGCTATTGGTCATAATTAGTATTAATACACCATAATTGAATTAATTTTTTTTTTGGTGAACCTATTTATTTATTTATAATTTTCAAACATTAGGTTTTCATTAGGCTTCCAAGCATCTATGGTTTCAACATTTTTGTCCTAGGGTTTACAAAAATATTCCTTTTATTTTTATTTTATTTTTTAATCATTTTCATCTTCTAGTTGTAATATCTTTGCATGCATAATATAGATATTTTTGTTGAATGGGATAATAAAACTATAAAATATTCTACATAACCTTCATTATTTAATATTTTTTCAAGTTAATTATAACGTGTGAACAAGAACAATTAAATATTTCAAATTATATAATACTTATTTTACACCATTTTTGTGGAATTATTACGGCCATATAAATTGATAAAACCCACACATCCAATAATAATAGTTTTGATCTTATCTTGACACTCATCATGATTACATTGAATCATTAATATTTATATCCCTACAAAAATAATTTAAACATGACCATGCTACTATATCTCAAGAACCAAATGATTTTGTTGAAAAACCTCTTATTAACCTTATATGTGTCGCTAATATTATTTTTGATAATTTTATTACATCTAGAACTTTAGGATTTTTGGATAGACATGGTTTACAAAAAATATATATGCATATACCTAACCAATTCATCCAAATCCTTTGATATCTATGCACACTAGATCACATACCTTACCTAATCCACAATCCCTCAAGTAAACAATTGAATTTATGTATGCTAAGGTGTTGAAATTACATCAAATTATCTCAAAATATAGCCAATCATTAGATTTAAAATATTTAATTCATAATTATATTGTAAAATATATTGTATCATACCCTTTACCTATAGGATTTTTAGCTCCTAAGCTTCAACTATATAAAGGTAAGGGAGACCCAAAACAACATCTCGTATATTTTCATGTATCATGTTTGGATGATGTTTTTAATGACAAAATTTATAACCAAATTATTTACATGAATCCTAAAATATTATGATTTGTGTTTATTTTATGATATACTTACTCAATAGGTAAAAACATTCAATCCAATAGACAATCTATTTCATAATAAATTTCTATTAACATTGGTTAAAAGCTTTCTAATGCTCAAATTTCCAAGCACAAGGAATTAATGAACCTATAAATTATTATTTTATTCATTATAATACCATGATTTCAAAAATGACAAATACATTGGTATATAATTAAGTAAAATATATTTTCAAACAAAGTTTTCTTGGACCATTGCATGAGTCAATTATTTTTAAAAAGTTAGATCATTTGAAGAGCTTTTCTATACAATAAGAGAAACATAAGTCAAGATCATTTCTTTGAAAAAGATTAATTTTGATCCAACATCTACATAAACATCCATAAAAAAATTTCAAATTAAACCCTCTTATAAATAAAAATCAACTGCTACTAATGTAGATTCAAAGATTACATTTAATGATATTTCCCACTTTACTAATAAAATTGTTTTATCTGGTCAACCAAGGATGCATTTTATAAATTACCACACCCACCTTATTTTTTTAAATCTAAATATAATATTTTACCACCACCTTCTAATGTATATATGAATAGACCTCAAGAAAAACATTTTGACATTAATACATATTATGATTATCATAGATGCAATGGTCATTATAACAATAAATGCTTTAAGCTTAATCATCTTATTCGGGATTTTATTTATAACAATGTCCTTAAATTGGGAAATCCCATAAAGGAAACAAAATATCAATAAAATTACAATGTAAAATTGAATATTTTTAGTGATCCCTTTTAAAAAAATGATATAAACAAACATGATTAATTAGTACATTGCACTTACAATTCTCATCTACCTCCTAAGTCATATAATACATTGGATATAATTATTGGTATAGTTAGTAAAACTATACAACCACATCCTATGATTAATTTTGATCATAGTAAGATAGTGGGATGACTCTTATTTTCATGATTTATGTATAATAACTTATATTGATCAACAACATATTCATAGTGTGCTATTTTATAATAGATTAAGTGATAATGTATGCACATTAATGTTGCGTAACTCATTAGACTAATCACAACAAGACAAACAACCAAATAATAAAAGTGTCAAGACATTTAGTGGAAAAAAAACAAACCACTTTGGGACATATTGTGTGACCTATTAAAGTGGTTCCTACTATACTATCTACTTATTATCCATTTCTACCAAAAATGGGGGTTTTCATATGATCTAAAGATTTCCTTGGTTATGAAAGCTTATAGTTGTGCCTTCTATGGTACATATATGCTTAAATTACATTTATTATAATCAAGTTGTTAAAATTTTAGGCATTAGATATGATTAACCTTGATAATATATAGTACCTCATCCACCCCATCTACTTCTACAATTCAATACCACATTTATGCCAAAAAAAACATGAATATAGTTGTTTAACCTAGTCAAAATGTTTGTAAATGACTAATTCAACAAAAGGTGCAAAGGGTTAAAAAGCAACCAATGTAAAATTAAATCTATCAACAAAAAGATTATAACTCCCAAAAATCATAATCACATGTAAGGGATCCTAAATTAATGATACAAACAAGTTAACATTTTTAAAAGTATTCTTTTGGTCATCATATGACATCACATCATTTGGCATCACTTAGAGGTATTCTTCCTACACATGATTACACGAGGAATGATTTATCTAGTTTTATTACTACACATGATATGTCTTATAATTATAATATTATCACATATAATACATTTCATTCAATGAAAATGACTCATTCACATATTATCATAGATTTATTTGATTCTTACATTAATGAGATAATTGGATAGATTTTTTCAATTTCAAAATTACTCAAAATTCAAAAACATTTAAAAGAATTAAAAAGATAAAAAAATGGATGTAAATAGCTTATTGGCTATTTCATAATATTCTTATTTTGCTTGAAAATTTAATCATTTAATTATTTATTATATGCCCTTTGGATGTTGATTTTTTTACCACTTTGCTATTGTTTTGAATCTCCCTAGATCTAAACAATTCAAAATAGTGCTCAATTTTTACATCTTATAAAATGTATCTTCCTCTTTTAGTAGTCTATATTGACAAATTTATATTTCTCTTACAAGGTCAAAAACATAAATAAGTGGTCAAGAACATCTATCATTCCAAAAAAACTTCGGCATTCAGGTCTTCCTCATATTTTTACCAAGAAATCCAAAATAGTAAACACAAAGACTTTATACTTCTAATTTTTAAGTTATTTTAGTTAGTTTTAGAATAAAAATAAGTGCCTAATAATGTAATTTTTTTCTCTTTCTATGATACATTTACTATCCATACTACAAACTTTCAATATTTTACATTTGATGAAAAGAGGATGTGCAATCAATCCTCTACATATATTTTTCAGTCTCCTATAGATTTAACTCGTAGTGGGGGCATATTTCTCATACATGTTCATACCATCATTTATAGTGTACTTAACATTGATTAATGTTTCTACTTATTTATATATTTATAATTTATTATATTTTTATTCCTTTTATTAACAATATTTTGTTCTATTTTTCAATTTATAAATTTATAAAAATACATAAAATGCAATAATACAAAACATTCCTAATATTCCAAAAAAATAATATGATTAGACATCTAGTTTAAATCATTGCCATATGTTATGTATCTCATGAGTATTAGATATAATATTATTTTTATATCACATGCAATTCAATGTTTTTCATGAGTGTGATGCAAGACATACAAACTACACAATGATCAAGGTGTTATACTTGCCTATACTTATTGGAGTTTCTAGACTAGGAGCATATTATCCATAAGTGAAATTTTATGTAGACATTATCAATATATAAATCCTATAGTGTTGAGCTATAAAATATTTAAAAATGTCTTTTATAGTATATCTATTTACAATTGTGTAAATTTATATGATATTTTCTAGGATATGATCACATTACATATACATGGTTTAAACTACATTTATAGTTTTATTTTCCACTAACGCTACTTACTTGTACCTAGAATATTACATCTTGTGTATATATTATGTATGGCCCTTGGCCCTTATGTACATTTTTTTTTATCATTTTCATGATATCATATTTATTATGTATGATATTTGAATATACATTTTCTATGCGATATTTGAAAATGTCTTTTGTGTGTTAAATTTGAACATGTTTATTTTATTCTGAACTTGTGACTATGTTATGCATGAAATTCAAACATTTACCTTATTTATGACATCATTCATGTCTTTGTATGTGCAATATTCTACTCTATGACATTTTAACATGTCCCTTATGTGTGAACCTTAGACTTAGTTTTTGACATTCTATCATTATACGTGAGTGATTATTGAGATTCTAAAGTTTGATAAGTGTTATAATACATATCATTTATTATTAAAAATATTATTATAATTATATATTCTATTATATGAGATGAATTGATACATATTTATATAGGATTTTCCTCTTATGCTACACACATTATTCAAATAACACATATCTCACTATGGTAACATTTCATATGCTAGATTTTTCAATGATTAGATCTTACTGTACCTATTACAAGTTAAATTTTATTTTGATATGATTTGATTTCATGTTAAATTACCTCACCTCAAAAAGAGAGGGCATTTTAGTTGGCTTTTCATAGATGAGATAAACCTTTTCAAAGAATATAAATTATTTTATATACATAATACAATTTCAAAAGTTAAAAAATGGTTAAAAATTCATTCATTATCACATACTATAGGGTAATATTCCATGCTTATTCACTCATATTTCGTGATCAATGTAGATGTTCACACAATTTTGAGTGCATAATGAAGGTCTATGCATAAATTTCAAATAGAATTCATAAATTGGCATCTATATACAGTTACTAATTTTATAGTTACAATGGGGGAATGATATAATTTCATGTGAATTATAAAAAATTTCAAATTTTCAAAATTATATTTGCTAAGCATTAGACTTGGTAGGAGCATGATTAAACTCCCTTGTCTTTTGATAATGCATTTTAACAAAAAAATTGTAATTAAATATATAATCCATTTTCAATGGTTGTTTTAGTTTAAGTGCATAGTGCATAAAATGGATATTACTATGCACTACAACATTATGTATGTGAATCCATTTTTTATTCCAACCAATTTCATGTCTTGGGGTTAAAAATACTAGCTGAGATGAATTATGGTTTTTGTGTCCCTAAATGGGTGTTATTTGTATTTTACAAGTGCAAATTCAATTTTGGGGTTTGATAAATATTGGACCTTCTATATTGGCTCAACCAAGAAAAAAATTTATCCAAGCATTTCATCATAATCACCTTCTTTCCAATTCTATAAGGAGGCATCATCTCCAATAAAATGAAACAATTAAATTATTATTTCACACACTCAGGATGTATCCTCCCCCCTGATCTCATTTCAAATTCAATTAATTTTCAAGTTCAAATATTTTCAAATTTTAGTATCAATAAACTTTTGAATTTCAAATGCTTTATAATTTAAAATTCAATATTGTTCAAATTTTAGTTTCAAAAGAATGATGTAACTACTTCATGTGTTTTTTAGGATTTACCAAAGAGTATGGTGCATTGCATGATTGGAGTACTAGATTAAAGACAAAATGTGTCTTACAATCAAAGGTTTGTTTTTAATTTATTCTAGAAAAATAATTTTTACACAAAAAGGGTGGGGAGGGGTCTGTAAACACCTAAATTTGGTCACAAATATTTAATCATTCTAATTTTATCAATATTTTAATTCAATTAACTTTTACACTTAATTCAGACCTATTTTGACACCTTAGCCTATTCTAAGAACATGAGGATACCATTTTATTTTCTAATTTGTTATCTGTCATCAAAAAAATTGATCCAAAAGCTAAAAACACCCCTAAGTATCTATTTGAATGGGCCCATACCCAAAACTTAGAATTTTTCCATGAAGAGAAAAAATGGCAAGTTAGGGCCATGATTTTCAAATGGGCCTAACCCCTATATGATATTTATGACCCTTTAAATTTAAAATTAATATTTTTAAGTTAAACCTTCACCTATGTAATATTACATTTTTTAGGCTTTCAAGTATGTCATTTCTCATTTTGGATTTCTATAAAAGAATAAGGCACTAATTATTCTTCTTTGAAATTTCAATATAATTGCTTATTCACACAAGTTCACATTGAGAAAAAGGTCCATTTTCTTCCGACTTCTAATTTTAAGCATCACAGATAATCCTTATCTAAGTCACAAGCCTATTTTTATCCATCCCTAATAAAATCATGATCAAGCAATCAATCAATTTTTATATGTTTACACAATTCAAAGGAACAAAATTGCACAAAGCACTATATGTGGGAGAAGTACATTGGTCTTATTTCCCTCCTTAGAGTATTGGATATGTATGAAATGATTAGTAATTATGGGCATCATTGGATTTAGCTTAGCCCAAATACACCCCCTTTTTTTTTTAATCTATTTCTATGTCATTCAAATCATTGTATGCCTTACTAGGGTTTCAAAATTCAAAAGGCTATCTATAGGTCTTTTGAAAATCCATGAATGCCAAAATTTTATGCACAAATGTAAACCTAATTATCACACAAGTTTATGCCATAATTTCATTGTTTCTATATAAGTTAAAATATGTCAGGTTTGGATCACCAGTGACAAACAATTTTGACATGATTTAGATGGTTCTCAGCATGTTCCTTTGCCAAGTCTAGTTTTGGGTTTCTACAAGGATTATTTATGTTTTATAGTTCTAGTTTTATATTGGTCAAATTTAATTAATAGACAACCAAAAACAACTAATTTTATCAAATTTTTCATAGTTATCCTTGTTTTCAATTATTTCATTTCATCTATAACTGGTATTTAATTTCAATTTATTGTTTAAAAGTGTATTTTAAACACCTTATTTTATTATATATACTTATAATAATTAGGATTAATCCACCACAATTCAATCCAAGTTTTGTTAAAATAATCATTTATTACATTCATGTGACCATTCTCCTATTAAATTTATGAGTACATAAGGTTCTCCTTGGGTACCCATAAGCTTTGTGCCATGTATTCTAATAGACATCCATACCACATAATTTCATTTTGTGTACCTCCATAGATTGTTCACCCACATTAATGATGGAATATGTTGTTAATGCATCTAAAACAAAACTATTTGTCTTATTTATTTAAGGCTCTAGTTTTGTGTCATAGAAATCCTAACTAAAGCAACAAGATTATTTCTGAGATAATTTTTTTTAGAAATTATTTGTGACATTCACCACTTCATCCTAAAAAAATGCCATTTTTTATCCTCACCAAATTTTCAATTTGATGCACTAGCTAGATGGGCATTCAATTTTTGATGTTTTTGAGCATTGTATGGTCTTCTAATTAGTCTTTGAGAATGATTTTAATTAGTGGAATAAAAATATATTGGATATACTAGTTGGGATTTTCACTCTTTGAATTTATATCACATGTTAACCTTAACCTCTTACTATAATTATTTGAATTTAGCATCCATAGGAGAGCCATTTATGTTACCATATTGTCCAAAAGGATATTGTATGAGAGATATGTTAAATAGGTATCATCCTTTGTAAGGAGGGTTGAATTCATTATTAATATGCACACCAAAGGTATTGGAATCCAATCCTTTAAATATTACCATGTCTCCTTAAAATAAAATTTCAATTGTCCCCCCTACACCTTATTTTATCATAGATGAGCACAAATGGATTAGTTTGGTAGAAATTCCCTTGAACTTTAAATTATGTTCATCATTGTGTAAGAGGTACAAACCATCCAGTTTATCATTCTCTTTTTAACCATAAGGGCATTTATTGATTTAGAAAAAACAATTTTTCTATAATCCAATCTATTAATTTACTGGGTTTAGAAATTCTGAGCAATCAGAACATAAATTTAAAATAAATTTGAACATTAGACTAAAATTCAGGGGTCCTAATATATCTTCATAATTCGTATGATATTTTAGTGCATGAGTTATAAAACCTTGGGATATGTTAACATATCTTCTAAAACATTTGCATTTGATAAAAATATTGTATTTGAAAATATTAGTTTTATCTTTAGGACATGTATTGATGGTACTTTTATTTTCATCATTGTAATCTCCTTCTTTTGTATCACTATAATCACTATGAATAGAGGGAATTGATTAAGCTTTGAAAATTCAATTTTTTCCCCAAGAAACATAGTATTTATATCCAATAGCGAATTCATCATGTCTATAATTCAATCCTAACTCAGAGAAGATAAATTAGACCATGACCAATATGTTAGATATTCGAGAACATGACCAATATGGGGATCTATTAGACCCAATTAGGGGATGTCTTATCACAATACATAATGCTAGGGAGGGTTCCAAAGCCTCCATTAAAGTATAATCATGTAATAACCCTAAGGGAGTCCTATGTTTTGATATCTCTCACTAAACTAATAACAAGTAAAGCAAAATCTAATATAGTGCTCACCAAAGCTTGTGGCACAAAGTGGGGGTTAGAAACAAAAAAAGTAAACATGTATAAGAGACATATATTCACATAAATGTATATAGAATATTATTGAATAGAATAAAATTAGAAATGGATATCTATCTACTCTTATAAAGTAAGAACAAAGTTAGGAATACTTACCTTTAAAGATGAGCCCGTTGAGCCTCAATCTCTCCCTTGGCCAGGGTGCTTCATAAGAGGTTATTGTGGTATGTAAGGATGACAAGGATAAATCAGCTCTAGGCTACATAACTTATCAATGCATCTAAAATAATTCTCCACAAGATAAGATCTGTATCTCTAAATAAAGTATGAAACCCTAATATTACTCTTCAAGTAGAATGGTGGATAAGTAAATATGTAATAGCTTGTACTTCTCTTCTCTAAATAATAGCAAAATGAACTTGTATATATAGGCAAATTTAACCCTAAGCCCTTCCAAATGTTTTAGCCAACAAGGTCAACCAAGTTGACCTAGCATAATTTTGGACAAGAATTCACTAGGTTATGGGCTAGGTCAGCCAAGAGCTAACCTATACCCTAAGTGAATTGCACCCAAAACTGTACATGGTCGACCTAGTCAACCTAGTACAGTAAAAAGTAAAAAGGGGCAAAGGCCAAGAAAAGAGGGAAAAAAGGTAGAAAATAGATGGAGAGTGTGTAATAGAGAAGAATAAGCTTAAGGATAAGGTTTTTCGGAGACAAGTGTGTAGATAAAAAGTGGAAAAAGAGACAACAATCCTATAAAGAACCAATGGTCTACCCACCTCTTACCGATGAACCCTTTAAGGCATGCACTTGGAGAGATTAAGACTCAGTAGGTTTTTGTAAGATATAAAGTGTCATTAAGTGATAAAATTTTGAAAATATTGTGTATACATATTCCCCATTTGAAGCTCATCACATTTAACGTGAGTGCAACATGAGATGGTGCTTCAAGAATAGAACTTGATAACACATAATGGTGATGCTAAGTAAAATATAGTAATGAACAAATAAGATAAATGAAAGGATATAATTGAAAAAAAAAACCTTTACTTACCTTAGTGCTAGTGATAAATAAGTAGACTACAAGAGAAGTGAAAGTGTCTAATGTGAAGAATAATATGAAAATATATAGAAATTAGTGCAAAAAGTAGCCAAAAATCAAAAAAATTAGAAGATAGGAATATATATGTGGACAATATTATTTATGTTTTCATGATTCCAAAACATTTTATGGTTCAAAAAATGGATTAGTAAAAGCAAAGATATAGGTAAAACAAGGAATCTGACAGAAAATATTTGAAAGATAATGAATTGTAAAAAGTAACATTAAATAGGTTAAAAGGGAAGTCATCTATTATTCTTGACTTATGGGTGAGAGAATAAGAGCTTTAATAGACCAAATGAGATAGAATGGTGAGGATACAATAGCCAAGACAAGAGGGACCCCTAGTAGTGATGACGGGTACAATATAGGTAGGCAACCAAGAATCTCAAACTTATTTTTGAATATTTTATTGATTTTAATTATTTTTTAGAAATTTATGATTTAAAGCAATTCTAAGAATCAAAATGAACCCAAAAAATGTTGCTAGGGGTAGGAAAAACCAAGTAAGGAAATGGTTTTGAAGGGATCAGAGTAATAATTATTAGAAGGTATTTATTATTGAAAATTAAAAGGGTCAGTAGAAATAACTAGGTTAACCCAATCGACCTAGTAGGCTAAAAATTTGCTAAATCCACACTGCCAACCTAGTAGGTATGTGCCGACTTAGTTTGTTTTCTAGACTGGCAACTTAGTGCATGACTACCAGCCTAGTATAAAAATACACTATGATGTCTTTGCATTAGGGGGAAAAATTAAAGGGTCGACTTAGTTTGTTAAGTTAACCTAGTTAAAATAAGGAAATTTTGGTCAATCTAGTGTCTGACTAAGTGACTAGAATAGTACAAAAATGCATGAAATTGGATAAAAGAGTGCTAGAAAGGCCCAGAATGGTCGATTGAGGACTAAATGGGCTGATTAAGTTAGAAATAGTTTTAATTGAGTAAAAATGATTAAATTAAATAAAATTAGGCTTGTTTATGTTAAAATTTAAAAAGAATGTAGTTTGATTATAAATGATATGGAGGATCTAATACATCTTTTATTGTTTTATGGTTGTAGGGGTGTCTAAGGTTTGTGTACTTGGTGGATGCGGCATAGCTCCTAGACCTCTTGGAGTGATTTTTGATTAAGGATCAAGCAAGATTGATTGCATTAGGTCTAAGAGGGATTGTAGATATGTCCAAGATCCCACTGAGTTCATATTTGATAGTCATGTTTCTAGGAGCTTGGGAATGATTGACTAATACATTTAAGTGGGAGGTGGATGGGGATAACATTAAGGTGGGTATCACCTTAGAGGATGTCCATGTGATCCTTGGACTACCTATAGGAGGTATGCCAATAGTCATATGAGTACTAGATGGATAGAAGGAAAGGAGAGCCTTATCCATATGGGTGATAGGCTCAGAGAGGATATATGCTAGATTGAGAGTTAGATTTTTCAATGTTTATACCTCTCAGATTCTAGATATACAGAAGGTGGTTGTAGGACTTGTGATAGTTTGGGTGTTGTGTCATAAGTTAGATATTAAGGTACTATTGTATGTGATATCATTATGCCAGACTATATTGGAGTATGGGTTTTTATATAATTTAGGCTTTGTCATCTAGGTACAACTTATACATGACATGTATGGAATGTTGTCTAGAAGGCAAAAGTCTATAATACCTATTATATTTCTGATTTTATGGATATATGAGAGTTTACCTATGTATCATCTAGTTGGGTTTCCCCATGTGGTTGATGATAGGTTACCTCAGGTACAAAGGTGGCAACAAAATTAGGTAGTGCGGGCCATACCCCATGTGCTAGTTATATAGACAATTAGGCAAGAAAACATTGTGTGGAAACCTTATGGGCATATTTTTATGGTGTGGTTGAGCTAAGAGATAGTGATACTAGCATTGACATGGATATAGATTATAAGATACTACACATGGTGGATAGAACCAAATCTAGTGGCTCGTGTATCAAGATAGATGGGACTCCCTCACCTAGTAGCATCAATAGTGGTGAGCACATTTTGGGCCATGCATGTGAGAGGGTTGAATGGGAGAGGAGGATTAGGGCCACCAATTACTAAGCTATAAATTAGGCCACATCATAAAATACCATGGACTAGTCAAACACGATAGGAAATAAATAGAGAGTGTTAGGAATATAGAATGTAGATAAATAATAATGAAATAAAGATAGAATTAAAATTTGAAAAATACAATAGAATAGAGACTAAAATTTAATGTGGTTCACCCATTATGGGCTACATCAACACAAAAACTACCAGTTTTTCTTTTTATTTAGTCCAACAAATGAAGGGAAAAACCTGCAATACATCCACTGTAATATCCTCTTCACTCTCTCTCATTTTTTTTCCTAATAACAATGCTCTCATATCAAAGGAGGGTTAAAATTATGGAAAAAATTCAATAACTTAATTTTTATCATTATATCTAAAACCTAATAGTAAACGGTCTAGATTAACTACAAAATTACAATATTTTATAATGCATTTTTCACAAAATTTTACTTCAAGGGCACTACCCCCAAAGCCCCACTAGGGGGGATCTAAACTAGGTCACCACCCCTATACCCCCATGGAGACCCTAGTGGAGGGGGGGACGTTTCCCCCCCATACCCCTGTTAGGAACTAGGCATTAAAATAAGATCAAGCTCCACCATCCAACAATCTCCCACTTGGAGACTAATTGTTATAACTCCACCGCTACAACTCTTAATTGGAATTTTATTTGAACTTTTACCATGGCATGTTTTTAATCTTCCTTGTTATCCTTGAATACCTATTAAAGCTGAACAACTCTCCATCTTATCTTTAGTGACTACCTTTATCAGTATATCTATAGGATTCTAACTTGTATGGATATTTTCCAACTTTAGTTGACCATCCTCCAAAACTAAATGAATGAAGTGATACTTGAGTTGTATATGTTTGGTTCTTGAGTGTAATGCCAAGTTATTTTCTAAATGAATCACATATTGGATATCACTATACAACCTAAAATCTTCCTACTTATGCCTCAACTTTTCCATGAACTATTGCATCCATATCATCTCCTTACTAGCTTCTGTAGCTACAACATATTTTGCCTTTGTAGTTGACAAATAAACTATCTTCTATAATCTTGAAATCCAACTAACTGTTGTGTCACCAATAGTGAATACATAACCTATGGTGCTCCTCTTGCCATCTAAATCTTTAGCCATGTCTACATTGACATATCCTTGTAAGGTAACATCTGACCCTTCATAGCATAAATATCTATCAGTGGTCCCTCTCAAGTACCTACGAATCCACTTGACTGCATCCCAATTCTCTTTTCCTACATTGTTCATAAACCCGTTGATAACTCCCACTACATGAGAAATATTTGGTCTAGTGCACACCATAACATACATTAAACTTCTAATTTTTGATGCTTATGGCACTTTGGTCATGTAATTGATTTATTCCTATGTTTTAAGACACCATTCCTTGCTTAATTTGAAGTGCCCTCCCAAAGGTGTACTCACAGATTTTGCATTTTGCATATTGAACCTAACTAACACATTCTTGATGTATTCTTTTTGAGACAAAGTCAATTTCCTATTTTTTCTATCTCTTGTTATTCTCATATCAAGGATTTGCTTTGTAGTACCCAAATCCTTCATTGTAATTGAATTTTATAGTTTTCTTTTCAGCTCATTCATATCATGCATGTTAGACCTTGTAACAAACATGTTATCTACATACAATAACAAGACAATATAGATACCATTATCTAATATCTTAAAGTAAACATAGTGGTTTGAATGACATCTACTATAACCTTATTCTAACATAAACATTTCAAATTTCAAATACCACTGTCTTGGATCTTGTTTTAGGCCATACAAACTCTTCTTCAACCTGCACACCATTTTCTCCTTACCTTTGACTTTGTATCCTTGTGGTTGCTCCATATATTTTTCCTCCTCCAAATCACCATGAAGGAATGTAGTCTTCAAATCTAACTATTCAAGGTGTAAATCTTCTATTACTACCAAAATTAAAATATTTCTTATATAAGTCATTTTAACTACTAGAGAAAATATTTCATCAAAGTCAATACCTTTCTTTTGTGCAAACCCCTTTACAACAAGTTTGGACTTGTACCTCTTTTTTCCTCCATATTATTCCTTCAACCTATAAACCCATTTATTATGCATTTATTTTTTACCTATAGGCAACTGAACCAAATCCCAAGTTTGGTTGTGAATCAAGGAGTGTATATCCTCTTTCATGCCTTGCTCCCACTTCTTTCTAGTTTCTACCTGTATTGCTTCTTCATAGCTTTTTGGCTCACCACCATCATTCAATAATAAATAATAAATTGAAGGAGAGTAATGTTCAAGGAGTCTGCTTACTCTATTATATCTTCTAACTACACTTCCAAGAGTTTGAGGTACTTTTTGTAGTTGTTACACATTCTAATTTTCTGGCACTTTTGGAAAATCATTTCTAATAATTTCATCAAGTACTACATATTCTATATTTAACTTTTCATTTTTCTTTTCCTACAACTGATCTCTATACATGACCTTTTCGTTAAAGATCACATCTCTACTCCTAATGATTTTTTGATTTTCAATATCCCATAAATGGTAACCAAAATAATTAATTCCATATCAAATAAAAGTACATTTTTTGGATGTTTCCTCAAGCTTTGTTCTACTTTCTTTATCAATATAGACAAATGATTCACAACCAAAAGTATTTAAAAAAGAATAATCTACCTTTTTACCTATCCATTCTTCCTCTAGAATGTCACCATCCAAAGGACTTGAAGGCCCTCTATTTATTAAGTAAACAAAAGTATCCATAACATCTACCCAAAATTGTAAGGTCAACCCTACATGCAATCTCATGTTCTTTGCATGCTCCATGATTTTCCTTTTTATCTTTTCTGACATACCATTTTGTTGTGGTGTTCTTAGAACCATATTCTCTTTATGAATCCCATTGGATGAGTATTAATTATCAAATTCCTTATTGTAGTATTCATCTCCATTATTTGATTTAACACACTTCAACTTATTTCTTGTCTCATTCTCAAACAAAGCTTTCCATTTATTAAAAGTATAAAAAACATTAGATTTATTTTACATGAAATAAACCCATGTTTTTCTAGTTGCATCATCAATAAAAGTAACATAATAAGAAGAGCCATACTTGAGCTTGTCCCTATACATTTGTATGTACAAGCTCTAACTTTTCATCCTTCTTTGTCCTCCCAACTCTGAGAAATTTGACTCTCTTCTTTTCTCCATACACATAGTGCTCAAAAAAATCTAAATCCACCTTCTTCAAATCTGGAAACAATTTTTTTAAGTGAAGAGCTTGCATCTCCTTCTCACTCATATGCCCAAGTCTGTGGTGCCATAATTTTTTATCCACTTCAATAGAATCTAGAGAAATAAAATAGTCAACATCACCATTAGATAAATACAATGTACCTACCTTATCTCATTTTGCTATTACCAGTGATCCTTTAGTGACCTTCCATAATTTTTTTGCAAACGTAACTATGCAACCCTCACTTCCTAGTTGCCTTGCTGAAATTAGATTTCTTCTCAACTTAGGAACATGCCTCACCTCTTTTAGAAAACATTTTTTTAAATTTTATAATTTTATCTGTATCTTACCCTTTCCTACAATTTTACACGGTTCACAATCACCCAAATAAAATTGCCTAAAATCATCTTGAAATGGTCTTGAAAATATTTCTTATGGGGTGTAGCATGAAATGAAGCCCTTGAATCTAACACCCAAGAATCATTAATATTATCTAAAGAAAGGATTAAAACATCTTGTAACACATCACCTACTACGTTTCTTTCCTAGTTTTTATCTTATTTACCATCTCCTTATGTTCCTTTTCAAAACTAACAATCTTTCTTCAAGTGTCCTTTATTCCCATAAATATAGCACACCAATGTTCCTCTAGATTTAGATCTGCCCTTATTAGACTTCCCATGATTCCCTAGGTCCTTTCCTCTA
Organism: Torreya grandis; assembly: GCA_037957365.1. Classification (NCBI taxonomy): domain Eukaryota; kingdom Viridiplantae; phylum Streptophyta; class Pinopsida; order Cupressales; family Taxaceae; genus Torreya; species Torreya grandis. The sequence continues at coordinate 1,845,162 of JARHVA010003199.1, forward strand.
TCCTTTTGTCTTCCCTTATTTTCCATAGTCAAAGCATTACCTGATGTCTCACCTGTCCATTTCTATCACATTTCATCACTAAGGATAACACCAATAACATCATCAAACCTTAAAGTGTTTGAGATAGAGAAAAAATTGCTCATATCCATGACCAATCCATTCCAAATTTTTAGTAATGATCACATAATAAAAATAACCCTAACCTCATCATCAAAATTTACTCCTACAGAGCTTAACTAATTTTTGACCATGTTAAATTCATTTAAATGGTCAGCAATAGACCCACCTTTTGACATTTCTAGACTAAATAAACACTTCATAAGAAATAACTCACTAGAGGTAAAGGGTTTTCATACACTCTATCTAATGCCTTTATCACATCTATTATTGGCTTTTCTTTTGAAATATTGAAGGCTATCAACACTGCTAGGCACAACTGTATTATTCTTAGTGCATTTATATCAAGAACCTCCTACTATTCATCCTTCATAGTCACTAGCCTCTTTGTTATTACACCCAATGGTAGGAAAATATTCTTCGGATAAAGATAGTCCTCCATTTTCATCTTCTATAGCTGGTAGTTTTGGCTGTTAAACTTATCAACCTTAAACTTACCTTCTTCCACCATTGCTCCCACTCAAACTAGGAAACCTCTTTTCCTATGAGTTTATCTGTCAAATAAACCTTTGGCTCTACTACTAATTTTATAAGAATATAAAATTTAGAGTAATAATAATGAAATAAATATATAATTAAGATTCAAAAAATACAACAAAATAGAGACATAGATTTAATGTGGTTCACCCAATATGGGCTACATTGACACAAAAATTACTAGTCCTTATTATTTAGTCCAACAACTGAAGGGAAAAACTTGCAATACATCCATTGAAATATCCTCTTCACTCTCTCTCATTTTTATGCCTAATTACAATGCCCTCATATCAAAGGAGGGTTACAATTAGGGCAAAAATACACTAACTTAATTTATATTATTAGATATAAAATCTAATAGTAAATAGTCTAGATTATCTATAAAATAACAATATTTTATAAAGCATTTTTCACAAAATTTTGCTTCAAGGGTGCTGCCCCCAAACCCCCACTAGGGGGGCTACAAAATAGGTCATCTCCCCTTGGAACCCCATGGAGACCCTAGTGGGGGGTGCATTGCCCACCCCGCACCCTTCTATCAAGAACTAGGCATTAAAATAAGATCAAGTTACACCATCCAATAGAGAGGAGGTGGTTGTGGGAGTGCTAGAGGTACCACTACCATAACCACAGTAGGAAGAGTAGTGACCACCTTGGTCACATCATCAATGGAGGTATCAATAGTAGGAGAGAGTAGAGATAGTGGTCATCCTAGATAACCCATTAAGTAGACCAAGATAGAGTTGGGTAATAGAGAGACCACTCAAAAATAGATTGATATGGGCACAAGTGGTCACCTAAGTATTTTTATTTGGGTGGTGACCTACAAAGGAGGTACTTAGAAAATGCATTGATGGGGAGACTATACTCGATGGTCATGTAGATGGTGTGATGTTAGCAGGTGATACACATATAAGTAATAATAGATGGTTTAAGTTTTGCTTAACCTTATTTGAGATATAATAGAGATAAATATATAGATTATGAGATATATTAGTGATCTAATATCCATCTAGTTTTACTTTTATAGCTTTTGTGGAGGAGAAGATCAGATGGGGATCCTAAGTGATGGGAAGATTTCATGAGATATTCAACGAGGCACTAGCTCCTTATAACCTAATGACATTAGAGGATCATGAGATAGAGTCTACCCCAGGGAGATAGATTTGACTAGAAAGAGAGGTATCCAAGTGAGTAAAAGCATGTAGGGAGGATACATAACCACTAATAAGGGTGGTAGTGGGAGAGGCACCGATATGATAGGCCTTGGGTCTAGAAAGAGCCACATATATGGCTACCATGACCTAACTATCATAGGTACATGCCCAGCTAGCATAGATGTAGGCCTAGGTGGCCAACCTAGAGGGGAAAGTGAGGATTGATATCTCTAACAACCTCTTTATATCATACCATTCATAGTGGATAGTCTAAAACATCTACAAGAAGCATGCTAGGCCATGAGATAGACAAGATAAACCCCAACCTTAGAGCTGGATTGATGTATATATTTTTAATTTGTATTGAAACACATGATATATATAAGATCACACTAAATCATGTTGGGAAGTATCAAATTAATCTAATAAATTGAAAAAGTGGTAAAAGATCAAAATGGTATAAAAAAAATCAATTAAGTTATTTGATCATACTAAATCATGTTGGGAAGTATAAAATAAAAATAAAGTTGGTAGAATTGGTCTTAAATTTATCACACTAATTCAAGCTGGGAAGTATCAATTTTTTAAAGAAAAATGGTTGGATTTTTACATGTAATTTAAAACTAAGAAGATAAAAGTGAAAGAGTAATGAAGTAAGCATAAAACATACTAAATAAAAATGGAAAACATGTCAATGACATGTAACTTCATAATCACTCACATCTTATCTCATATTTGACACATGTAATTTTTGTTGTGACTTAGATTATTGGAAACTTTTGTGAGGAAGTCTAGGTCCTATCCATGGTCTTACACTGAAAATCACAAAAGGAACACTAATGAGGTGGAAAAATGGGAAAATATGGTAAAAAGGGATGTTGGTAATATGAAATTAAAATTATGGTAATTTATGAGGAATTTCAGGTCATATCCATGGTCTTACAATTTAAATCACAAATGAAATCCCTAAGGGAGTGATCAGTGAACAAACAAATATTTCTTAAGAGAAAATATGAGGAATTTAGGGAATGAAAATGGGAATGTAAAAAAATTAACTTAGGTGTCTTATGAGAAGGCCTTAGGAGATATGAGGCATACTAAGGACATGAGAAGACACTATGTGACTAGTGACCAACAATGTATAAAAGAAACTTGTACGTTATAGACACAACCCTATGTAGGAAAATAATCATGATACTAAGATCAAATCATGAAGTTATATTGGTACAAAAAAATTAAAATTGACATACCTTTCCATGATGCACTCCCCATTCCTCAGGGCCCCTTATAGAGTCATTGGTCTACTATGAAGATTGGGTACTTACGTGAGAAAGTAGGTAGCACTAAAATATTTTTTATTCTCCTTTTCTAATTTACTAGCCTACCATACCCCAATGGACCTCAACTTTTGACGCTAAGTGTGGATTTTGATATTTTACTAGAAGAAGGAGATGTGCTTTGAATCATGTCTTTTAGTGTGATTTGACTTTTAAGAATTGTGAATGTTTTTGCTTTTTGTATCATTGCCTTTTCTTAAATGATTTATATTTTGAATATTTTGAAGTATTTTTTAATATTATTTCTCCATACATATTTGGAATGACCAATCATGAGAGATATAATGATACACACAAATGAGCTATAGGCTTAGGCTAAAGGAAGCTAAGTGACTAAATACAAGACTGACTAGAACACTTAGGCTTAATAATGAACCCACATATTATCTCAAGTCTCAACCATGTATATGCTTAGTTTGAAAAAAGGGAATAAATTGAGTAAAGGAGATCCAAAGTGGACTGATAAGAGGAGATTATAATGATATTAATTATTTGCTAATTGATCACATAGTAAAGAAGGAATGACTAAAGGTAACAAGGTTTGTATAACCAAGTCATAATGATAATTATCTAAGTATATAAAGATAATAAAGTAAACAATCATGAAAATAAAATAAGGTTATTTTTAAGAATAAACTCAAGAAAGAAAAACAAATCAATGATAAAGAAGACATCCATGAGAAAACATAAATGACATTATAAGAAATATAGCATGCAAAATCAAAGTCACCATGTAAGATAAATAAGAATTTGACATAATGCCAAATGATATAACAAATAGATAAAGATAAGATTGGACCACATGTATAATAAAAATTAAAATGTAAGAAAACCATGCATGTGCTCATAATTAATGATATATTTTCCCACACACATTTTCCAAAACATCTGATAAGTCTCTATGAATTTGGATGTGAACTAAAACTAATGTATCATCTATCTTCAATGAAAACTAGGAAAATAATTCACATTTGTTCTCCTCAATAGAATAGGTAGGAATGTTTGATGCATCATGTTGAGGAGTGATATCAAGCAAGGGATACTCAAAATAATGCATTGGAATCAACTCTATAGTAGATGAAGGAATCATTAGTGGAGAAGGATCCACAGGTGAGGGACTCACAGGTGGAAAAGGATCCATAGGTAATGGAATGTCCATGGGTGAAGGGTTCATGAATGGAGGTATAAGAGGTGAAGAAGGGACCACAAGAGTAGATGGAACCACATGAGGTAGAACCATGGGAGAAGAAGGGGGAGACTTATTCTAGGAATGACCTATGGGAGGAATGATAGAAGGTGCAAAAATAGTTAAAATATGATCTGTAAGGTATTATTGAAGGATACGACAATGATCAGTGTGATGGGTGCCATATTGGTGCCAAAGATAATACACCTTATAATACTTAGGAATATACTCAAGAAGTATCTTGGGAGAAGTATGGCCTTATCTAAAGACTAAGGGGTAGAAGGATGCAAAGTGTCAATATATTCTTGCATCTTGTGATAATGTGTGGATGAATGATTATTTATGTTTTGGAATCAATAGATACACCTGTGAGTAGGATTAATATAGGTACTCATAGGAGGATGTGTAAAAAAAGCGTAAGGATTTTGGGAAGGATCATCAAACCATTTGGTGGGCAATAGAGACATTTATGATAAAGGAAGAAAACCATCACCAAGATAAGGTGGTGTTGGTGAAGGGATTGGATTAAGCTTGATAGAATGAGTGATGGGATAAAAAATAAGAATAGACTCAACTAAATTAGGTGTAGGAATAGTCTCTAAATCAAGCTCTACTAAGGGAGGGTATGGTATATATAAGGTTGAAGGAGAGTTTCATGCATCTCAGGGATAAGTAGGCTATAGGGGTTATAGTACCTAGTAAAGTGATAGGGCCTAGTCATAACATGATCCATAAACATAATCCTATGAGGTTCTTTAGAAACTAGATGTGTCTACACCATCACTATCCTATGATAAAGAGGGATAATTCTAAAATTAGGAACTATATATGATTGAAAATGGGAAGATACATGAAAATACTGAAGTAAAAAGGAATGATAATGGATAATTTGAAAATCATGGGTATGAATAAGACCATCTAAGAATGGATCATCTAAGACATAACCATCATCATAGTTAGGTGTATGAAGATTCAATGATACAAATAAGGGTGACATTGTCATCTAATGAGGTGTGATGAATGGAATTTTGAGTCTTAGTTAAGACAATAGGGATGTCATCATAAGGTGGTTTGTGAGAATGAGGTTGCAAAGAAGTAGAAAGCTAAGAGATGAGATGAGGTGAGATACTAGAAGTTTTAATCTTGAGATTGATCTCATTAGGATCATCATCATCAAAATATAAGAGGTTATGGGGAATATTCCCAATGAGCTCAGGATGAGTTTGGTAACCTTGAGTGGAATTGATGGGAAAGTTGAAGCATTGAGACTCATGAAATGGAACACTGGGAAGAGGTTCAAGAGTAGGAATGTTGAAGATACCATAGTGTTATAATTATTCAAAAATACAAGGGTTAGTGTCACCTTGAATCCTATAGATAGCTCCATTATGAGGAAATTTAATGCATTATCAAGTGAAAGAAGAAACTACTCGCATATGGTGAGTCCATGACCTACCAAGTAGAATGTTGTAAGATAAAGGAAAGTAAAATATCATCACCTTCACATGAATGGTGATAGGTGGGATGGTAATGGAATCCACAAACAACCTAAAGGACACATTTTACTTTTATCATATCTTTGACATGTGTTTCATGTGGATTTGAGATTGCATTTATAATATCCAAGGGTTTTGATAAAATTGAGAGAGGCAACACAAGTACAAAAACCCTTGTTAATCAAGGCACGCTTGAATTGGATATCTCCAATTTAAACACTGATGAATAGAGGAGGATCATTAACATGAAGTAGAATATCAATAAGAATCATAGAATAAATGGGAAATTTTAAGGAAAGAGAAGTGTCAATTATTTCATCAACATGGATGGACATATCTTCACATTGATGCAATCTGCTATCTTTAGATCCATATAAGGTTGTTTTGTGTCCTACTAGGGGAGGATGAGGGATTTTAATTTCAAAAAAAATTCATGATATGGTTTTGATGACATGGAGAGGTCCTCATAAGTTCAATAAATGTAATTTGGGATGGGAGATTAGTGAGCTACATGATGGGATCCCACTCATCATAACCCATAAGAAGATTATTATAAATAGGTGCATAGTGTTGGAGGAGCTACTAAGAAGGAAATCAAGTACATTGGAAGTTATGTTGATAAGAGGTATAAGGTTTAAAATAAGGTTGTAAATTATGTCGAGAAGATGAAGCAATTGGTGCAGGTTGGTTGTGACAATCATTAGAAAGAGTGTTGATAGAAAATTGAGTATCATTGGTGTTAGGTAAATAAGATGGAAGAATGGTAGAAATATAATGCGAAGTGTTATCAAAGGGAGGAGTTGGAATTGGTTCATCAAAATTTATAAGTTCATCTTACCCCAACTCATTTAATTGAGTTAAAGAAGAATCTTAGATAACATAAAATGTGCAAGATAATAGAGGGGTATAGATAGGTCGAGGATCAATGAAATAAACCATGCTTCACATATTATTCATATTAACCACATTGTCTTTTGGATTTGGGTCAATAAGACTATCTACATTATTTTTGGAAAGGGTGGGCTTATCTTAGTCATTTGGAAGAGGGTCTTTATAGATATCCAAATGAGCATTATCTTGATTCAAATCCTAAGATTTAGTATTAGTTTCATGGGATTTGAAAGAAATGTCATAGGCTTGTTGGTGTTTCCTAATGAAAAAATCATGGTCAAAATTGGGGCCAAGAAGAAAATCTGTATCCAAATTATGAAGCTGCCTATATGCCTCATGAGAATGACCCCAACTAGTATGACACTAACAAAACTTGTTGGGATCCTACCAGGATTTCATAGGATGAGTGGGATCAAGTTCTCATGGGAGAGGCCTATGTAAAAATTTAAGTAATTTAGATGAGGATAAAGTTTTGTGAACATTGATGTTATTAGGTGAAGATGAATGAGGATTGGTGAGTTGTTGAAAAGAGGGAGTTTGTTCTGAAGATTGGTTGGGAACAACAATGTGAATGGTATCATTAGAGTCTATGACACCATTATTGGTAGCATGATGATGATTATTTTTAAGTAATATATATTACCTATAGACGTTTGGGGTGGCTTAAATTGATATATAATGAAATATTGATGTTTATTTTGGTTAATGGATTCCTCCAAAGTATGTGGAGAGAGAGTGTAGACTCGATATTGTAACTTGGGGAAGAGAGCATTGGTAAAGAGATGAAAAAGTTTATCATTGTCCATGTATGTTCACATTTTTTGGATAATGTTTTCCACCTTTTAACAAAATATAGAGTAGTTTCATTTTCAATTTGCTTAGAATTGATAAAATGGGCTAAGGTATTCTTAGGAAGATCACTAGTTTGGAACTCTTGGATTAGAGCATTTACTAAATATTCCAAACTACTAATAGAATGAGTTTTAAGTTGGTTGTTCCAATCTAAAGCATCACCCATGAGATTTTTGGCTAGTATCTTGGTATTGTCAAAGGTATTTAATTTGACCTAGTCTTTATAGAGATCTCCAGATATTTTTAGATGAAGAGTAGGATTATTTGACCCATTGTAAGAAATGGTAGGCGCGATACCTCCTATATTTATATTAGAAATCTGAGATGTAAGAGGATCATTTTGAAGATGCTTAGTTTTCTTGTTAACAAGAGGAGGTTGAGGGATCAGATTACCATGGGAATCTTGAAGAGGAGGTGGGGGAACATTTTGATTATGTGTGCCCCATGGAATCTATTGAGGGTGGGTTTGAAGATGGATAAAGTGGTTTTGCATTCTCAACATTTGATTTGTATTATTAGTTTGAAAAGTATTAATTTGACTAAGTATTTGTAATAAAATCTAATGGGATTGAGTTACATTGTTTGTATTATTTGAAAGATAAGAATTGGAAGTAGTGGCTTGGGTATCACTATTGCTATTGGTAGGAACTTGAGAAGAATTGTTAGAATGTGAGGCACTAGTGGAAAAATTTGCTTGTGTGGAAAAAGATGGATTATTGAAGGGATGAGAAGAGGAAGAAATAAAATCATGATTACCATGAGTAAAAAATGATGAACTAGTGGAAAATTTAAGGAAATTAGGTTTTAGGAGAAGCCCACTAGATGTAGAACTTACCATGTTAGTGGAGATACTAGGCATGGAGGTAGAAAAAGTCAAAAAAGAAGAATTAATGGTATGAGAATGGGTCAAAATAGAGGGAAGAGGATGAGAATAAAATAAACTAGTATCCCCAAATCCATGTAAGAATGTGGGAGAATGTGAATGAGGATTTTCTACTTGAATACTAATCATGAGATGATAAATGGCAGAAGGATATTTTCCTCAATGTTGAGAAAATTTAGAGATAAAGAAGAGCATTTCAGGGGTATACTCTAATTCAAGCTGATCTTCAAGTGAGAAGAGAGGATTATGAAGTTAAAAGGAATGAGGATGGGTCTTGTATTTCATTACGTCAGTGTCTATATGAACATTACGTGTATCTAGGAAAGGAGCCCTAAGCTACTTATTAGAGACCCTATGAGGATTTGTAAAACTCATCATATCCATTGAATTCAACTCAGGGTTGTCTTCAAACAAGAAGTTCATGATGAAGGATGAGGAATAAACAAGGAAAAAATGATGTGAAAGCAAGGAAATAATAAGTGATAGAAAAATATACAAAGTGAATTCGATTAACTTAGTATAGAAAATAGGGTCTAAAAATTGTACAGAGTTGATAGGGTCAACCTAGTATTGGAAAAAGTAGTTTAAAAAGTGTACAGAGTTGAAAAGGTTGACCTATTATTATAAATAGGGGTTTAAATACTATATAGAGTTGATAGGGTCAACCTAGTACTGCAAGTAGGGAAAACAAATAGTTTTTAAGAGACTATGTTGAGAAGAACAACTGTGTACTTAAACAAGAAATTTTTTTCAAGTAATTTTGGAAGAAAAAATGAAAGGAAACACATAATTAATTGGGTCAATGAGGTTGATATATTTAAGGTACACAACATATAACTTTGCACCAATGTTGGCTAATGTAGGTTGTTGCAATACAACATGAAATTGAGCAAAGAATAAGTAACCAACTTGGAAATTAAAAACTAAGTGGTCATCCTGAATGTTGTTATATTATTAGAATACGATTTTAGATGTGATAAGAAGTTGGTTGTAAACAAGGAACTAGAAATCAATCTAAATATGATTTGAGGATGTTTGGGCTGAAAGGGATCTATATTGGTAATGGTACTAGTTTGGTATTGGGGCCTACCCCCTCATTTCACACATCACAGTGATAAGGGTGTTAGGTGATTTGCCAATATATACCATTAACCATGTGTTTATACTTGGCCATAAAACCAATTCAGCTTCCCCCTTGGGGATGAAATCCAAGTAGGTAGGCCTTGGGTAGACAATTGTTAAAGTGCATTTTTAAGATTATGTGATTTGGTGGTGTGTGAAATAATATTAAAAAAATAATACAACTAAATGGTATATTGAAAAAAAAATTAATTAGACTATGTGATCTATTCTAAGCATGCAAGAAATAAAAAGTGAAAGTGTGAGATAATTAATAGCATATAAGTGTTAATTCAAACTTTTAAATATAACACATTGTCATTTAGACAATAATGTATGAAGAGATTACAAAATAGATTTGATAGTGTTGCTACTGTAATGCAAAAGCAAGGGTATGAAAAAGAACTATGTCGATAGTGTCAACCTCATTTTCCAGATAGAAGATACAATACAAAACTACATTGATAGGGTTGACCTAGTTTATTGTACAGGGGTAGTTTTAAAGACTACAAACTATGAAAAATAAAATTGAAATGAGTAATAGAAATGATAGAGAAGGATAGAAAGGAACATTGGTGGGTTAAAGGATGTAGAGGAAAATGAGATTGCTGTTGAATTACCTTGATTTATACTTACAAATTCTATCAATTGTGTCGATTTAGTTCTATAGTTCCCTATTTTTAAAAACTTTTAAAATTTATTATGTTGATAGGGTCGACATAGTATGTTTTTTGGAAGTCTATAAATGTAAAAAATTAACAAGGTTAACCTAGTAGCTTGATCTGGAAGTTTGAAAGTGTACCATGTCAACTGATTTGACCTAGTATCTTGTACCTAATGTAAAACCTACACAAACAAAATAGAGTCATATTGATGTGACTATGTGTTAAACTACACACTAAATTTAGAGCTATATTGACATTGTTGACCCATTATCACAAATATAGAGAAATAAAATGATAAAATAATGAAAAACATGAGATAAAACCTACAAGGGTTAGATTCAGATTGGGTTCACTAAAATGTATGCAAACAAAAATGCATCATGTCTATAAATCAATCCTAACTCAGAGAAGATAGATCATACCATACACTTCCAATTGGGGATATATTATATATTCGGTAACATGACCAATATAAAGATTTTATAAAAATTATTGGGGGATCTCTTATCATAATACACATTTCTAGGGAGGGTTACAAAGCCTCTATTCAAGTACAATCATGAAATGACCTTAAGAGAGTCCTATGTTTTGATATCTCTCACTAAACTAATAACAAGTAAAATCTAATCTAGTGCTCACCAAAGCTTGTGGTACAAAGTGGGGGTTATAAACAATAAACATAAACATGCATAAGAGACATATACTCATGTCAATGTATACAGAATCCTAGTGTATGGAAGAGAAGTAAAAATGCTTATCTATCTACTATTACAAATGAGGAACAAGTTTAGGAATACTTACCTTTGAATATGAACTTGTCAAGTGTCGATCTATCCCTTGGCCAAGGTGATTCGGAAGAGGTTTTTATGGTATGTAAGGATGACAAGGATAAATCAACTATAGGCTACACAACCTATCCATTCATCCAAAATACTTCTTCACAAGACAAGATTTGTATATCCAAAGGAAGTATGAAACCCTAAGCTTGTTCCTCAAGTAAAATGGTGGATAAAAAAATGTGCAATATCTCTTACTTCTTTTTCTCTTCTCTACATAATGGTCAAATGAACTTGTATATATAGGCATATTTAACCCTAATCCATTTCAAAAGTTTTGGCTAATAGGGTTGACCTAGTCGACCTAGCACAATTTTGAACAAGAATTAACCAGGTCATGGGCTAGGTAAGACAAGATCCGACCTAGGCCCTACGTAAATTTCACCCAAAATTGTATAGGGTTGACCCATTTGACCTAGTACAATAAATAATCAAAAAGGGGCCAAGGTTAGGAAAATGGGGACAAAAGGTAGAAAATGGATAGAGAGTGTACAACAAAGAATAACAAGATTATGGATAAGGTTTTTAGGAGATAAGTGTGTATATAATAGGTGGTAAAAGAGACAAAAATCTTTCAAAGCACCAATGGTCTACCCACCCCTTTTTTAGTTCACTCCTTAAGGTGTACACTCAAAGAGATTGAGACTCGATGGGTTATTGTAAGATAAAATGTGTTAGTAAGTGATAAAAGCTCAAAAATATTTTGTGTATATGGTATCCTTTACTATTAGCATCTTATAAGGTTTCAAATTCATCAACTAAAAAAAATATAATTGTAATTTTTCATCTAATATTATGTTAACACTAATAAAAACAAATCCTTTTCCCACATATATGTAATGTAATGTCCTAATTGGATACACTCTTCCCTATGAAACTTGGTGCCTTTCAAAAATAAGTCCACCTGATCATCTTCTTCAAATATAAGAGATGTCAATGATATAGTTCAAAAAATAAACATGAGATGAAATCAAATCTGTAAAATCCTATCAAATACATTAATACAAAATAAATTTCAGATGAAATCAAATATGTATATAGATTTAATATAAGTCTCAAGTAAGGATCTATGTATTGTTATAAATAATTATGTATTTAAAATTAAGAATAACTTATGAGAAAGGTGACATGTGAAAATAAATCATATCATCTAATGTGTCATTAGTATCAACATATCATGAAAAGAATAGGACAATGTCAAGTTTAAATTGATCTAGACATATGTTTGAAATACTTGTAAAAAAATTATAACATATTTATTTGTAAATTTGTTGGTTTCCTTCCCTACCCACCCAAATTCAAATTCAAATATAAAAAATTGGTTAATTGATATGGGAATTTGAGATCAACTTGTGCCATCAACCTCAATAATTATAAGTGTCATCTAAAAATATATAGTTAAATATTACAACATGATAGATACCTACATAAAATATTTAACAATTAAAATAATGGAATTTAATTACAAATAATATTTGAATATTTTATTGTAACTCATCAGTATATCTATTAGTCAAAGAAAATAATAATACATTGATGGTTAAAATAAAAATACGTCTGGTTAGTATTCATGGTTCATTGAATACTCCATTTATTCCACATATCATCCTTAGAATAATAAAAAATAATATTATAATACACACACACACACACACACACACACACACACACACACACACACACACACACACACACACACACACACACACACACACACACACACACATATGTGTGTGTGTGTATTTGTATATATGTATATATGAATGTGTGTGTGTGTGTATTCTCTAATGTTTCTTCCTTATACTATAGATTATATTACCATTTGAAGGGAAATTTTGATTGGATAACCGTTAGTAATTTTTTTAGGACATGCAGGGTCGACCATCAAATTTAGGCCCAAATTCTAGGTATGATTTAATTTGATGGGCAGCCTTGGATCTAGGGAAAAAACATATGACTATTATCCACTTAACTTTTCCATTCTAAAGATAAAATATCATATTTAAATAGTAAAATATAAAAGTAACTCATATATTAATTTTAGTTTTATTTTTACTTTTGTAAATTTTGGTCATTACCTAAATGACCTTCATAAGTAATCATTACCCAAATGACCTCCATAACTAGTCATTACCCAAATGACATTTATTATTCATCTATTTTTTGTAATAATCACAAGATAATAGGTCCTATAAAAGAGAATGCCAATAAAATCTAAGAGAGTAGATGAAAACTAAATGAGGATGCCAATAGAGGTGTCTAGCTCAGATTATTTTCCATAAATCTTATCATGATAGACCTATTACCCTTTGATTTATGTTTAATCTCAATTTGAAAAATATATAAATTCATAGATATGTGGTAGGGGAAGTAGATCAATATTTTGGACCCCTAACTTTGGGGTCCCACATCTTTCATATTACACCACCTCATAGCTTTTTTTTATTTCGATATTTTAATGTTTTTAAAGTTTAAATTTGTCATATAGGAGGTAAATATACATTGTGGTAAGTTGTATAATAATGTTTTATTTGACATGCCATTTTTTCATCATTTTTTTGTGACTAATCATTGGGATCAAAGAGAAAAATCAATTTATAAAATATGACCAATAATAATTTTCAAACAAACACATTATTTTATCATTGGATTAAAATTTTTTGGAGTAAGGCACCAATCGAAATTAATATGTTTCATTACTATGAAACAAAGTACCATGTTGGAAGATGCATGGCACTTTAATTTCAAATCCAATGTCATTTTCCAAATGACTTGGTGGGTTTTGATCCATTAGTGTGGTAAGTTAATGTCACGTTATGCACCACCAAAAACCATCTATCCCTTCCTTTTCTCCTACCTGCTCCCCCTAAATGGCCAAAAAATCTAACTAAAATTTCTCAACCATGTCATTTTTTTCAAAGTAATTTCCATTGGTATAATAGAGGGATAAAATGTTATGCACATGTGTGTTCTTTGTAACTAAACCCATAATCATATCCTTTTTATTTCTATGTGGAATTTAATGTTATTATGTATTCTATATCCGTGGATTTTTTTAATTTTTATTCACATCTAAGTAAAATTTTAGTGATATGTTAATGGTGGCATGAAACTTTACATGTAGGAGTGTTTATTGTAACTAAACATACAACTTTGTTATTTTTATTATCACATGGTTTTTATTGTTATTGTGTCTTCTATGTTCATTTTTTATGTGTTCTTTCATATTTGAATAAACATTTAGTGGTATGTTAATGAAGTGTTGAAATGTTAAACCAAAAAATGGCTTTCCTTGCCTTTTCACATATATTCTCCCCCTAAATTGCCATGGAGAATACTTGAATTTTCTCATGCATGTAGTGTTTCACAGAGGTATTTCCATTGGAAGAATGGAGGGAATAATATTCCTATTATCTTGTGTTCTGTGTTCATGGATTTTGTTGTGTGACTTCACATCTAAATCACTTTTTATTTATTTGTTAATGGAGTGATTAAATTTTACATATAGGTGTGTTTCCTGTAACTAAACTTACATTTGTTCTATTTTTATTTTCATTTGTTTGTTATTTTTATTTTCCTTATATTCTCATGGTGTTTTGATGTGCCTTCACATTTGATTCAATGTTTACTGGTATGTTCATGGTAGTCATCAAGGTATTAGTTAACATACTATTACATTTTATTATTTTTTATCAAACCATATCATTTTCTAAATATATGGCCATGATAGAAGATGCTTGTGTCATTAATATACAATTTAGTTCCATGGTATAAGGTAATATTGTTATTAATTTGTAACAACCATTTTGTAAAGATACCTCATGGCATATTTTTCCACTAATGTGGTGTGTTAATTCTTTCATGTGTGCCATCTTCAACATGTTTACCATAGTGGAGAGATGAAACATTATCCATAACTGAACCCACAACATCGACATGTTTTCATTCACATATGAATCTAAATTTTATTGTATTTTAATGAAAACCCTAAAGGTATTTTGAATGCATGTCATTGTCTACTTTATTTATGTGTCCAATTTCTATTTTCATGCACAACATGGGTTAGAAGACTTAATATTTACTAGTATGAGGATGGAATCCCTAAAGGTTTTCATTAACCTACTAGTAACAATTATTGGCTTTATATCAAAATTAAGGTTTTCATTCACATAAAAATTAATTCAATTATTTTTGTATCAAACCAAATTATTTTTAAATTATGTTGTGTTCTTTGTATTTTTTATGCATTACTATTTCCATACATTAAAGGTATGAAGTGTTTCCTACCTATGGGAAGCCTTCAAACATTTAATGTGTTATTGGACATTTACAACTATATGATGAATGTCATATAGGTTTTCATTCACATATGAGTACACATTATTGTTTTTTGATTAAATGTATACTTTAATTCCCATTCTAGTAAATTTTTACTTGGATGTATCAAACCAAACCCTATTCTAATTTTTTTTGCCTATGTTATTGATATGTTCCTATCAGTTAATATTTTTGTGTTATCTATTCTCATTTTATGTTCCTATCAATTAATATTTTTGTGTTATCTATTCTCATTTTCAAAATTAAAAATATTCTTTGCCATAGTTATTTTTTATCAATTACTAAACATTTTATGCTATGTGGATGGAAACCTTGAAATTTATTGATATGAACCTATGAATTAATGTTGAATTTTTATTTATTCACATTTTTAGAATTACAAATATTTTTTTCCTTAAGTTTTTTTCATTGATGTTTTTGTGTTATTTATATCTAGCCACATTTATATATCCCTACCTCCAAATTTATATGGATTTCACAAGCACCCACTATGCATTCCCACAAATAAATATTTATTTAGATGGAAAGGTATCTTCACTTTGGATGGAAGACTGAACATTTACTAATATACACACAAATGCATGTTTGGATGGAAAGGCATGTTAACTTGGGATAGAAGACTTAACATTTACTAGTATGTGGGTGGAAGACCTAAAGGTTTTCATTAACATACTAGTAAATGCTATTATTATTTTTAAATCAAATGTTAATGTTAATGTATTTATATATAACATAGACTTAAACTACTTGGTTTAAAATTTTATTATACTATATTAGCATTGGTTTAAATTTTCAATGTTCTAGGCTGGTTTAAAAAAGTTTCTAAGTCTAAAAAATTATTAATTTAAATCCCCATTGGGCCCCAAGATCGGGCTACATGGAATCATCCCAGTAACCTAGGCTTATGAGAAATTAATAAATAGTTTAATAGTTTCAAGGGATCGAAGACCTGAGAAATCACCATATGGTGATGTCTCAGGAGCTTGGAACCATGGAGACTCTTGTAATGATCTAAAGGTTATGAGACCTTGAGGTCTTGAGAGGTTTCCATGTGATGATTTTTTGGGAGCCCAAGATCTCAGATCGATAGAAGACCCTAGATGTGTCAATAGTCTCATGGCCTCGAGGTCCATAGAGGTTGTCATGTGGTGACTTCCTAGAGCTTGAGACCACGAAGAAAACATTGACTTAAGTAGTGAGCTCAAAAGTTAAACTCACTAGGAGGATGCCATGTAGCATCATCCCACATGCCTAGACTAGAGACCTATATTGATAAGGGGTTGTCACATGGCACCCTGATGAAGTTAGCATTCCTTTGAGCTTAAGTTTGACCAACATCTTCCCATCATCAATCTGTAAACCCTGAAACTCTAGGCCATTCAAAATGTGTCATGTGGCACAAAATGGGCTTAAAATTGATAATCATCCTAAATGAAAAAAATTATAAAAGGCATGAGGAAATTTTTTACTAATTAAATGATGAATTTACATTGTCCAGGTGGTATTTATAATAAATTTATTCCATTTAAGAAAGCTTGGTCTAAATTAGTGATGGATGTGTATGTGTTTTATGTGTATGGAAAGGCTTATGTTTGAATCAAAATTTGATTAAGAAAAATGCCTATATCTATATAGAAAAATATTTTGTTTATTTCTCATATTTTATCTAAATTGGTTGTGGCTTATTTATTCATGATTCAACCATTTAAATGATTTTTCCTTGTCATTTATTCAATTTATGCTTGATAATTTTGTTTTAAATTTTAGGGTTCATCCTTAAATCAGAGTCATTGATTTGGACATGTGTCTTCATCAAGGAGTCTAAACCCTTAGCCAAAGCACAACATAAAAAAGATAATCCTAGATTAGTGCATCATAAAAGATCATTCATGAATCATAAAACACAAGGAAAGAATAAGTGGATTTAAGGTCTCTATGCAATAACAAATAAGATACATGAGACAAATTTGAGCCAATCATAAAGTGATAGATGGAAATTACTAGATGGGATGGTGGATCCCAAAGCAATCAATTGGTGATCAAAGTATAATGCCATAACCTCTAACTGTAAATCATGGGAATGCCTTCATATCTATCAAAGATATCAAACACATCCAACCACCTTTAATCAATAATGAATATTTGTAAATGACCCATTAGTGCGTTGAACTAGAAATTTAGGGAGGGATGGCACCCTCATGTATATTTTTTTATTCATAAGCCTTTTTAGGGATGGTTCCTATTAATTTTAATAGTAGATTAGTGGATCCAATTATCTGTTATTTATAGTTAGTTGGCCAAACATTTTCATGATTTTATAGAATGGTATTTTTTTCTACTATGCAATCGAAGCTTATAATGAACGAATACTATAAGACTCAACATTGATTAATTAAAATGAAATATATTGATAATTTGACTAGTATAAAGCAAAGGATCCATACACTATGTATGTATATGGTGGTTATACTTTCCTTTGATCTCAATAGTTTTTCATCATACTCTTTCACCATCCTTTATTTAGAGTTGTGCTAGGTTTGGCTCAACTAAGGATTTGTTTCATGGGTTTTGCTTTTTCAAATAACTCAGCTTCATCTTCATTGTAGCAAGACCCTTTTTCTCCTTTCTCCTATTCTCTTTTATAGTTTTTTATGAACTTGTTAATTTAGATCATGGGTATCAATGAATGCAATATGAATTTACATGTGTATCCTGATTATTAAATCTCTATTTATTATTAATATTGCATTATTGTATCTATGTGCACAAAAACATGTTTGAATCAATTTTAGTTCATGCGTATTCTATATATTGGTTCCTTATGCTTTAATTCTTAGTTTAATGCATATGGTTAGTATTAAATACTCCAAACATGCCCCTTATATGGAATGGTCCACAACATGATGATTTACCCTATGTACCAAGACTTTTGGGATATTTTTTCACACAAATATCCTTTAAGGAGAGATAGGACCTAATAACTCCCACCTAAGTTTGTGTGTCAAAAGACCCATTAACATTTTGGTACTATAAGGAGGGCCTGAGCTAGATTATTTCAAAACTATTATTTGTTTTTATGGGTTTTTCATAGTAATTTTATAGGTTTTAAGACTATAAGATTGATATTCTAATCCAATAATTGCCTTAACTTGGCTATGTGGAAGGTTCTATCATGTTAACATTCTATGGCCTTCCCATTACTTGCCCAAGTATCCCCAAGATGTTTTCCAAAAGTACACACATGATGGGATCCTAATAGTATAAAAACACATTCAAGCATTCAAATATGCCATAATTAGGACTCACATATAGCATGAAGATGTGTCTTTTCAATTTTTCCCTTATTCTTTGGATAAGGATGCATATAGTTAGTACATTAGAATGTTATATGGGTACATAACCACATGGGTTGTATTTGAATGTTTGTTCATAAAAAAATTTAGAGAGCCCATCAATCCTGTTGCTCTATAACACCAATTTGATATGGCCAATAGGGAACCTAATGAGTTTATGAGTGATTTCAACCATCACTTTCATCAATTGTACATAAGGTTAAAATACCCTTTCCTACAAACAAAATCAATTTCCATATAATTCTACCTCAAAACTATATATCCCTATACTTATATGTTTGTTAAGATGAACCCATCTACTCTCACATCATTAGCATTGGTTTACCAAGAGGTTGTAACATAGATCAAAAATCAATGCCTCAAGGATTTGATGCCTAGCTTTCATATTCTTTGGAACAATTTCCCAAAGTCCTTCAATTTTCATGCCTAAGAATCAATCCAAGGATCAATGTGTGTCACATAATGAAACATTTCCCCAAGATCAAAACCAATTGAATTGCGATGTGATAAATGGGAGCCCTACTTACTCTTTTAATGCATGTGATTTAGTTAATGATGTGTATAATCATTAGGTTGCCTCATATTATTTTAGTGATTCAATATCTTTGGGTGATACTAATAATCAAATACCATTTTTTTAGGAGATAGTAAATAAGCAATACACAATTCAAGCTATGACATTGTGTTACCAATTGCCTAATGTGGAGTCTACTTGAATGAAAATGGACCTATTTTCAAAGCATTCTTGTAGACTAAAAGTGTCCCATTAATTAATCAAGAACTATTATAAGAGAGTATCAGTGATAAAGATGAGTCTAATGATGATGAGGCTAAAAAAATATTTCCATGTGAATTTATAGAATAAAACTTGAGTAACAAGGAATGTCCCATACTAGAATAATAATCAAACATCTCTTCAAATTATCTAGAAGAAGAATTATAAGAGTTAAAATAATTGGATGAGGAAGATGCATGGTATACATTTGAAGCATTCTTACCATATGCTCATGCTCCTAAATTTACAAAGATAGTTCAAAATGATCAAAAAATCAATTGTATAAACCATATGATACTCTTAATATTAGACATAGTCAAAGGGGAAGAATAATAACATAATGTCCTAAATGAAGAATTCATGCCAAAGGAGATTAAAGATGAAGATGATTTGATTCAACCCAGCTATCCACACACTTAAACTACAAATGATAAACTTGGAGGGATTTATAATGGGAGGGATCACTCCCATACTTTCTTGACAAATAAGACAACCAAGAAGATGCTACCAAAGCATCTATTACAGTCCAAGAGTAGCTCACAATTGATTTATCTATTGGCTACAACAAAGAGTATACCCCCACTAGGTTGGACATGCATGATATTATTTTATGTGTCATTAAACAACCTTACTCACAAAAAAATTATGTGTGGGTTGAGTTATTTATCTCACCTTAGCCCTCATGATTTCTATAAATTAGATGTAAGAATAATACAAAATTTTATGGTCATAATTTGATTAATTTGCATGGAAAAATAATAAATTAATATCTTTGGGATAGTGTGATTAAACATAGAGGATAGAATAGGTGTAAATACATGTCCCCTCATCCTTATCAAAATCCTTCAACATTGGTGTCTAACTAAATTTAGACATATTATTGCCTAAAAGACACTCTATAAATAACTTCTCATTTCCTTTCTTGCATTGTTTTCTGCTTTATTTCTTTCTTATCCCTCATTATTAGTTTAGTTTCCCTTTCTCATTTTATTTTATCCTATCCTTCTCTTTTTGACCTAAGGATTCCCTTATTTGAGAAAATTTTATAAATGAGTAGCTTATATTTAAGTATAACTAATGACACTCACATGCTTGTATAAACTACTATATTTTCATGGCATTTTCAAAATGCTAAAGGCCAATGATTTGAAATTGAACATATGGATTTATAAAGGCCTCTCTTCTTGTCTATTTATCATAAAATACACTAAATTAAATATATAAATATAAAATGAAACATCTATTTAATTATGATTTATCTTATTTCTCATCAAATTTTTGATTTTCCTTTAAACCCATGACTTGGTCCCCAACCCTCCATAGATGGAACAGTGAAATCTATTTCAAAATAAGTTGAGATAAAATGCAAATATTTAAAAATTTCCTTGAAAGGTTTATCTTGGCAACTTTAACACATGATTTCCAAAGTAGTTGGTAGTGGAGCAAGGCCTTTGGAAGGAACCATAGGTATCTTTATTGGGTTTACACACATCTAGCTGGTAGCAGGGAAATGCCCATGCCATTACCACCTTAAGACAAATCTTAAAATATATCCCCTTTCAAAATTTTGTATCATTTGGTCAAATATAATTTATTGTGTTTGCATGAAAATTAATTGAGACAATCTCATAATGCACACATTAATGGTATTTATGTGGAATTATAGCTTAATATGTCATGTGTTAAAGTAGAATTTTATGCCTTTATGTTTTGATTTTGCCTTGGATGATTGTTTGCAATTAATGTTTTTATCTGAATAATAACTTAAGATTTTAAATTCTTAGGATATTTAGGAATATCTCTTAGCATGAGTCTCCATTTTTTATATCTTGCACAACATGCCCAATTTTCAAGTTAAAAATAGGGACCCTATTTTTATTGGTTGATCTGAATGTTACTACGTCTGGTCTAAGGGACATTTCATGTTTTATAGTTTACTTTGAAGTGGGATTTTACATCTTTTTGAATGGTTAAATATGATAAAGTGCCTATGCTTACTATAGTTTTCATGCCTAAATATTGAACTAAGAGTTTTTAAATTGTAAGATTAGACTAATCAATTTATATGCACTAGGTCTTGGTTTATTTTATCATTTGAATTACCCATATATTTATCCTTTTGTGTCATAATTTATTTATAAGTTATGTCAAACTCAAATCAACTAACCATAACTTCAAAATTTGAGCTTGATGCCTTAGTTGTTTTTCTTTGTTCCAAATCTAAGCCTTGAATCTTTTGATTCCCCCTAGACCTTTCCACATATTGGTATCATATATTTGTAAATTTTTTGGTCAGTATAAAAATTTTATAAGTCCAAAAAATTCCTCATTTAAAGTTCCCCATTGGGATTCGAGATCACACCATGTGGCATGATCCTGGTAACCCAAAGTTAATGAGGAATTAATCAAAATTTAATAGTTTTGAGGCCCTGAGGGCTTGAGAAGTTTCCACATGGAAATATCTTGGGAGAATGAAACCAAAGAGACTCTAAAAATGGTCTAAAAGCTCTGAGCCCATGAGGTCTAAAGAGTTTTCCATGTGGTAATTTTTTAGGAGCCCAAGAGCTTGGATCGATAAAAGTCCCTAAATGGACTAATATTCCCATGGCCCCAAGGTCCCAATAGGCCATTGCATGATGACTTCTCAAGAGTCCAGGACCACATAAACTAAACTAATTTAAGTAGTGATCTCAAAGGTTAAAATCATTAAGAAGAGACATGTATCATCATCCCACATGCCCAAACCAAAGACCCAGCCTAATGAGGAGTTTTCGCATGACACCCTAATTATGTTATCATTCTTTTGAGATTAATTTTTATGGGCATATTCATGTTACTAAGCCACAAAACCTAAAAATTTGGGACATTAATAGTGTGCTAATAAAACTTAGTGGGATTAAAATTGATGGTCATCCTGAACAACAAAACTATAAAATGGATAAGAAAAATGTTGATCAATTAAATGACGAATTTCCATTGGCTGGGAGGGCTTCATAATAACTTTGTTTCATTTTATAAATCTTTGTCTAAATTAATGATGGATTTTTATGTGATTTATGTGTATAGAAAGGCTTATGAGTTTGAATCAAAAGATGATTAATGTGAATGTCTATGTATAAATAAAAAAATCTTTCATTTATTTCTCACATTTGATATAAATTGGTTTCAGCTTCTTTATTAATGATTCAATTGTTTAAATGATTTTGCCTTGTCATTTATTTGTTTTATGCTTGACCATTTTATTTGATCTTGTAGGGTTAATATTTCAATCTGAGCCATTGATTTGGATGTGTGTCCTCATCAAGGAGTCCTAACCCTTAGCCAAGGTATAACATATAAAATGCAAGCCCAAATTAGTTTAACATGAAATATCATTCACAAATCATGAATCACAAGGAAATAAGAGGGTGATTAAGGTCTCTATGCAATAAAAAAATATGCATGAGACATCTTGTTTCTACTCTTTTTTTTTTGCTTTTTACATTTAAAAGAAATAAGAAACTAAGGGTTAATGGTCAGGGGTTTGATGATACTTGGATTAAGTTGCGCACCGTATCCAGATGTTGTAGGAGCTCCTCTTTTGCTCTAGAGGAAGACACCTGTAAGAAGAATAAGACTTGAACAAAGAAAAAGTTAGATAGAGATATGGTGGACTGCCAAGCAAAGCTCGGTCCCAGAAGTGTAGAAACTTCCTTACGAGATGACAGTCCACTTTTTGATAAAAAAGAGTGTCAAATAAAGAAATAATTATGACTTAAAGAAAGAGAAATAGATAACACGTACCTGATTCCTACAATCTATCTGTCATAGTCACCGATGCTAATTAGTCTGCCATCGTCAATTGGTCAATGTTACCGACGTCGGTTAGGCTGCCGACGTCGGTAGGGGCAATGGGCCTTGGACGGGATCCAAAGATATGTTTGTGGTTGATAGAGGGGTCTAGGAGAGTTTAAAGGTCTGTGCAAGGTTGCAGGGAGATGAATAAGGTCTGTAGAAGGGCAAAGGTGGAGGATAGGTTGTTAGAAAGGGTAAGGTCCAAGAAGATAGTAGGGTCAGGTCTGGTTGATTGTATTTAGAATTAATTACTACTATATTCTAGACACTGAAATAAGATAGAAGAATACTTAGCTCTACTTGGTAGAGAACTAGAGGTGTTAAGGTGCTTATCCATGTTGTGGCTGATGTCAAGATGTCTGTGAAATGTTCCAATCCAATTTGGAGTGAGCTCTGTAGAGTTTCTATAGCCTAAAGAGTGATAGTTGAATTATGAGGTTTTGGTCTTAGAGTGTGCCCATTGATTGTCCAAGAGTCCAGTGAGAGAGACAAGAGCTAGAGAGAAGAGATCCATAGAAGATTCATGATTCTTAATTCATGATTAGGCTACCCATAACTCAACATTAGAATTCAGTTTAAGTAAACTAATGTCGGTGATCCTGTCAGCATCGGCTGACAGTTGACCGATGTCAGTGGCTAGAAAATGGGTAAAAGGGCTATTTTTATCCCTTTGCCTATTTCTCCATGTGCCGAGTGTATTTTCCATTAGAGAATGGTCAAATGATGGGGTTATTATACATGAGTGTTGGTTAGGAGGTTGGAATGGGTTTTAGGTGGTTATGATTTGGATGACTTAGTCTTGGGGTGAGTCATAGGGTAGGAAATGGTCTTAGGGGTGAGGTGTCCAAGGTGAGGTGTCCTAGGGTGATGTCATTAATTCAAAATAAGTATTTTATTTTAAATTAATAAAGTGTGCAAGGGACTAAGGGGAGTCGACACAATTTTGGTGTCTATATTTGCCCCCTTTTGTCTTGTTGGTTGTTCTGACGAGCTGCAAGACAAAAATAGGAGTAAGTTGCCCCAGGTATGGGATAAGGTGTAGGTTTCCCCAAGTATGGGATGAGGTATTCCCCCTCAAAGCAGGAGTTAAGGGAAGGGAACCTGAAATTGATTGCCAATTTGATAGGCAGTCGATGGGTATGGTGAAGTTTGAGTGCGAACACTACAATAGTAAAGATTGTGCGTATACAACTTCACGTGATAGATAGGTCAAATTGTCACGGTCAAGGTCGAGGAGTGCTAAAATCAAAGTAACCGGGCCCCAACATTTAGTTGTAGCTAATTAGGTTAAATGATCATAACTGTAGCTCTAATGGTCATCGTGTTCCAAGTATCCTAGGTTTAGGAAGTGCTCCTAGAAAACATGAAAATGTCATAAGTAGTGGGGATCAACTTGGGTGCAATCCGATACTTGTGAGGGTTGTAATGTGAGGTGCGTACAATTTGTTATCTATTCATGAGGTAACATATATGCAATCAAAAAAACCAAGGCAAAGTTGTCACAAAAGTGGTCATGGTCTGAGGAGATAGTCACGATCTCCAAGGTCATTAGTCGGGTTGAGTTGAGATATAAGTGATCTCAAGTGTTTGATGTTGTATGGGAGATATATGTGATCTCCAATGTGCCCCATGAGAAGTCAAAGGTGACTTCTACAATGTCAGGGTGGATTGTTTGGTTAGGATTTTGGATAGGTTTTTTGGTCATGGTCAAAGGTTATATGGTTTGTCCATCAAGTAGATGAATGAAAAAATCATCGACATCATTAGGGAGATGAATGGGCGAATGGCTGAGCTAACCCCAGAAGACTCCGTATAAACTGAGTGATGCATACATAGCCCCTATTTGAAGGGCCTCAAGCCAATGTAGTTCTCCCCAAAAGGGAAGAAGAGGATAGGTTATAGACTGGGTTTTGACTAGGTTAGGTCATGGTTAAAGGTTATATGGTTGGTTCATCAGGTAGATGAATGAACGAATGTGTCTGAGCTAACCCCAGAAGACATCATGTCGACCGAGTCCTGCCTACATAGCCCATACGAGGGCCTTAGGCCAATGTAGTTCTCCCAAAAAGGGAAAATGGAGTCAAAGAGGTTGTTGATTGGTTTGGTTATGTTAGTGTTTCTAGCATTTCCCATATGTGTGATGGTACATGCTTGAAATGATGAATGTATGATGATGTTATAGCCTTTTCCATATTATGTGATGGTGTATTCTGTAACATTGGTGATATGATTTTTCATCCCTAGCAATTTTCCATATTGGTAATGGATGTATGCTAAAAATGAAATGAGTAATGATGTTATAGCCTTTTCCATATTGTGTCATGGTGTATGTTGTAACATGGGTTGTTAGTTTCCATGTGTATTGTTGTCCATAGAAACTAATGTGAATGGTCTATGATAATTTATATAACACAAATTGATATTTGCATTAAATAAATCATGAGGTTATGTTAGTGGTTGAAAAATGTTTTGGTTGTGATGTTATTGGCAGGTGACGAAGTCAAGTAAGAAGTGAAAGGCGCGTTGCTCTTTCATTGACAAGGACCATAATGATAGCATAGATAGGGTTGTTGCAAACAAAATCCCTGTTCATGCATTACGTCGTTGACCATTGGTTGTGTTAGAGAAGTATTCAAATCACTTGATGTTAAGTGAGCTCAAAATCCCTTGGGTATGTTGGGGTAATAGGTTTGATTATGTGAGATGTGAGGATAGCATAACCCTTTTTAGCAAGGATAACTTTGCCCCTTTTATAGGTGACCCTGAGAATGACTATAGGAAAGTCCATGACTTAATAGTTTGTCAGTCAAATTTTATTTTTTATTTATTTATTTTTTTGGTAGACTGATCAATGCGGGAAGTCTACGTGGGGATGTTGTTTTGTTTTGTGGTCATATGTGAAGCTGATTGATGCGGGAAGCTTCTGAGAGAGTGTTTTTTGTAGAAAAATTTGGGTATAGCCATCCTTTGAGGGATTGGTCTATATTTTTATTTGTATGGTTGAATGTCTTCGAATAGCTATCCTTTAAGGGAATAGTCTATCAATTACAACAATTATGCAGTTGTCCTTCAAGGGAACAGTCTACATTTATAGTTTTATGACCTTTGAATAGGCATCCCATTTTTATGTGTTTTTGACTAAAGTTTTAGTCATGGACTAGACTATAGAGGTTTTAAGGTTTTCCCTTTTATTAGGACAAAGCATTCATGCTTTATAAAAGGGTTCACTAATGTTTGTAGGAAAGAGGGTTGAAAGGAATAGGAATGAATATGATGGGATTTGCTCAAGGGATGAGCTCAAGTTAAATGTCAAGTGAATGATTACTTGATTAACAAGAGAATGGTCATAGATGTAAGGCATTAAGAGGCTCAAGTTCTGGTCAGCCTTTGAAAGAAGACAGATGATAAGTGCATGATCCATACGTTATTATGTAAGGTCTGAGTCAATTAGGAATAAATTTGCCCCATTTGCTTCTTTCCATACTGGTCACATGTTGGTCGATGCTTGGTTAGTTGATGTTTGGTCGATGTCATGATAGTATAAATTCAAATTCCCCCAGTTGCTTTTGTAATAGGGATAATGTTTGACACCCATTGCAGATAATCAATTGGTTGGATAAATGAGATGAAGAGAGGATGATGAAACTCCTCTTAGACAAGGAGTGTGATGCAAGGATGCATCCTACGAAGCTTTTGCCTGATAGGATTAGTTTGAGAGGGTAGGATCCTGATCTTCCAAGTTGGAGGTATCTTTCTCATAATGACTAAAAATGATGGAGGCAATGATGGGTAATGTTTTGACCAAAGCAGCCAGTGGTTGTGGGTCTTTAGGGTGGACCTCCACTACCTGTAAGATTATGCTCAAAGTTGGTGATGTTGTGGAGAGCTTTGAATGAGGTCATACAAAGACATCTTCACAGGGATTTTGGCAAAGTTGTTTCACCATGGAGTCATGAATTGGCTTTGAAGATGTTGGTTGAGATGTGCCCAAGATTGAAGTCTTGGGTTTTGGTGGTTGAGAGGGCTTGATGAAAAGATATGTCCAAGGAATAGAAGCACGCTTTTTTCCTTTATCCTTCATGGTTTGTGACCTGGTGGCCACATTGATAGTGTTGATTTCAAACAAAAGGGGTGAAGGTGGTAGAGGGACCATAGTCTGATGATGGGATCCTGATTTAGGTGAGGATGTTTGGGAGACATGGGATGGTGTCAGTATTTTGTTGAAAGGGTGGTCAAAAGGATCCTTAATGAAAAGGGTGTCCTTTTTCAAGTGTTGACGAATGATAGCCTTAAGAGCACAACAATGCTCATTTTCATGTCAGGTGTGTGATGATACACACAAATTTTAGTGTCATCGAACCAAGATGGTTTTGGTCTGAGAGGTTGGAATGGTTTAAGAGGTGGGAGACTGATGCGAGAAGACTGCAACAATTGGCGTAATAGAAAAGCATAGGAACTTGCTAATGAATCTACACATTTTTTTGTAATAGGGGTTGACAAATCTTGCTTAGGAGTTGTAGGAGGAGACAACTTTTATTTAGGAGTTATAGGGGGAGTTTTCTGTACCATCTTTTTGTTTGGTGGTGTGACCACACGTGTAGATGACACTTTTGTGGTGAGAGGTGTTGGATGTTTTGGAGGGTATATTTTTTTGCTAGATAAAGGCAGTAATGGATGTGATTTGTTTTTGATAGGTGTTGGAGTAGGAAGTACTCCTATTAAGGTGGATGGATGTGGGGCCAAAATAGAGGGCAATGGTGATGGTGGGGGAGGAGTTCTCTGACGTGGTTTAGTAGTCTTTAATTTGGTGCGAGGACCACTATTGTGTGGGGCGAGGTTCAAATCTACCTTCACTTATGGGTGAGTGAGGTTTGATATAGGGTGAATGCCAAGAGATTTATCTTGTTTTGGCATGGTGGATGCCTACGAGGGTTTAGGCAATTTAGACGTAGCGATCTCAGGCAAAAGGTGAGAGAAAATCATCACTGGATCTTTCTTAGCCGAAGTGGGTGAAATGACAAGTTCTTCTCTTGGTGGAGAATGGATTGGAGAATAGGGCTCTTCAAGTGGATAGAGCATAGGAATGATCAAGCTTTCGACATGTGGTCTAGGAGTGGGGCAAGTATGATCCCCCATTGATGATAAGAAGGATGAGGGTGGGGCTAGTGGTGTTGGTATCATCAAAGCATCCTCTAATATGGGAGAGTTCAAAGTAGACTCTCCTATGTGTGAAAGGGGAAGGTAGATGGAAGATTATCCCCCATTGGTTGAGGACAAATAAGAGAAGAAGGCTCTTCTCCCTATAGTGGACAAATAGGAGAAGAAGGCTCTTTTACCTGTGATGGACAAATAGGAGAAGAAGGCTCTTCTACCTGTGGTGGACAAATAAGAGAAGAAGGCTCTTCTACTTGTGGTGGAAAAATAGGTTGATTAACCTCTTTAGAATATGGGAGAGGTTGGTTAGAAACCATGTTGACCATGTGTATATTATGCTCTTGAAGGTCATCGGCTATGGTCTGAATGTTATTGTGAATAGGGGGATGATTAGGGAATGGTTGCCTAAAGATGTCGATGTTTTGGTTAGCTGACGCATTTGGGTTATCTAAAACAAGATCCCCTTTGTCTAACATGTCTTGGATAGTGTTCTTGAAGGTTTTGCAGTTGTTTATGTCGTGACCATTGACACGATGATAATTACAAAAGTCATTTTCCCTATACCATGTAGGGATGGCTTTTGAGGGGTCAAATTGAGGTGGTCGGATTTGAGGGAGATTGAGGACCCCCTACTTGACTAATTTATCCAACACGGAAGTGTATGATTCTCCTATTGGAGTGTATTAACACTGTATATATCATTGTTGGAATTGTTTTGTGATCTATTGTGATGTAGAGGGGTCGGATTGGTTGGTTGTGGTAGATGATGATCTAACGATGATAGCATTTGCCAACCCCTTAGACTTGGAGTGGGAAGAAGAAGGTCTAGAAGAAGAAGGGTCATTGGCTTTTGCATTAGTATTTTTACTACACAATTTGACTCTATCCTCTTCGACAGCACAGAGTTCAAGCTTCCTAGCCATGGTGAAAGCTTCATCAAATGTGTGAAATATTTGAACCTGTAAAGTAGATGAGATGTGCTTGGCACATGCTCTTGAAAAGAGCTCAATGAGCTCAGGTTGAGGTAGTGAAAAGGAGAGTTGGTTGATTAAACCTCTCCAATGGGTGATGAAGTCAGCTATTGATTCATCATTAAATTGGTTAATAGAATATAGGTCTGTAATGGAGACCTTCTTAGTGATGTTGATTGAAAAGTGGTCGAGAAATAGTTGAGCTAGTTGAGTGAAGGTAAAAAGAGAATGACTAGTAATAGAGATATACCAATCAAGGGCAGAACCCGAAAGTGACATGGGAAACATGAAAAGTAATAATGCATCATCGTGTGCTATAAGGTATCAAGTGTGTCTAAATGCTTGTAGATGTTGTTGTGGGTCCTCTTTACTCTAAAAGTGAGTAAATTTTGGGAGCTCCCATTGGTTAGGATATGGTCGAATAGGCACTGAAGGGTGAATGGGTTCATTGCATATTTTTTCATATGAAAGAACATTGATTGAAATGGAAATGGATGTCTCAAGGTTAGACATCTTATCCATTAGCATCTTAATCAGATCAGCTGATGGATTAGCAAGTGGGGCACCCCCTAAGTTATAAGTTACTTGGAAGGCATTAGGAGGGGCATATGATGTACTTGGTTGCATTTTTATAGGTGCAACATATTGGTAGTTCATCATAGGGATTGATGTTGAGGCCAAGGGGGCTTGTGCCATGAAATTGGAGGGCACAAGTTGACTAGGTGTCGTCAAGGGTGGTTGAATAGTGGTGACACTTGTTAAAGGATAGGTAGTCACTCTTATGTTTGTGGGCGCAAGAGTGTGTGGAGTAGATACAATCAAGTTTTGAAAATGTGTAGAACTTGGTTGAATTGTTTGTGGTTGAGGGGGTATGGAAACCCCGATGGATGTAGGTCTAGAAATGGAAGGGGAGGCCAAATTTTGGATACTGGCCATGGTCAGGTTACTGGTCGAGGCAATAGCTTGAGTGACCATAGGTTGGGTAGTGGATGGTGTTGATGTCATTGCCTCTTCAATTGAGGAAGTTGGCATCCCATAAATAGGATTACCTGAAAGGTCTCACATTTGGCTTCTTGTGAGATAGTGTTGGAGAGCCTTGATGTTGTGGTCAAGGAATCTCTCAAAGTTTTGATCCCCTTCAATTACAATTGGAGTTTGATTTGGGGTTGGCTGGAAAGGAGTATATTCAGTATCTGAAGTATGCTCCATTAGTGGACTTGATATGAAAGGCAAAGGTGGAAGTAGTTGTTGACTTGTGTGGTCAACAAGAGTCTTGGCTTGACTATGTGTCAAAACCATTCAAGGCAAAGAGATCAGGTACAAGAAACTGTTTGTTTCAGTTTTATAAAACCAAAAGTTGGTGTTTAACAACAAAAAAGTCAGGTTTTAAGCTTGCTATTTTAAAAGAAAATTTTGTGACAGTGACTGACATCAGTGGAAAAACTGATGCCAGTGAAGATATGTTGCCGACGTCAGTGGAAAAACTGATGCCGGTGAATATGAGTTGCCGATGTCGGTGGAAAACATGATGTCGGTGTCTGTGTATTTCCAAAAACTTAGAAAACTAAGAGTTTTTGGAAAAAAAGAGAAATTTTGAGGTGTTTTTAGACCTCAAAATAATGTGACCTGACCAGCTCAAAAAACCAGATAAGAACAACAAAAATGATGACATTAAGTAACCTCTAAATGTTAAATTCTTAAGAATAAATTTTAGAGTCGTGGTGGCTTATGCCTTAGAAGAATATGTTTGGGAGTTGGGCTTTTAGAATGGGTCCTAAAGAGGAAGTCTAAAGCTAGTTTCAGGTTATGTTTTGGTGCTCAAAAGTCTGTGTTAGGTTGCATATGTGGCCTGGTGGTAGGGGCTTGCTCCCTTCACTTCACGAACCTAGAGCCGAGCTGGGCCGCTTAGCCAATATATACTTCGCCTATAGTTTATACTCTACTAGAGAACAGAGTGGGTCCTCCCCTTGGTTGTGAAGTCCAAGTAGGATCACCAAGAAGGGTAAGGTATCCGCTAGGTGGTGAAATCCTAGTCGGGCCTTGTCTCAAGTATGTTTAGATGTTTGATTTTGTGAATGTGGTTAGGTTGTGTAACATATGTGCACTATGATTTATTCATAATGTGTTTTAATTACTAAATGAGAGGGCTAAATATGCATTCAAGAAAGAATGAAATGCAATAGTGTTTTTAACCCAAATTGAAATGTTTTGTTCATATGCAAACAAGTGAGGAAAAGGTTAAGAGTATGAATTTTCACTACTCTAAGATGCAAGGAAATAAGGGACAAGAAGAAAAAGAAAGACGTTCTTTTTAACTTGTGCTTATGGTGTCTTTTTGAAATAAAGAGATAGAAGAAGGATGCAAGGAGAGAAAATTTTTCCTAATGCACCTATATGAAAGTTTGATTTTAGAAGAAATGAACCCAAGGAAAACTCCAAGGTCCCACTAGGCATGCCAGAATGTTTCTACTCATTTTTTTTCTTTTTACATTCATAAGAAATAAGAAACTAAGGGTTAATGGTCAGGGGTTTGATGATACCCAGATTAAGTTGTGCACCATATCTAGACATTGTAGGAGCTCCTCTTTGGCTGTGGAGGAAGACACCTGTAAGAAGAATAAGACTTGAACAAAGAAAAAGTTAGATAGAGATATGGTGGACTGCCAAGCAAAGCTCAATCCCAGAAGTGTAGAAACTTCCTTATGGGATGACAGTCCACTTTTTGATAAAAAAGAGTGTCAGATAAAGAAATAATAATGACTTAAAGAAAGAGAAATAGATAATGCATACCTAATTCTTACAATCTATCTGTCACAGTTGCTGACACCGATTAGTTTGTCGTCGTCAGTTGGTCAATGTTGCTGACATCGGTTAGGCTGCCAACGTCGGTAGGGTCAATGGGCCTTGGACAGGATCTAGAGATATGTATGTGGTTGATAGAGGGGTCTGGGAGAGTTTAAAGGTTTGTGCAAGGTTGCAGGGAGATGAATAAGGTCTGCAAAAGGGAAAAGGTGGAGGATAGGTTGTTAGAAAGGGTAAGGGTAAGAGGATGGCTTTTCAGCCTCTCCAAGAAGACCATTGGGTTGGGTCTGGTTGATTGTATTTAGAAATAGTAAATAGACATTAATTACTACTATATTCTAAACATTGAAATAAGACAAAAGAATACTTAGCTCTGCTTGGTAGAGAACCAGAGGTGTTAAGGCACTTTTCCCTGTTGTGGCTGATGTCGAGATGTCCGTGCAATGTTCCAATCCAATCTGGAGTGAGATCTATAGATTTTCTATAGCCTGAAGAGTGATAGTTGAATTTTGAGGTTTTGGTCTCAGAGTGTGCCCGTTGATTGTCCAAGAGTCTAGTGAGAGAGACAAGAGCCAGAGAGAAGAGATCCAGAGAAGATTCATGATTCTCGATTCGTGATTAGGCTGCCCGTAACTCAACGTTAGAATTTAGTTTAAGTAAACTGATGTCGGTAATCCCACCGGTGTCAGCCGACAATTGACTGATGTTGATGGCTAGAGAATGGGTAAAATGGCTATTTTTATCCCTTTGCCCATTTCTCCATGCGCCGAGTGTATTTTCCGTTAGAGAATAGTCAAATGATGGGGTTATTATGCACAAGTGTTGGTTATGAGGTTGGAATGGGTCTTAGGTAGTTATGATTTGGATGACTTAGTCTTGGGGTGAGTCATAGGGTAGGAAATGGTCTTAGGGGTGAGGTGTCCAATGCGAGGTGTCCTAGGGTGATGTCATTAATTCAAAATAAGTATTTTATTTTAAACTAATAAAGTGTGCAAGGGACCAAGGGGAGTCGACACAATTTTGGTGTCTACACATCTCTAATATAATGATAAAGTGACAGATGGTAATTGTTATATGGGATGGTGGATCCCAAAGTAATCAGCTAGTGATCAAATAATAATGGTGTGACTTCTAACTAAAAATCATGGTCACACCTTCATATCTGTCAAATATCTAAGACACATCCAACCATCTTCTTTAATTAGCAATGAATATTTATAATTACCTCATTAATAGGTTGAATTGGTAATCGAGGGAGGGGATAACACCCTCGTGTATATATATTGTTTTGAAATCCTTTCTCAAGGATAGCTCCTTTTAGTTTTATCATTAGAGTGGTGAACCAGACTATCTGGTTCTCGATTTTTAGTTAGATAGATATTTTCATGCTTTTCTAGAGTAGTATTTCTTGTTATTATGAAAGTGAAGATTATAATGAATGACTACCATAAGTCTCAACATTGATAAATAAAAATACAATATATTGATATTTTAACTATTATAGAGCAGAGGGTCCATACCCTATGTATGTATATGGTACTTATGCTCATCTTTGATCTTAGTAGTTTATCCTGAGACTCTTTCACCATCCTTTTGTTTCAGTTGTGTTAGGTCTAGCTCGGCTAAGGATTGGTTTCATTGTATTTGCTCAATAAAACCATTCAAATTCATCTTAATTTTACAAAGACTCTTTTTTCTCTCTCTTTTTTTTTCACTTTTTTGTTAATTTGATAGTTTAGATCTTGGGTATCAATGAATTCAATCTGAATCTATAGGCATATCATAATTTTTCAATCTATGTTTACTATTTCTATCACATTGGTGTATCTATGTGTGCAATAAACATGTTTGAATCACTCTATAGTTCATGTTTAATTTGTATGTTGGTTTCTTATTCTTTAGTTCTTAGTTTAATACATATGGTTATCTAAAATAGTCCAAACATGTCCCTTATAAGGAATGTTCCATAATAAGATAACTAAGTTACCATGTATACCAAGACCCAATAACCAAGACCTTGGGGATATTTATTAACACAAATATTCTTTTAGGAGAGATATGGCCTAACAACCCCTACCTAGGTTAGAATGCCAAAGGGCCATCAAAAATGTCTTGATGGAAGCCATGAAGGTTATCATTCAAATACCAGTAAATGTTAATGTCTTTCTATAAAAAATAATAATTTTATTAGTAAATTTTGAGTGAGATGTATCAAACCAAATCATACCATGAAATATTTTTGCTATGTTATTGATATGTTTCTTTTATATTCATTCACATTTCCCATTACGTTGTTGTCTTATTGAATTGTTTTGTATTATCGATATGTTTTTGTGACATGTTGATATGTTTTCCATTCTATTGTCAATGTTGTTTAATATATTTATGTATTCTTATTTTTTATTGAAGTTGAATTGGTATAAAGGGTGAATGTTTTTTTAGAAACTCATTTCATAAAATTTAAAAAACATTCTATTTCTTGACACTTGTTATGTTTGTAAAAATTCACTATATTCCATTATGTTTCTTAACACAGTATATGTTTTCCATGTTTTGAATGCTTGTACATTTTTTTTTAAGTTTGTAATGCTCAATTTTTTTAATTTTTTTTTGATGGTATTTAATCTATGGGTAGTGATGAAAAAAAATAAATTTAGTTGGAGAGAAGAACAATGGGGTAATTACTTATAGGTGAAAGTTTTTAAATTTTTCATTAAGCTTATGATGCAATTTCAAGCTGAGTGGTAGATAAACAAATTAATTACATTACATATCAAACCTAATATTTTTACTTTCATTAAATTTATTAATACATTTAATTAAATTATATATCAAACTAAATAGATTTTATAACATTAGTTAAGGTAATACAAAAGTTACACCATCCAAGATGGAAATTTTGATATGTGCCCTTCATTCCCCATATTTTGAGAATGTTGAGTTATCATTGGTCCTTCAAGGGTTGTGTCCTTAGTTTTATTTCATACCATTATAAAAAAAATAGGAAGGATGTCACATGAACCAATTTAGGATAGAATATTTATCATGTCATAGGTATAGGGTTGAATTCATTGCTAAAATGCCTTCACCTCTCCAATTATTTTCTAGCCTTCTTGAATTCCCTATCCCCTTTATCATGTTATTTATTTTGATCCTTTCTTACCTTTTTTGTATCTTATATTTATCCTTAATTTAATTTTTGATTTCATTTAAAATTTTATGAT
This sequence comes from Torreya grandis, assembly GCA_037957365.1. NCBI lineage: Eukaryota > Viridiplantae > Streptophyta > Pinopsida > Cupressales > Taxaceae > Torreya > Torreya grandis. Next base: position 1,880,689 of record JARHVA010003199.1, read on the forward strand.
ATTCCCTTCTTTCCCTCTCAACCTGTTTAAGGGATTTACTGGTATCAACTTGTTTAGTCCTTTCCTTAAATTATTTAATATCCTTCTTCTAAGACTCTTGTTATATAAACATTTTATGATATTAATATGATTTGAGAATATATGATTGTCAACTTTGCTTGAGTGAATTATTTCCTGATTTATTTACAACCCTTTCCACTATAAGTTTCAAATAAGTTGATATTGAAGTTTTTTCTTCATTTATTTTATTTTAGTTACAATCCCGATCTTCAAATACATTTTTAACAATTTCTTCATAAAAATATAAGTTAATTGTTTCACCTTATATGTTACATTATCCACATAGTGCATATTAATGAACTATTTATAGTGGGATAGAAGGTGATTTTGATGGCATTGAAATAAAGACAATTACTTCTATTAATTCAAAATTTAGGCCAATATTTTATGTTCCCTCCTTCAACCATTATATTGGACTTTATTGCATAGGCATACTTAAATTGTATTTTTGAAATTAAATGTCACATTTTCAAACTCTTCAACACCTTCAACATTTGTTACATTTGAATTTATTATTGTTGTCTGACCTAAAATACCTTTGACATTTTTTTCTTGAACTTATTCACCTTCAATAACATTATCAAGTTACATTTGATTGATCTTATACATAGTACCTTCAGTGCCTTCCTCATTTATCTATGTTGACCTAATTATATTTTAAGCAACACAAAATTCATCTTATTCAACATGGAATGTTTCAGTTGGAGTCTTATCATTTAATTTTACGTAAGGGTTTAGGGAAAAAATATGTCCTTTGAAATAAAGATATTATATTCCTACGATTTTGTGTCATCTTCAATGTTTTGATACCAAAAGGGGCCAATTCATGTCTATTTTTCTCTCAACCATGATGTGCATTCATCCATGACATAGTCTAACTCTTGAAATAGGCCTTTAATCAACCAAACCCACTTACATCCAATGGCTATAATTTGTGACTAGTATGTGTTTAAAATGAATAGGACTAGATTTGTAACTTGTCCTACTTAGTGTATTCCAATCTCAGAGAAGGTAATCTTACCAAACTAACTCATTGTATAACTATTTATATTAGGGCATAACTAATTTAGATCCAATAAATCTAACCAAGGGATATCTTACTAAAAATACCAAAGGATAGGGTTACAAAGCCTCTAGGCAAATGATAATATTAAATGACCCTATATAGCTCTACAATACATAAAATAAATCTAATGTAGTACTCAATAAATCTTATGACATAAAAGGGGTAATTATAAAAAAACAATAAAGAAAACCCAACTCAAGCCAATGTAGAGGTAAAGTAAGCAAGGAGTAAAACATTCATCATATTACTTTATGCAATATTTATCCACCAAATAAAAGATTAAATATAGGAATACTTACCTTAAATTAACCTATCATGCCTTAATATTACCCTTGGCCAATGGTGCTTTGCAAGAGGTTGTTTTGGCTTTGTAAGGATCACACTATAAAAATCATCTCTAGGCTAAAATTGTCCTACTTTGCATCCAAGTCTTTCCCACAAGATAATATTCTTTCCTTCCAAGGAAAGACCATAAAGAATGACTCCTCATGTGTATAAATGGAAAAATTGTGAGTTGTAATAATGAAAAAATGAATGCTCATCTCTATTGGATTGAAATGAAGGGGGTATTTATACCCAAGGATTGACCTTAAACCCTCCCAAGAATTTAGTTGACAAGATAAACCAACTCAATATTGTTAGGTAGGAAAGATATATATTAGGTCTCAAATTAGGTCAACTGGGATCCCTAACAGGATCAACATGGCTAACGTAGAAGGAAAATAAATAAGAAGGGTGTTTACTTAGGAGCTATTTTATAAGGTGAGTTTTTTGGAGTGGATAAAAGGGATTTAATTACTTAAGGAGTTAGATAAAAGTAACTTGTAGTGGTTTTAGGTTATAGGACCAATAATCTTGTAAATAACCAAAGGTCTACCCACCCCTTTCCCATGCACCCTTTAAGGTGTGCACTTAGAGAGATTTAAAATCAACATGTTCCTACAAGAGAAAAAGCATTAGTAAATGACAAAGTTTAAAAATATTATTTATATACATATGCCCTAATTGAATCTCATCACATGTTACATAGTTATAACATGAGATAGTGATTTGAGAAAGAAAATAACAACACACAATGCTGAGCTAATAACTTGTAGTAAAAAGAAGAATATATGAAAGTAAAGAATTAAAAAATAGATAGCTTCACTTACCTTATTGTTATGGAATGGAGGTTATGTGATAAGTAGGTGGAAAAGGCATGCAATGTAAATAACATTAGGAAAAATTGAAAAATAAGTAAAAAATGATTTTTTCTTGTAAAAGTATGAGGTAAATATAGAAAAATTCTCTACATTGTTAGGATTTCATAACTTGTTACAATTTGTAAATATATCTTATAGAAACATAGTTATCAGGAATATATATAATTTTTTAGTAAACAATTGTTAGGTGAAAAATTTATAATTTTTTAATATATTATAGAATTTTAACTATTCATTTATAAATTCACTATTTTGAGAAAACAAAGCTCTATGTTATGTACAGGAGTGACAAGGATACAATGGCATGGATGTGAAGAGCATGAGGGGGTGGACACATTGTCACTGTTGTGAGCATGATCTAGGTATGGGATGTATTGAATTCAAAAAATTTATTATGTTTAATTATTAATGGATTAGATTTATAAAATTAGTTTTGGGGTAAATCCATGCAATGAAATTTTCTCAAAATGTTTTGTGTTAGAATAAAAATTAGGATGAACAATGAGTAAGCATAAAAAGAGGGTCATTAATTCCTAGGAAATTAATGATAAATGTGTTAAAAATCACCATAAAAAAGAGATGAGATCAGCCATGCTGACATAGTTTTAAATTGGTAGGTTGATGTGAGAGGTCATTGCATAGTATTGGGTTGATCTAGTTAGATATTAAATGGCAGATTTCAAGTATGAGGGCTGATCTAGTGCAAAAATGTATAGGTAGATGAGTGTGTTTATGTTGGATGATTTAGTAAGTTTGTTAGGTGACCAAATACATTTTAATGAGTAATTGATTACATTGGTTTACTATTTGACTTCATATGAAGTGGTGGATGTAGCAGGAGTAGTTAGATGAATGAATATAAAGTGGTTGTTTTAGTTAAAGTAAGTAATTAGCTTCACATAGAGTGGTCGATGCAATTGTATCAGCTAACCAAATTCATATAAGGTGGTTAATGTAGTTATATTAGTTAGTCATCTTCATACAAGGTGGCCAATGAAGTTACATTTTAATAGAGGCTGATGTAGTTAGATACGTAGCTGATATAGTAGAAAATATATTTTTGGCTAAAATAGTTAGTTATGTGGACAACATAGTATAAAATGTTTGAGAATAAGACTATGTAGGTTGATGAAGTAGTTAATTTAGGTTTAAATACAAGTATTATTGATATTTTTAATGTAATTTGATGATATTTTGATATATAAAAATGATATGTGATGTTTGATATTTTGTAGAGATGAATGAAACTCTAGTGACTGGTGGACTTAGTTTAGTTACTAGAGTTTTTAGACATATTCACAATAGATGATCGATCCTAGCTGATGGCATTGTGATTTGGAGGCATTATGAAAATGTGGTGTATTACCTTTAGTTTTGACTTAGTAATCATGTTCTTACAGAAATGGGAGTGACTAACCAGCACTTTTATGTGGGTTGTGAATGGGGATACTACTTAGGTGGGTATAACCTTGGAGTATGTTTGAGTGATACTATGGATTCTTATTTTATGGATTCCATTATTTATGATACTCCTAATACTAATGTTGATATATGATCCTTAGCCTTATGGGTAACTAGCTCATAGATATATTTTAATGGTTTAAGAGTTTAGTTGTTTCATGTATATTTGTCAGCCATTTTATATGTCTAGAAGGCCATTAATGGCCTTTTAACAACTCACATGCTTTTTCAAAATTTATATGGGAAGTTTCCATTATATGTGGTTGCCTTGTCTCATTTGATATTAGATTAGAGTATGTTTTATGATATAGGATCAATGATCTAGGTGTAGTTAGTGCATATTATATGTAAAATATCCTATCATGAGCGTAAATGACTATGGGCCCTATGATTTTATTGAGTAGTTGGATTTATGATAGGTTTCATATGTATTGGCCTATGGTTTTACCCCATAAAATAGATTATATTTTACCTCTTTTTTTGATATGGAGATATGACCATGTACTATAGGTTTTACTATATGCCCTAGGGTTGTTTGGTAGTCTTATGTTGGTATTGTAGCTACTTGTCCATCTTCTCTCTATGTTTTTTAGGGATTAGTTTGTGTGCATATTATAACTCATTACACATGGTGCATAGAGCTACACACTCTTTATAGGTCAGTAAAGGTTATCAAATACAATGGTGCCTAGACATTGGGCATGATATGTAAGGGATTTTTAGGGTAGTGAAGGTGAAAGATCAATTATGGAAGCATTTTTTATTCATCCACACCATCTAAGACCTTGGGGGGAAGATGATAGTAGAAATAAGGAGATGCAATATTATTTGAGGAGGAAGTATAAGTGGCTATTATTTCTCCAACACGAGATTTGCATATACCACCATGACCACCATGACAATGGCATAGATAGAGTTAGGTAAAATTTAAGGTAGAGGAGGAGATGTAGGTAGAAGCACCAGACTACAAAGATCATGTATCACATCCTACAAAGATAACAAAGAATGGAGATACTATAAAACATCCTACAAAGAGTTGGTATATAGAGTGATATATTTTTAGGGGACTATTATGTGATCATGTGCTCTAGACTAGTTTTGTGACACCATGGAGACCTGTTTCATTTAAGTTACTTGATGGGTGAACTGATGCAGATACTATTGGTGAGTGATTTGATTTTTGATATGTAGTTGATGTTTATTATGTTGTGAATAAGTAGATATATTTGTTAGATAGATGAATTTTAAATATTTATATATATGATAGATAATGTATATTTGGTTTGTGTTTTAAAGATGATTCTATAAATGAGGCTATATGTTCAATGATGGTTCAAATAACATATCATGATATACTAGATGATGTGTTACTATATCATGATACTTCAATTATGATTGATCCTTATGTACCTTTTGCCCCTAATTATGCTAGTTGGTTTCAATTGGCTAGTCATGTAGAGTGACATATGTGGAGACATTAGACATTGTCATAAGGAGTGGGTGATGGGGATATGTGCACATAATAGACATTAACCGAGGAACATGCCACTCATTTGGCTATATCTAGAGAGTTGGCACGTGTACAAGGCCAAGTGCCCAATTTATAGGGATATATTGAGGGCCTATGTATATAGATAGAGTCACTATAGTGTACCATCTAGAGGGGATAGTCTTAGGGATCTATGGATAGTATATCCTATTCACCAAATAGGTAGGGCGGACCACAACTATATGGCTAAGATTATATTATTCTTATAGCATTATGTTGTATTGTATAAAACATTGGAGCCATTTAAATATAGATTTATTTTCATTGTTATGACTTATGTATGTTATGGACATATATATTTCCTTTTTAGTATGTGTTTAATATTTGATATATGATATAATAAAATACATGGTGTTTTTTAAATTATTTTCTAGAAATTGTGAACAAATGCATGTTTAAATTTTTTTATAGAAAATGTAAAATGTAAAACAATAATGTAAAAAAGCACTAAAAAATAATATAAAAATAGAACACACTAAATCATGTTTGGTAGTGTGTAAAACATAAATAAATGAAATTCAATTTATAAAATTTAATGTAAAGTACACTAAATCATGTTGGGAAGTATATATGACATTAATAAAATGAACTACAATTTATAAAATGAAATGTAAAACACACTAAATCATGTTGGGAAGCACATAAAACATGATAAATCATGTTGGGATGTGTGTAAAACATAAATAAATGAACTGCAAAAATGAAATGTAAAACACACTAAATCATGTTTGGAAACATGTAAAACATGAAATGAAATGAAATTTACATTATACAATGAAATGTAAAACACTCTAAATCATGTTTGAAACTATGTAAAACAGGAAATGAAAAATAAAACACATTAAATCATGTTGGGAAGTGTTTAAAACATATATTAATGGAAAATGTGAGATACAGGATAAGATTTTAAAATAGTAGTGATAAGTATAAAATGTAAGATTTGGTGTTATTCATTTATAAAAAGTATAGTTATTTTGTGACTAAATATGGTATGAGGATTGAGTATATTTTGTGATGAAAGCTTGGTTCTATCCAAGGTATTACACTATAAATCACAAAGGGTAAACCAATTAGGTGAATGATAATTATGAAAAACTTTTAGGGTGATAATGGGATGTTTGTGAGGAAGGATTGGTCCTATCGAAGGTCTTACATTGCAACTCACAAAAGGAAAACTAGATGGGTATGATCGGTTAACAAATAATATTCATCAAGGAGGAGTATTGGGAATGTTATAATAGAAAGTGTTAGATAAATAATGGCATAGGAATTTGTAATAATATATTTTAGGCATGATACATACTAAGAAAATAGTTAAATGCTAAAAATTTATTAGATGACAAATTCACAAAATATTTATTCATAGTAGACATAAAACTTTGTAATAAAATAAGTGTAGTACTAAGATCAACTCATGAAGGTCACACACACACACACACACACACACACACACACACACACACACACACACACACACACACACACACACACACACACACACACACACACACACACACACACACACACACACACACACACACACACAAGGAAATTAAAATGGCCTAGCTTCTCATAATGTGTTCCCCATTCCTCAAGATCCATTACAAAGTCATCATTCTACTATTAAGATTGTGTAATTGTGTGAAAAAGTAGGTAGCACTCTAGAGAAGTTTGAGACCTCCTATCCTAGTCTACTATCCTAATGTACCCCAATGTACCTTGGCTTTACAATGAGGACAATTGTGGATTTTGAGATTTGAATAGAAATAGGAGATGTGCTAAGATATGAATCACATATTTTGGTGTAATTTTAACTTTTGAATGTTTGTTTTTTCCTTTTTATCATCACCTTTTATTTAGACAGGTTGGATTTTAACTTTTTATACATTTTTCTATTCCTCCTCCATATGGATTCAAAATAGCCAAATATGAGTGTTAAAAGTGATGAACATAGATAAGCTTTAGGCTTTAGTTACATGATGAAAATTACCTAGAGATTTTTTAGCTTGATAAATAATTAGGTTTTCCCATAGAAAATTATGCAATCTCAAGACTAACCATATGTGTTCTTAATATGAAGGGAAAATAAGGGGAAAATTAAAATCATATAGATCTATTTATGTAGTGGTACGATGAGAAATATGCTTTTCAACTGATCATGGGGTAAAAATAGTATATTAAAGGGTGTGGAATACAAACCATATCATAGTAATAACTATCTGATTCCAATAATTGAAGTAACCAATAAAAAAAATCATCTTAAGGAAAAATAAGGGAAAAATAAATGGAAATTAATATCCATGAAATATTTTTAAGTGATAAGTGAAACATAAGATCAATATATTCTCATAAATCAAATCCAAATCATATGAAACTATAATAAATAATGTGATGAAATGCCATTATGTATTCACAAGTACTAATAAATGTCACAACAAACATCATATATAACATTCAAGACATCCTTGTGTAACTATAATCTGACTTTAATCAAATTTTCATCAATCTTTGTAGAGAGCCATAAAAAGACTTCCTAATGCATTGTGTTTATTGATAATGTGGGTATGATAGAAGAGAAATGGTGCTCATGGGGTAGCTTTGGCAGGGGATACTCAATACAAGGAACCTATGTCGAGTTACATGAATATCCTCTTATCTTTGAGGAAATATTGGTTGTGGATAAGGTTGAGCCTTTGTCTACAAACCTTTTGGAGTATGAAACTGAGTGAACGAAGGTGTAGTCCCTAGAAAATATTGAAAGTGTTGTTTTAGCACTAAACATATATTTGTATGATGTGTAGCACACTAATGCCAAAGACAATAAAATTATCCATATTTATGTATATATTCCAGAAGTATGTTGGGAGGAGGTAGGATTTATCTATAGAATATGCCTTCTATGGATGAATTATATCAATATACTATCGAAGCTATCTAAAATGAGTATAATAATGTGTATGTGTGTTGTAGAAGTAATAATTATGTATGTGAGTAGAATGTGAAGTTTGGTTGTCTATAGTAGAATTAGAGATAGAGGTTTTTGTTTCTAATGTGCACTATAATCCTTGGCCTAATGACTAGTAACTCTATGGTACTCATAATATGGCTCACATGCCTATCATGTGCTAGAGGATAAAGAATAAGCAAAGGTAGTATTCCATCACAAATAGTAAGAGAAATTATAATAGGATCATAAGTAGAATGAGTCATTTCAAGAGATGAGCTCAAAGCAGGTCAGTATAGCGTAGTTGACAACTTTGGAGGATGTAAGCTAGAAGGATCTAATAATATAGCAAACCTATAAATTTATATCATAGCATAGTCAAGAATAATACTCCTAAGGGGATCAATAGTGACTGGACGATAAGTAGTGTGTGTGTACTCCATTTTAGACTTGTGAACATCAAGTGAAGAAAAACTAATATCATGTACTGTAGAAGGAGAAGGAACTACATGAATATAGCTAAAAATGTGTTTTAAATAATAAAAATATCAAATTATTTATAAATTTTTGTCTTGAGTAAATTCAACTAAAAATGTATCATCTAAATATTATCTATCATCATAATCAGGAGTGTGAAGATCAATGGTACATGCATCAAGGATCTTATCTATAGAAGAGGCATGATGAATTTAAAGTTTAATTTTTGTTAGAGTGTCATTAATTTCATCTAAAGGTTTTTTAAGAGACTAAGGTCATAAATAAGGAAGTAATTGAGAAATTATGTGAGGAGAGAGATCAGATGTTTTGATTTTAAAATTGATCCCATTAGGTTTATCATCATCTGAATCTAATAGATTAGGTGGTATGTTACCTATAAATTTAGGGTGACCATTATAACCTATAGTAGATTTAATGGGGTAATTAAAGTGATGTGAATCATAGAAAATAATGCTAGGTAAATTTTAGAGGGTAGATATTTTAAAAACACCTCATTCTTGGAATTATTCAAAATTCCAAGGATTAATATCTCCTTGAATCTTATATATATCACCATTATGAATAATTTTAAAACATTTTCATGCTAACAAAGCTATTATTATCATGTATTATTTCCAAGGACAATCAAGTAAGATGTTATATGATAGTGATAAGTTAAATGTCATGACTTTAATATACACTATAATAGGGGAACTATGATAGCAATCCAAACACACCCTAAAGGGTGCATTTGTCTACTATCATACCCTTGACATATAATCTAAGTATATTTGAGATTACACTTATAATATCCAAATTTTTTAATAAAATAAAGGGAAGCCATGGAAGTACTTAAACCTTCATCAATCAAATCATGCTTGACTTGGATATCTACTATTTGGACACTAATAAACAATGGAAGATCATCTACATGAAGCAATATCTCATCAAGGATCATCTAAGTGATATGAAATTTTAGTGAGAGATAAGTATCTATTATTTTTTCAACATGGATAGACATTTATTCACACTATTGAAAAATATTATCTTCAAACCTTGATAAAGTAGCTTCTTTACCCATAGGTGGGGGATAAGGGATGCTCATTTCAAATAAAAGTTTCATTAGATGTTTATGATGGAAATTAGAATTTATCATAAGTAATAATGAAGTGATTTGGGATGGGATATGTGAAATTTTAGTTATAGGTGGGATCTCATTAGATTTTTATCAGATAAAGGTGCATAGTGTTGAAGTAAATCCTTTGAGGGTGTAATAAAAGTGAATTTAAAATGATGTCGATAATGTTGGAATTAATACCAATTAGAGGGGGGGGGGGTGAATCAATGTCATAAAAAAAAAATTCTTTCAACTTAACACTCATTAACCTTTCAAACCAATATAATGATCAAGCAATGCATAGAGAAGCAATCTTATAAACATGAAGCAAGATATCAACACATGAACACAAGAGATATGTGATAAACCCTCATGGGGGATAAAACCTACTAAAACACAACTTATAATATATTCATATAATAAATTAATTAGTATTTAGTGAATCACTAACCCCACAAGGAGCACCAACCCCTCACTAGTCAATCACTAACTCAACTAGTCCTTTAACAATCACCAAATTTTAAGGAGGCACCAACCCCCTAGATAACTCAACACCAAATCAACCACCCAGAAAATATAATAACATTTGGACACATTTTGATCACTCAACTCATGATGATCCCCTTATTTTGTTCTTCAAACTCTTTTATCTCCTTCAAACAGCCTATTAGGCTTCCTCACTCAACATACCTCATACTTCGCTTATTAAGTAAACTGACCTTATCATCAATATGCATAAACTCTATTATATGTTCATCACAATATATATATATATATATATATATATATATATATATATATATATATATATATATATATATATATATATATATATAATATTATTATGGTCTTCAATTCATCCTAATCCTTCATATTCTACCCTCTTATTCACTCATTGGTGTCTTCTCTTCTACACACATAATTAGTCCAATTAGGCCTTGTATAAATACACACCACTTGATCACATCCTCTTTTGGTTGGAAAAAGCATTAATCCATTAGTATCAAACCAAAAAAAAATATTAGGACATGTTAATACAATAATAAATCAAAATAATATCACCATTAGATCAAAAAAACCCACTTAGACCTATTTCTTCTTTTAGGCCTACTTAAAGACCTAATGCATTAGGTCTATCTTCCTCACAGAACAACATGAACCACTATGTCCCATTTGAACCTAAAAAATTAATTAAAACATTTAAAAAAATTAATTAAAAACCTCAAATAATATTCTCTATGATCAATAAGTCACAAATCCTTCACTCACATCTTGAAAGCACCATTAGGCCTTAAAGACCTATTAGGCCTAATTACCTCAAGAACATTGTCTTCAAAGATGAACCCCATATAATCTATAGAAACATATTCTAGGCACAATACACATATGGATGTAAACTTAATGAACTCATGGTCATCATCAAGCTCATTAAAAACCATCACTCAGGATCTAAAGACTCAAGAACATCTCAACAAAAAGCTCACTTAGAACTACCAATTTACTCAGAACCTAATCATTACCAATTTGATCTCAGCCATTATCATATGATATTTACAACAGTCGAGATTCATGTATGAGATCCCATGGAATCAATAATACATAACCACATTCTTGGTGCACTTCCAAACTGGTCATGTCTTTAGTCTCTTGCTCTGCTTCTTCTTCTTCTTAGAGATTACTGCATTCACTTGGACAGTAATCTTGGTCTGAGTAGAAAGAGATTTCTACTTCTTCATCCTCTTCTTTATCTTATGTGGGCAATAGAACATCCCACCATGGCTCATTATTTATTATTTCTCTTGGGAGATCTTTACTGGTGAACTTATTTTTGATCCAAGAGTTGCTAGGTTTGAAAGAGCTCTAAAATTGCAAAGGAAGATGTTGAGGTCTTTGCAATGTTGGTGGTATTCTAGGAATTGAGGGTTGTCTCCCTCTAGATGATCCTTCTCCTCTAGTGTATCCTCTTCCTCTAGGTTTTTTTGGTCATTTTGGTACTTCTTGATGATGTTTGGACCAGGTTCCATGTGCTTCATAGTGTAGCTGTGAATGATCGTGGTGTCGAGGGCAATACCATGGGCGTTGCATGTTGGTTAGCGGTTGTTCCAAGTCATCGACTAATGACTCGAGAGCTTCTGCATCATCATAGTTTTTTGAATCAGCTTCAGGGAGATCATCTAGAATTGGTTCATATATTTCATCTTGTAGATAAATATCTTCATTAGAATCAAAAATATCCCACCATGCAGCTGTGTTGGAGGTAAAAATAGATTTAACTATGGGATTCTTGCAGTGACATTGAGGAGCAATATGGCCAGGTTTGCGACAGATATAGTAAAGAGGTTATTTGGAGGGAGGACAAACAGTTCATTATTTCTTGAGGAAATGATGAGGAGGTGCATAGGAATGCATGCGAGGAAAAGAGCGACGCTGAAAAGAAAGGTGCTTGTGACACTACAATTGTTGCTTACGAGGCTGTACAAATGGTCGACAGCCAAAGGGGGTTGTTTCTAGAAATGCTAGAGCAATCTGAGAGGCTTGATTCTTGGTGAGTTTTTGGATGGATTTAGTCTCAAAGACTAAACACATAGCTTGATATTTATAAAAATCAATCACATCTGAGAGAGAGAGAGAGAGATCTTCAATTGTCAGTCCCTTAAGATCAATATAAGATATAACCCTATCAATAAGATTATATGGCAAAGTATGCATAAATTTGATCTTAATCTCAGTGGATGAAAAACTCTTGCTTTCATATGCCAATTCTATGAATTGTTTGGCAAAAGAATCAAATTATTTTAAATCACATAACTCTATTTTTAGAAGCCATTTCTTGGATTCCAGTTCTCTATTCACAACTGGAGGTGCAAACTCATTTATCAAAAAATTAAATGTGGCTAATGGATCAGGCTAATTATGTATCCAATCATATTGTTCAGCTTTAGACATAGTATTCCACCATTGGTCAATAATAGCCCAAAAGAACTTTGAAGAAAAACATGTAGTTCTAGCTAGATCTAAATGGGCATTGATTGTGATGACTCTCATAGAATTACACCATGCATTAATTTCCTTTAAAGGATTAAGGAGATCATCAATATTAAGATACTAGGGCTGTAACTGGACATGAGTTCTTTTCATAAGAGTGGTATTGGTTTGATTTTTACAAGATTTAAAATTAGAGCCACAAGTAATTGGACAGATTAACTATTTGGCAGAGGATTCTGCCTGCTGATCCTGTCTAGAAAGCCAATCTAAACTATCTTTTAAAGTATCTAGTTTAGAATCAATAGAAGACAATCGTTTCTATATCTTATCTTTAGAAATTATTATTTTATCTATATTATCTCTAATATACAAGACATCATGACAGAGATCATCAAAATTCTCTGTAAAATGTGAGTTAAACCTTGCAGTATAATTTTTGTGTTTAAACTCATTTGAGGGTTCAACATCTCCTTGGTAAGCAGCTAGAAAGTAATGTATAGTTCCTACTAGCTGCTTATATATTCTTTTATGAGGTGGCCATCTTCCACCTTTATACAAAGTAACTTTGTTCTCTGTGTAGAATTCTAGACTATCTTCTCTAGGAAGATTCATCATTGTGCAGGGTAATTGATCCTTTGGATCACTTCCTTGGTTGATTTCTTCATCTTCAATCAAGATATGACCTATTTTGACAGTTCTATGGGAAGAAGAAGTGGATGGCCTGGAAGGAGAAAAATTAGAAGAATTAACAGACAAAGATATGGGAAGTATATTCACAGTTCTGCCATCACTTTTATGTACTGTGGCTTGACCTTTCATTCTAGGGGAAATTTTTTTTAACCAGTCAAGTTTCCAATCAGAAGGTATTTCTACAAACTCTATATGACCTTTATGAAGCTGGACAGTACCACTAAGTCTTCTAGCATAAGGCAGATTCTCTAAGATGTTTGGATGATTAGTATTTGTCATACTATAGACAACAAAAATATTTATATAAGCATACTTAAATTCACCAAACATATCCAAACCAAAAAGAGAGGTGAATAATCTCTAATAATCTAAAGATCCATGCTTAACTTCTTTACATCCCTTATCGTGGACTGCAACAGAGAGATTAGGACAAAACTCAAAACAAATGACTTTATTGTTCAAGCGACCGAGACTGGATATTTGATAGGAATGCTTGAAACTAACTTGACAATGATCACACAAAGCCAAATAAATGATAGGTTTAATATTACCAGGAATCAAAGGAGTTATCTAAATTTTGATAAGTCCAAAGTGTACAAATTTCACATCTTCATGTGACATAATATAATTAATCTCTGATTCAGGTAACAAAGATAGTAAATTTGTTTAGAAACTCTTCTTTGGATTTTAACTAAGGGTTAACTCAACAGATTTGATTTGGGGCTTGACAAAAGACATATATGTAGAATTATAAACAAACTTAGCTTTGAGAAGTTTAGATTTCTTATATACATGTGAAGATTTTATAGTCAGAGGTTTATACAGGCTAGTTTCTTTTTCTAGGTTTTCTTTAGTGATTTCAATATCTGGGAAATCAGATATTTATTTAGGAATGAAAGAAGGGAGTTCATAGGTTCCTTCTAACTTAGATTCATTCATGATTTCTACTGTGGAGATTATTTGGGCTTTTCTGAATTCCATGGCATAGAGATTTGAGGTCTGGTAAGCAAGAAAATTTTGGTAAGGGAAATAGAAAATGTAGAGATAAAAATGACCTATGACAAGTTTAAAATGGCTGGAGACTCGATGCAATAAATTTTCCCAAAGAATTTTTCAAAGCAGAGAACTCAAAAATTCAAAGCAAGAAATTCTTACAAATCAAACAATTTTTTCTCTCAGTCATAATGATATGGCTCTAATACCAATCTTTTACCCTCAGTAGATGCCTCCTTTCTTTTACGATCTTTCTTGTAGAAAACCCGTGGTAGTAGGCAGGGGCCGAATGGCTACGAATTCACACTATTAATAAAATCAAAACTTTACAAACACTTGTTTAATTTATGATTCTCAGGATCCTTCAAAAAGGGCAAGAGAAGAGCATACTCTTGAAATAAGGCTACTAGAATTCTAAAGCTTAGAATTTTTTTGATGCAAACTCTATGGAGTGAAGGCTTATTTATAGTATTTTGGGAGGTCCTGCCTGAAATCACTGTCAAGGCAGTGTCATGTCCCATCATACTTTATAGCATAAAATTTAATCTACAAGGAAATGCTATTGGATGCACTGGATGATGATGATGTTTGGCTTGGAGGGTCTAACATTGCTTTTGCTTCAGTCAATATTTCATCTTCGCTGATTGGATTGAAAGGACATCTGAGCTAGAATGTGTTGGAAAGATGCCAGTGCTGGGGTCCAGCTTCACATGCGTGATATCATGGAGTGATATGAAAGTAAGTTTCCTGTTCCAGCTATTGTCAGATGATAGCATGCACCACAGTGTCTTGATCATGATTTTCCTCCTCATGGATACGATGTGGGCCATGCCTGGCAACCCATCGATATAGATGTTCATTATGTGGAGATCTTATCTTAATCAACCATGTCCATAAAGGATGCTTTAATAATTTAGTGAATTGATGGTAAGGAATTCATTGTTTAATCTTTCAATATAGATGAATCCAGAATTTTGGTGGCAGTTTGCCTGGATTGTAGCTGCTGAAAACATTTGTAGATCTTGTCCTGCTGCATAAGAAATCTTTGTATATCATGGATGCAGCCCTTCACGTAGAATTTGTTCTTGGACAAAGTTATTCAAAGATGGAAATCCTTTTTTATAAATTCTAGTTAGATTAAAACTAGGAATGGGTTGATGCATAAGTGTAGTTGGAGGATTTCTACTAAGCCAATCTGTAATGATATTATCATTACCCTTGATGTGTTCGACCGAAAAATTAAACTGATTAAATAATGCTTGCCATCTAACATATTTACCGTGACCATCCTTCCAATCATGATCTTTTTCTTTAAAGGTCAGAAATCTAGTACAATTGGTAATTACAAAAAAATGAGGCAAATGGAGAAGATTTAACATAAACTTCTCAAGGCATTTCTTTATAGCATAGATTTGTTTATTAGAAGAAATCCATTTCAGAACATCAGTACTGAAAACTCCACTAGCGAATTCACATACAACTTCCTTATTATTATGTAAGCAAACAAGTACTCCTCCCCATGCAATATAAGAGGCATCAGTATAAACCTTCATTTGGTCTGATTTTGGGATATGAAGCTTATGAAGTGAAGCAACTATAGATTTAATCTTTTGAACAGCTGTTGTATGTTTTTCTTCCCAAAGAAAAATCTTCTTCTTCTGGAAAAGTTCTTGAAGAATGAACCTGTCTTCACCAAAATTAGGATAAAAACTATTTAAATAATTAAGCAATCCCAAAAATGCTTGAAGCTTAGATTTATCTAGCTTCTCTGGAAAACTGATGACCTTCTCTTTAATGTGTGGCTGTATTTGTAGTCTAGAATCTCGGATTACCATTTCAAGGAAATTGCATTCAGTTTTTCACAACTGAATCTTTGTTTTTGAAAGTACTATTCTTGCATCTTGAGCCAACTGAAAGAATTTGGAAAGATGAGTGAAATGGTCAGTAAGAGAATTACTTAAAATTAGTATATCATCAATATATACACACAAAAAGTTAGAAGTGCCTTGGAATATTTTATCCATATGTGCTTGATAATATGCTGGGGCATTCATCAAGCCATAAGGCATCACTGTCCACTGGAAATGGCCAAAAGGGTAGCTGAATGCTATCTTTTCCCTATCAGCGTCTTTGACTCTGATCTGATAAAAGCAAACTGGGAGAAGTATGTACATTTTGCAACTTTCTCCAACAGATATATTTTATATAGAATAGGATATGGAAATGGCTGTGTAATAACATTCAATGGTTTGTAGTTAATGACCATTCTCTTCTTTCCTCTCTTCTTCTCAAAATGTTTGTTAATCATGAATGCATAACAATAGAAAGGGGAAGTTGATTTCTCAATAAAACCATTAGCCTCCATTTCTTTGATCTGGAGTTCCATATCAATGTAATCCTGAGTTGGAATTGAATCTTCTTTCCAATCTTTATGTGTTTACCTTCGAGGATTTTTATATTCATCTCAAGCATAGATTTTGACCAAAATTGCTGAGGGTTGTCAGAACAAATAGTGGCTTTAATATTTTCTCCTATCTCTTAGATATCAGCTGGGATTATGATTTCAGGTATTTGAGTCATTGAACTAGGAAATTGTTTAGTGGCATAGATGAGGTGAGGGATTCTGAGCCTTTCATTTTCTATAGTGAACATGATACTCTTGGTGGTTGAACCATAGGGAGAGTATCTTTCAATAAAGGCATCACCTAATAGGATATCTACATGCATTCTATCTAAAGCAAAGAAATTAACATGAAAGATTTTATTTTGTATCCGAAGGGTTTGCTAATGTTTATATTTATTACAGGTAAAATTGTTCCCTTAGACATCTAAGATTTTGTAAGCTAGGGCATCATCCAATGTCTTCTAATCATGGATGAGTTGTGATTTAGCAAAGGAGAGAGAAGCTCCTGTGTCTATCTGAGCATCTACTAGACTACCATTAATTTCTAAGGTGATGAACTGGGCAAACTTTCCATTAATCAGCTGAGTTAAGTAGGCTGGTTGTGGAATTTCTAAGGGAGAAATACTAGTACATAACAGTTTTTGTCTCTCTAGATCTTAAACAATAGATTGTTCAGTGTAGATGTCTTCAGTCTCTTACTCTACTTCTTCTTCTTGGGGATTACTACATTCACCTAGACAGTAATCTTGGTCTGATTAGAAAGAGCTTTCTACTTCTTCATCCACTTCTTTATCTTTTATGGGCAATAAAACATCCCACTGTGGCTCATTCTTTGTTATTTCTCTTGGGAGATCTTTACTGGTGAACTTATTTTTGATCCAAGAGTCGCTACATTTGAAAGAGCTCTGAAATTGCAAAGGAGGATGTGTAGGTCTTTGCATTCTTGGTGGTATTTTGGGCATTGAGGGCTGTCTCCCTCTGGATGATCCTTCTCCACTGGAAAATCCTCTTCATTTGGGTTTTTTTGGTTGTTCTGGTACTTCATGATGTTTGGACCAGGTTCCATGTGCTTCATAGTGTAGCTATGAATGATCATGGTGTCGAGGGAAATACCATGGGCATTGCATGGTGGTTAGTAGTTGTTCCAAGTCATTGGCTAATGACTCGAGAGCTTCTACATCATCATAGTCTTCTGAATTAGCTTTAAGGAGATCATCTAGAGTTAGTTCATAGATGTCATCCTGTAGATAAATATCTTCATCAAAATAAACAATATCCCACCATGCAGTTGTGTTGGAGGTAAAAATAGCTTTAACTACAAGATTCTTACAGTGACATTGAGGAGCAATATGGCTAAGTTTGCGACAGATATATTAAATAGGCTGTTTGGAGGGAGGACAAGCAGTTCGTCATTTCTTGAGGAAACGATGAGGAGGTGCATAGGAATGCTTGCAAGGAAAAGAGTGAAGTTGAAAATAAAGGTGCTTGTGATGCTGCTTTTGTTGCTTATGAGGCTATACAAATGGTCGATAGCCAAAGGGAGCTATTTCTAGAAATACTGGAGCAATCTGAGAGGCTTGATGCTTGGTGAGTTTTCGGATGGATTTAGTCTCAGAGACTAAACACATAGCTTGATGTTTAGAAAAATCAATCACATTTGAGAGAGAGAGAGAGAGAGATCTTCAATTGTCAGTCCCTTAAGATCAATATAAGATATAACCCTATTAATAAGATTATATGGCAAAGCATGTAGAAATTTGATCTTAATCTCAGTGAATGAAAAACTCTTGATTTCATATGCCAATTCTCTAAATTATTTGGCAAAAGCATCAAACTATTTTAAATCACATAAATCCATTTTTAGAAGCCATTTCTTAGATTCCAATTCTCTATTCGCAACTGGAGGTGCAAACTCATTTATTAACAAATTAAATAATGTGGCTAATAGATCAGGCTGATTATGTATCCGCTCATAATGTTCAGCTTTAGACAGTATTCCACCATTGGTCAATAATACCCCAAAAGAACTTTGAAGAAAAACAAGTAGTTCCAGTTGGATCTATATGGGCATTGATTGTGATGACTCTCATAGAATTACACCATGCAGTAATTTCCTTTAAAGGATCAAGGAGATCATCAATATTAAGATACCAGGGCTATAACTAGACATGAGTTCTTTGCATAAGAGTGGTATTGGTTTGCTTTTTACAAGCTTTAAAATTAGAGCTGAAAGTAATTGGATAGATTAATTGTTTGGCAAAGGATTTTGCCTACTGATCCTATTTAGAGAGCCATTCTAAACTGTCATTTAAAGCATCTAGTTTAGAATCAATAGAAGATACTTGCTTCTGTATCTTCTCTATATTATCTTTAATACACAAGATATCTTGACAGAGATCATCAAAATTCACTCTGAAATGTGAGTTGAACCTTGCAATATAATTTATTTGTTTGAATTCATTTGAGGGTTCAACCTCTCCTTGATAAGTAGCTAAAAAATACTGTATAGTTCTTGCTGACTGCTTATACATTCCTTTATGAGGTGGCCATCTTCCACCTTTATACAGAGTAAACTTGTTCTTTGTGTAGAATTCTAGACTATCTTATCGAGGAAGATTCATCATTATACAGGGTAATTGATCCTTTGGATCACTTCCTTGGTTTATTTCTTCATCTTCTATTAAAATATGACCTATTTTAATAGTTCTACATGAAGAAGAAGTGGATGGTATGGATGGAGAAAAAGTAGAGGAATTTACAGACAAAGATCTGGGAAGTATATTTACAGATCTGCCATCAATTTTATATACTGTGGCTTGACCTTTCATTCTAGGAGAAACATTTTTTAACCAGTCAAGTTTCCAATCAAAAGGGATTTCTACAGATTCTATATGACCTTTCTGGAGTTGGACAGTACCACTAAGTCTTCTAGCATAAGGCAGATTTTCTAAGATCTTTGGATGGTTTGTATTTGTTATACTATAGACAACAGAAATATTTATAGAAGCATACTGAAATTCACCAAACATATCTAAACCAAAAAGGGAGGTGAATAATCCCAAACAATATAAAGATCCATGTTTAACTTCTTTACATCCCTTGTGGCAGACTGCGATAGAGAGATTATGACAAAATTCAAAACATATGACTTCATTGTTCAAGCGACCTAGACTTGATATTTGACAAAAAAATTTAAAACTAACTTGAGGATGATCACACAAAGCTAGATAGATAATAGGTTTAATATTACTGGGAATCAAAGGAGTTATATGGATTTTGATAAGACTAAAGTGCACAAATTTCACATCTTCATGTGACCTGATATAATTGATCTCTGGTTCAGGTAACAAAGATAGTAAATTTGTCTGGAAACTCTTCTTTGGCTTATAACTAAGGGTTAACTCAACAAATTTGATTTGAGGTTTGACAAAAGACAGATATGTAGAATTATAAATAAACTTAGATTTTAGGAGTTCATATTTCTTATATACATATGAAGCTTTTATAGCTGGAGGTTTATACAGGCTAGTTTCTTTTTCCAAGTTTTCTTCAGTAATATCAATATCTAGACAATCAGATATTTGTTAAGGAATGAAAGAAGGGAGTTCATAGGTTCCTTTTAACTCATATTCATTCATGATTTCTATTATGGAGGTTGTTTGGGCTTTTTCAAATTCCATAGCAAAGAGATTTGAGATCTGGTAAGCGAGAAAATTTTGATAAGGGAAATAAGAGAATGTAGAGATAAAAAGGCCTATGACAATATTAAAACGGCCAGAGACTCAATGCAATAAAATTTCCCAAAGAATTTTTCAAAGCAGAGAACTCAAAAAGTCAAAGCAAGAAATTCTTACAAATCAAACAATCCTTTCTCTTAGTCATAATGATATGGCTCTGATACCAATCTTTTACTATTAGTAGATGCCTCCTTCCTTTTACAGTATTTCTTGTAGAAAACCCATAGTAGTAGGTAGGGGCTGAATGCTCTTCTCTTTCCCTTTTCGAAGGATCTTGAGAATCAAAAATTAAACAAGTGTTTGTAAGGTTTTGATTTTATTAATAGTGTGAAGCCGTAGCCATTCAGCCCCTGCCTACTGCCGCGGGTTTTCTACAAGAAAGACTGTACAAGGAAGGAGGCATCTATTGACAGTAAAAGATTGGTATCAGAGCCATTGTTAGTTATTGCTAAGGATTGTTTGATTTGTAAGAATTTCTTGCTTTGACTTTTTGAGTTCTCTGCTTTGAAAAATTCTCTAGGAAAATTTATTGCATCGAGTCTTCGACCGTTTTAAAATTGTCATAGGCCCTTTTTATCTCTGCATTTTCTATTTCTCTTACCAAAATTTTCTCGCTTACTAGACCTCAAATCTCTATGCCATGGAATTTGGAAAATCCCAAACAACCTCCACAGTAGAAATCATGAATGAATATGAGTTAGAAGGAACCTGTGAACTCCCTTCTTTCATTCCTGAACAAATATCTGATTGCCCAGATATTGAAATCACTAAAGAAAACCTGGAAAAAGAAACTAGCCTGTATAAACCTCCGGCTATAAAAGCTTCACATGTATATAAGAAATATGAACTCCTAAAATCTAAGTTTGTTTATAATTCTACATATATGTCTTTTGTCAAGCCTCGAATCAAATCTGTTAAGTTAACCCTTAGTTATAAGCCAAAGAAGAGTTTCCAAACAAATTTAATATCTTTGTTACCTGAATTAGAGATCAATTATATCAGGTCACATGAAGATGTGAAATTTGTAAACTTTGGACTTATCAAAATTCAAATAACTCCTTTGATTCTTAGTAATATTAAACCTGTCATTTATTTGGCTTTGTGTGATTGTGTCAAGTCAGTTTCAAGCATTCCTATCAAATATCTAGTCTCGGTCACTTGAATGAAGTCATTTGTTTTGAGTTTTGTCCTAATCTCTCTGTTGCAGTCCATGATAAGGGATGTAAAGAAGTTGAGCATGGATCTCTAGATTGTTGGGGATTATTCACCTCCCTTTTTGGTTTAGATATGTTTGGTGAATTTAATTATGCTTCTATAAATATTTCTATTGTCTATAGTATGACGAATACTAATCATCCAAAGATCTTAGAGAATCTGCCTTATGCCAGAAGACTTAGTGGTACTGTCCAGCTTCAGAAAGGTCATATAGAGTCTGTAGAAATACCTTCTAATTGGAAACTTGACTGGTTAAAAAATGCTTCCCCTAGAATCAAAGGTCAAGCCACAATACATAAAAGTGATGGAAAAATTGTGAATATACTTCCCAGATCTTTGTCTATTAATTCTTCTAATTTTTGTCCTTCCAGACCATCCACTTATTCTTCTCGTAGAACTGTCAAAACAGGTCATATCTTGATTGAAGATGAAGAAATCAACCAAGGAAGTGATCCAAAGGATCAATTACCCTGCACAATGATGAATCTTCCCAGAGAAGATAGTTTAGAATTCTACACGGAGAACAAAGTTACTCTGTATAAAGGTGGAAGATGGCCACCTCATAAAGGAATATATAAGCAGCCAACAAGAACTGTACAATACTTTTTAGCTGCTTACCAAGGAGATGTTGAAGCCTCAAATGAGTTCAAACATAGAAATTATACTGCGAGGTTCAACTCACATTTTATAGAGAATTTTGATGATCTCTGTCGAGATGTCTTGTATATTAGAGATAGTATAGATAAAATAATAGTTTTTGAAGACAAGATACAGAAACAAGTGTCTTTTATTGATTCTAAACTAGATACTTTAAAAGATAGTTTAGATTGGCTTTCTAGACAGGATCAGCAGGTAGAATCCTCTGCCAAATATTTAATCTGCTCAGCTACTTTCAGCTCTAATTTTAAGCCTTTTAAAAAGTAGTCCAATACCACCCTTATGCAAAGAACCCATGTCCAGTTTCAGCCATGGTATCACAATATTGATGACCTACTTAATCCTTTGAAATAAATTACTGCATGGTGTAATTCTATAAGAGTCATCACTATCAATGCTCATTTAGATCCAGCTGGAACTACTAATTTTGCATCTAAATTCTTCTAGGGTATTGTTGACCAACAGTGGAATCCCATGACAGAAGTCAAAAAATTTGAGCATGTACATAATTAGCCTGATCCATTAGCCACATTATTTCATTTGTTGATATATGAGTTTGCACCTCCAGTTGGTAATAGAGAATTAGAATCTAAGAAATGGCTTCTCAAAATGGAGCTTTGTGATTTAAAACAGTTTGATGCCTTTGCCAAATGATTCAGAGAATTGGCATATGAAAGCAAGAGTTTCTCATCTACTGAGATTAAGATCAAGTTTTTGCATGCCCTACCATATAATCTTATTGATAGGGTCATTTCTTATTTGATCTTAAGGGATTGACAATTGAAGATCTCTCTCTCTTAGATGTGATTGATTTTTCTAAACATCAAGCTATGTGTTTAGTCTCAGAGGCTAAATCTATCCAAAAACTCACAAAGCATCAAGCCTCTCAGATTGCTCATGCATTTCCATAAATAATCCCTTTTGGCTATCGGCCATTTGTACAACCTTGCAAATAGCAAAAATAATGTCGAAAACACCTTTCTTTCCAGTGTCACTCATTTCCTCGCAAGCATTCTTATACAGCTCCTCATCATTTCCTCAAGGAATGACACACTGCTCGACCTCCATACAAACAACCTATTTGCTATATTTGTCGCAAACTTAGCCATATTTCTCCTCAATGTCACTACAAAAATCCTGTAGTCAAAGCTATCTTTACCTCCAATCTAGTAGCGTGGTGGGATATTGTTGATTCTGATGAAGATCTTTACTTACAAGATGACATCTATGAACAAATTTTAGATGATCTCCCCAAAGATGATTCAGAAGACAATGATGATGCAGATGCTCTTGAATCATTAGCTGATGATTTGGAACAACTGCTAACCAACATGCAACACCCATGGTATTGCCCTCGACACCATGATCATTCATAGCTACACTATGAAGCACATGGAACCTGGTCCAAACATCATCAAGAAGTACCAGAATGATCAGAAAAACCTAGAGGAAGAGGATACACCAGAGGAGAAGGATCATCTAGAGGGAGATAACTCTCAATGCCCAGAATACCATCAACATTGCAAAGACCTCAACATCCTCCTTTGCAATTTCAGAGCTCTTTTAAACCTAGTGACTCTTGGATCAAAAATAAGTTCACCAGTAAAGATCTCCCAAGAGAAATAACAAAGAATGAACCACAGTGGGATGTTCTATTGCCCATAAAAGATAAAGAAGAGGATGAAGAAGTAGAAAGCTCTTTCTACTCAGATAAGATTACTGTGCAGGTGAATGCAATAATCTCCAAGAATAAGAAGTAGAGTAAGAGATTGAAGACATCTACATTGAATAATCTATTGTTCAGAATCCAGGGAGACAAAAATTGGTATGTACTAGTATTCCACCCTTAGAAATTCCACAACCAACCTACTTAACTCAGCTGATTAATGGAAAGTTTGCCCAATTCATCACCTTAGAAATTAATGGTAGACTAGTAGATGCTCAGATAGACATAGGAGCTTCTCTCTCCTTTGCTAAATCATAACTCATCCATGATTGGAAGACGTTTGGTGATGCCCTAGCTTAAAAAAGCTTAAATGTCCAAGGGAACAATTTTATCTGTAATAAATATAAACATCAGCAAACCCTTTGAATACAAAATAAAATCTTCCATGCTAATTTATTTGCTTTAGATAGAATGTCTGTAGATATCCTATTAGGCAGTGCCTTTATTGATAGATACTCTCCCTATGGTTCAACCACCAAGAGTATCATGTTCACTATAAAAAATGAAAGGCTCAGAATCCCTCATCTCATCTATGCTACTGAGCAATTCCCTAGTTCAATGACTTAAATACCAGAGATAATAATCCCAGCTAAAATCTAAGAAATAGGAGAAAAGATTAAAGCCACTATCTGTTCTGACAACCCTCAACAGTTTTGGTCAAAATCTATGCCTGAAATGGATATAAAAATCTTGGAAGGCAAACACATGAAAATTGGAAAGAAGATTTCAATTCCAGCTCAGGATTACAATGATATGGAACTCTAGATCAAAGAATTGAAGGCTACTGGTTTTATTGAGAAATCAACTTCCCCTTTCTATTGTTATGCATTCATGGTTAACAAACATTCTGAGTAAAAGAGAGGAAAGAAGAAAATGGTCATTAACTACAGACCATTAAATGCTATTACAAAGCCATTTCCATATCCTATTCTATATAAAAGCTATCTATTGGAGAAAGTTGCAAAATGTACAAACTTCTCCCAGTTCAACTACAAAGCTGGCTTTTATCAGATCAGAGTCAAAGAAGCTGATAGGGAAAAGATAGCATTCAGCTACCATTTTGGCCATTTCTAGTGGACAGTGATGCCTTTCAGCTTGATGAATGCCCTGACATATTATCAAGCACATATGGATAAAATATTCCAAGGCACTTCTAACTTTTTGTGTGTATATATTGATGATATACTAATTTTCAATAATTGTCTTACTGACCATTTTACTCATCTCTCCAAATTCTTTCAGTTGGCTCAAGATGCAGGAATAGTGCTTTCTAAAACAAAGATTCAGTTGTGCAAAACTAAATGCAATTTCCTCGGAATGGTAATCTGAGATTCTAGACTACAAATATAGCCACACATTAAAGAGAAGGTCATCATTTTTCTAGAGAAGTGAGATAAATATAATCTTTAAGCATTTTTGGGATTGCTTAATTATTTAAATAGTTTTTATCCTAATTCTGGTGAAGACAGGTTCATTCTTCAAGAACTTCTCCAGAAGAAGATTTTTCTTTGGGAAGAAAAACATACAGCAGTTGTTCAAAAGATTAAATCTATAGTTGCTTCACTTCTTGAGCTTCATATCCCAAAATCAGACCAAATGAAGGTTTATACTGATGCCTCTGATATTGCATGGGGAGGAGTACTTGTTTGCTTACATAATAATAAGGAATTTGTATGTGAATTTGCTAGTGGAGTTTTCAGTATTGATGTTCTGAAATGGATTTCTTTTGATAAAGAAATCTATGCTGTAAAGAAATGCCTTGAGAAGTTTATGTTAAAACTTCTCCATTTTCTTCATTTTGTTGTAATTACCAATTATACTAGATTTCTGACCTTTAAAAAAAAAGATCATGGTCAGAAGGATGGTCATGGTAAATATGTTAGATGGCAAGCATTCTTTAATCAGTTTAATTTTTTAGTCAAACACATCAAGGGTACTGATAATATCATTGTAGATTGGTTTAGTAGAAATCCTCCAACTACACTTATACATCAAACCATTCTTAGTTTTAATCTAACTAGAATTTATAACCAAAGATTTCCATCTTTGAATATCCTTGTCCAAGAATAAATTATGCGTGAAGGGTTGCATCCACGATATACAAGGATTTCTTATATAGCAGGACAAGATCTACAAATGTCTTCAGTAACTACTATCCAGGAAAAGCACCACGAAAGTTTTGGAGTCATCTATATTGAAATATTAAACAATGAATTCCTTTACCATCAATTCACTAAATTATTAAAGTGTCCTTTATGGACATGGCTGATTAAGATAAGATCTCCACATAATGAACATCCGTATCAATGGGTTGCTAGGCATGGACCACATCGTATCCATGAGGAGGAAAATCATGATCAAGACACTATGGTGCATGCTATCATCTAAAGATAGCTGGAGTGGTAATCTTACTTTCATATCACTCCACGATATCATGCATGTGAAGCTGGACCCCAGCACTGGCATCTTTCTAGCACATTCTAACTCAGATGTCTTTTCAATCCAATCAGTGAAGATGACTTATTAACTGAAGTGAAATCAATGTCGGACCCTCCAAGCCAAACATCATCATCATCCAATACATCCAAAAACATTTCCATGTAGATTAACTTTTACGTTGTAAAGTATCATGGGACATGACACTGCCTTGACAGTGATTTTAGGCAAGACCTCCCAAAATACTATAAATAAGCCTTCACTCCATAGAGTTTGCATCGAAAAATTTCTAAGCTTTAGAATTCTAGTATCCTTGTTTCAAGAGTATGCTCTTCTCTTGCCCTTTTTGAAGGATCCTAAAATCAGAAATTAAACAAGTGTTTGTAAAGTTTTGATTTTATTAATAGTGTGAAGCCGTATCCATTCGGCCCCTGCCTACTACCGTGGGTTTTCTACAGAAAATACTGTAAAAGAAAGGAGGCTATAAGATATCTTTTACCATCAGTAGACGCCTCCTTCCTTTTACAGTCTTTCTTATAGAAAACTTGTGGTAGTAGGCAGGGGCCGAATGGCTATGGCTTCACACTATTAATAAAATCAAAACTTTACAAACACTTGTTTAATTTCTAATTCTCAGGATCCTTTGAGAAGGGCAAGATAAGAGCATACTCTTTAAACAAGGCTACTAGAATTCTAAAGCTTAGAATTTTTTTGATGCAAAATCTATGGAGTGAAGGCTTATTTATAGTATTTTGGGAGGTCCTACCTGAAATCTCGATCAAGGCAGTGTCATGTCCCATCATACTTTACAACCTAAAATTTAATCTATAGGGAAATGTTGTTGGATGCACTGGATGATGATGATGTTTGGCTTGGTGGGTCAAAAATTGCTTTCGCTTTAGTCAGCAAGTCATCTTCACTGATAGAATTGAAAAGACATCTTAGCTGGAAGGTACTGGAAAGATGCCAGTGTTAGGGTCCAGCTTCACATGCGTGATATCGTGGAGTGATATAAAATTAAGATTCCCACTCCATCTATCTTCGAATGATGGCATGTACTATGGTGTCTTGGTCATGCTTCTCTTCTTCATGAATATGATGTGGGCCATGCCTAGCAACCCATGTATACAAATGTTCATTATGTGGAGACCTAATTTTGATCATCCATGTCAACAAAGGACACTTTAATAATTTAGTGAATTGGTGAAATAGGAATTCACTATTTAATCTTTCAATATAGATGACTCCAAAATTTTGGTGGCAGTTTGCCTGGATAGTGGCTGTTGAAGACATTTGTAGATCTTGTCCTGCTGCATAAGAAATCCTTGTATATCTTGGATGCAAATCTTCACGCAGAATTTGTTCCTGGACAAGGATATTCAAAGATGGAAATCCTTGGTTATAAATTCTAGTTAGATTAAAACCAGGAATGGGTTGATGCATAAGTGTAGCTGGACGATTTTTGCTAAGCCAATCTGCTATAGTATTATCAGTACCTTTGATATGTTATATCAAAAAATTAAACTGATTAAAGAATGCTTGCCATCTAACATATTTACCATGACCATCCTTTCGACCATGATCTTTTTATTTAAAGGTCAAAAATCTAGTACAGTCGGTAATTACAATAAAATGAGGTAAATGGAGAAGTTTTAACATGAAATTCTAAAGACATTTCTTTACAGCATAAATTTCTTTATCAAAAGAAATCCATTTAAGAACATTAGTACTAAAAACTCCACTAGCAAATTCACAAATGGATTCTTTATTGTTATGTAGCAAACAAGTACTCCTCCCCATGCAATATCAGAGGCATCAATATAGACCTTCATCTGGTCTGATTTTGGGATATGAAGCTCTGGGAGTGAAGCAACCATAGACTTAATCTTTTGGACTGTTGTTGTATGTTTTTCATCCCAACAAAAAGCTTTCTTCTACTAGAGAAGTTTTTGAAGTATAAACTCATCTTCACCAGAATTAGGATAAAAACTATTTAAATATAAGTAATTCCAAAAATACTTGAAGCTTAGACTTATCTAGATTCTCTAGAAAATTGATGACCTTTTCTTTAATATGTGGTTGAATTTGCAATCTAGAATCTCGGATCACCATCCCGAGAAAGTTACATTCAGTTTTACATAACTGAATCTTTGTTTCTAAAAGTATTATTCTTGCATCTTGAGCCAACCGGAAGAATTTGGAGAGATGAGTAAAATGGTCAGTAAGAGAATTACTAAAAATTAGTATATTAACAATATATACACACAAGAAATTAGAAGTGCCTTGAAAGATTTTATCCATATGTGCTTGATAATATGTTGGGGCATTGATCAAGCCAAAAGGCATAACTATCCACTAGAAGTGGCTGAAAGGGCAACTGAATGCTATCTTTTCTCTATTAGCTTCTTTGACTCTGATATGATAAAAGCTGGATTTGTAATTAAAATTGGGAGAAGTATTTACATGTTGCAACTTTCTCTAATAGGTATCTTTTATTTGGAATTGGATATGGAAATGGCTGTGTGATATCATTCAATGGTCTATAGGTAATGACCATTCACTTCTTTCCTCTTTTCTACTCAGAATGTTTGTTAACCATGAATGCATAACAATAGAAAGCGGAAGTAGATTTTTTAATAAATCCATTAGCCTCTAGTTCTTTGATCTGGAGTTCCATATCGTTGTAATCATGAGCTAGAATTGGAATCTTCTTTCCAATCTTTAAGTGTTTACCTTCGAATATTTTTATATCCATCTCAGGCATAGATTTTGACCAAAACTACTGAGGGTTGCCAGAACAGATAGTGGCTTTAATATTTTCTCTTATCTCTTAGATATCAATCGGGATTATGATTTTAGGTATTTAAGTCATTGAACTAGGAAATTGTTTAGTGGCATAGATGAGTTGAGGGATTTTGATCCTTTCATTTTCTATAGTGAACATGATACTCTTGGTGGTTGAACCATAGGGAGAGTATATGTCAATAAAAGAACCACCTAATAGGATATCTATAGGCATTCTATCTAAATAAAAGAAATCAATATGGAAGATTTTATTTTGTATCTGAAGGGTTTGATGATGTTTATATTTATTATAGATAAAACTGTTCCCTTAAGCATCTAAGATTTTGTAAGCTAAGGCATCATCCAATGTCTTCCAATCATGGATGAGTTGTGATTTAGCAAAGGAGAGAGAAGCTCATGTGTCTATTTGAGCATCTAATAGTCTGCCATTAATTTCTAAGGTGATGAACTGGGCAAACTTTCCATTAATCAGCTGAGTTAAGTAGGCTGGTTGTGGAATTTCTAAGGGAGGAATACTAGTACATACCAATTTTTGTCTCCCTAGATCCTGAACAATAGATTATTCGGTGTAGATGTCTTCAGTCTCTTACTCTACTTCTTTTTCTTCTTGGAGATTACTGCATTCACCTAGACAATAATCTTGGTCTAAGTAGAAAGAGATTTCTACTTCTTCATCCTCTTCTTTATCTTCTATGGGCAATAGAACATCCCACTATGGCTCATTCTTTGTTATTTCTCTTGGGAGATCTTTACTGGTGAACTTATTTTTGATCCAAGAGTCGCTAGGTTTGAAAGAGCTCTAAAATTACAGAGGATGTTGAGGTCTTTGCAATGTTGGTGGTATTCTAGGCATTGAGGGTTGTCTCCCTCTGGATGATTCTTCTCCTCTAGTGTATCCTCATCCTCTAGGTTTTTCTGGTCATTCTAGTACTTCTTGATGATGTTTGGACCAGGTTCCATGTGCTTCATAGTGTAGCTGTGAATGATCATGGTGTTGAGGGTGATACCATGGGCGTTGCATGTTGGTTAGTGGTTATTCCAAGTCATTGGCTAATGAATTAAGAGCTTCTACATCATTGTAGTCTTCTGAATCAACTTTGAGGAGATCATCTAGAATTGGTTCATAGATGTCATCCTGTAGATAAAGATCTTCATCAAAATCAACAATATCCCACCACACTGCTGTGTTGGAGGTAAAGACAGCTATGACTATAGGATTCTTGTAGTGACATTGAGGAGCAATATGGCCAGGTTTGTGATAGATATAGCAAATAGGCTATTTGGAATGAACAGTTTGTCATTTCTTGAGGAAACGATGAGGAGGTGTATAAGAATGCTTGCGAGGAAAAGAGCGACACTAAAAAGAAAGGCACTTGCGAAACTATTTTTGTTGCTTACGAGGCTGTACAAATGGTTGACAGCCAAAGAGGGCTAAATCTAGAAATTTTAGAGCAATTTAAGAGGCTTGATGCTTGGTGTGTTTTTGGATAGATTTAGTCTCTGAGACTAAACACATAGCTTGTTGTTTAGAAAAATCAATCACATTTGAGAGAGAGAGAGATCTTCAATTGTCAGTCCCTTAAGGTCAATATAAGATATAACCCTATTAATAAGATTATATGGCAAAGCATGTAGAAACTTGATCTTAATCTCAGTGGATGAAAAACTCTTGATTTCATATGCCAATTCTCTAAATTGTTTGGCAAAAGCATCAAACTATTTTTGAAGCCATTTCTTGGATCACATAACTCCATTTTTAGAAGCCATTTCTTGGATTCCAGTTCTCTATTCATAATTAGAGGTGTAAACTCATTTATCAACAAATTAAATAATGTGGCTAATGGATTAGGCTGATTATGTACACGCTCAAATTGTTCGGCTTCAGACATAGTATTCCACCATTGGTCAATAATACCCTAAAAGAACTTTGAAGCAAAACAAGTAGTTCTAGCTGGATCTAAATGGGCATTGATTGTGATGACTCTCATAAAATTACACCATGCAGTAATTTCCTTTAAAGGATTAAGGAGATCATCAATATTAAGATACCAGGGCTATAATTGGACATGAGTTCTTTGCATAAGAGTGGTATTGGTTTGCTTTTTACAAGCTTTAAAATTAGAGCCGAAAGTAATTGGATAGATTAACTATTTGGCAGAGGATTCTGCCTGCTGATCTTGTTTAGAGAGCAATTCTAAACTATCATATAAAGAATCTAGTTTAGAATCAATAGAAGATACTTGCTTCTATATCTTCTCTATATTATCTTTAATACACAAGATATCTCGACAGAGATCATCAAAATTCTCTGTGAAATGTGAGTTTAACCTTGCAATATAATTTTTTTGTTTGAATTCATATAAGGGTTCAACCTCTCCTTGATAAGTAGCTAAGAAATAATATACAGTTCTTGTTGACTGCTTATACATTCCTTTATGAGGTGGCCATATTCCACCTTTATACAGAGTAAACATGTTCTCTGTGTAGAATTCTAGACTATCTTCTTGAGGAAGATTCATCATTGTACAAGGTAATTGATCCTTTGGATCACTTCCTTGGTTTATTTCTTCATCTTCTATTAAAATATGACCTATTTTAACAGTTTTACATGAAGAAGAAGTGGATGGTTTGGATGGAGAAAAATTAGAGGAATTTATAGACAAAGATCTGGGAAGTATATTCACAGTTTTGCCCTCACTTTTATGTACTGTGGCTTGACCTTTCATTCTAGGGGAAACATTTTTTAACCAGTCAAGTTTCCAATCAGAAGGTATTTCTACAGACTCTATATGACCTTTTTGAAGCTGGAAAGTTCACTAAGTCTTCTAGCATAAGGCAGATTCTCTACGATCTTTGGATGATTAGTATTCATCATACTATAGACAACAGAAATATTTATAGAAGCATAATTAAATTCACAAAACATATCTAAACCAAAAATGGAGGTGAATAATCCCCAAAAATCTAAAAATCCATGCTTAACTTCTTTACATCCCTTATCGCGGACTGTAACAGAGAGATTAGGACAAAACTCAAAACAAATGACTTCATCGTTCAAGTGACCGAGACTAGATATTTGACAGGAATGGGTGAAACTGACTTGACGATGATCACACAAAGTTAAATAAATGATAGGTTTAATATTACCAGGAATCAAAGGAGTTATCTAAATTCTGATAAGTCCAAAGTGTACAAATTTCACATCTTCATGTGACCTGATATAATTGATCTCTAATTCAGGTAACAAAGATAGTAAATTTGTTTGGAAACTCTTCTTTGGCTTATAACTAAGGGTTAACTCAATAGATTTGATTTGGGGCTTGACAAAAGACATATATGTAGAATTATAAACAAACTTAGATTTTAGGGGTTCAAATTTCTTATATACATGTGAAGCTTTTATAGCCAGAGGTTTATACAGGCTAGTTTCTTTTTCCAGGTTTTCTTCAGTGATTTCAATATCTAGGCAATCAGATATTTGTTCAAGAATGAAAGAAGGGAGTTCATGGGTTCCTTCTAACTTATATTCATTCATGATTTCTACTGTGGAGGTTGTTTGGGCTTTTCTGAATTCCATGGCAGAGAGATTTGAGGTCTGGTAAGTGATAAAAATATGGTAAGGGAAACAGAAAATGCAAAGATAAAAACGGCCTATGAAAATTTTAAAATGGCTAGAGACTTGATGCAATAAATTTTCCCAAAGAATTTTTCAAGGAAGAGAACTCAAAAAGTTGAAGTAAGAAATTCTTACAAATCAAACAATCCTTTCTCTTAGTCATAATGATATGGCTCTGATACCAATCTTTTACTGTCAGTAAATGCCTCCTTTTTTTTATAGTCTTTCTTGTAGAAAATGTACCAATTTTTTACCATTAGTAGACACCTCCTTCCTTTTACAGTATTTCTTGTAGAAAACCCGTGGTAGTAGGCAGGGGCCGAATGTCTATGGCTTCACACTATTAATAAAAGCAAAACTTTACAAACACTTGTTTAATTTCTAATTCTTAGGATCCTTTGAGAAGGGCAAGATAAGAGCATACTCTTGAAACAAGGCTACTAGAATTCTAAAGCTTAGAATTTTTTTGATGCAAACTCTATGGAGTGAAGGCTTATTTATAGTATTTTGGGAGGTCCTGCCTGAAATCTCTATCAAGGTAGTGTCATGTCCCATCATACTTTATAGTGTAAAAGTTAATTTATAGGGAAATGATATTGGATGCACTGGATGATGATGATGATGATGTTTGGCTTGGAGTGTCCAACATTTCTTCCGCTTCAATCTATAAGTCATCTTCACTAATTGGATTGAAAAGACATCTGAGCTGGAATGTGCTAGAAAGATGCCAGTGCTAGGGTCCAACTTCACATGCATGATATCGTGGAGTGATATGAAAGTAAGATTTCCACTCCAGCTATCGTCGGATGATAGCATGCACCACAGTGTCTTGATCATGATTTTCCTCCTCATGGATATGATGTGGGCCATGCCTGGCAACCCATCGATACAGATGTTCATTATGTGGAGATCTTATCTTAATCAGCCATGTCCATAAAGGATGATTTAATAATTCAGTGAATTGATGGTAAAGAAATTCACTGTTTAATATTTTAATATAGATGACTCCAGAATTTTGGTGGTGGTTTGCTTGGATAGTAGCTGCTGAAGACATTTGTAGATCATGTCCTGCTGCATAAGAAATCCTTGTATATCATGGATGCAACCCTTCACATAGAATTTGTTCTTAGAAAAGGATATTCAAAGATGGAAATCCTTGGTTATAAATTCTAGTTAGATTAAAACCATGAATGGGTTGATGCATAAGTGTAGTTGGAGTATTTCTCCTAAGCCAATCTACAATGATATTATCAGTACCCTTGATGTGTTCGACCAAAAAATTAAACTGATTAAAGAATGCTTGCCATCTAACATATTTACCGTGACCATCCTTCCAACCATGATCTTTTTCTTTAAAGGTCATAAATCTAGTACAATCGGTAATTACAACAAAATGAGGCAAATGACGAAGTTTTAACATAAACTTATCAAGGCATTTCTTTATAGCATAGATTTCTTTATCAGAAGAAATTCATTTCAGAATATCAGTACTGAAAACTCCACTAGCAAATTCACATACAAATTCCTTTTTATTATGTAAGAAAACAAGTACTCCTCCCCATGCAATATCAGAGGCATCAGTAAAAACCTTTATTTGGTCTGATTTTGGGATATGAAGCTCAGGAAGTGAAGCAACTATAGATTTAATCTTTTGAGCAACTGTTGTATGTTTTTCTTCCCAAAGAAAAATCTTCTTCTTCTGGAGAAGTTCTTGAAGAATGAACCTGTCTTCACCAGAATTAGGATAAAAACTATTTAAATAATTAAGCAATCCCAAAAATGTTTGAAGCTTAGATTTATCTAGCTTCTCTGGAAAACTGATGACCTTCTCTTTAATGTGTGGCTGTATTTGCAGTCTAGAATCTCAGATTACCATTCCATGGAAATTACATTCAATTTTGCACAACTGAATCTTTGTTTTAGAAAGCACTATTCCTGCATCTTGAGCCAACTGAAAGAATTTGGAGAGATGAGTAAAATGGTCAGTAAGAGAATTACTGAAAAATTAGTATATCATCAATATATACACAGAGAAAGTTAGAAGTGCCTTGGAATATTTTATCCATATGTGCTTGATAATATGCTAGGGTATTCATCAAGCCAAAAGGCATCACTGTCCACTAGAAATGGCCAAAAGAGTAGCTGAATGCTATCTTTTCCCTATCAGCTTCTTTGACTCTGATCTGATAAAAGCTAGATTTGCAGTCGAACTGGGAGAAGTATGTATATTTTGCAACTTTCTCTAATAGATAGCTTTTATCTAGAATAGGATATGGAAATGGTTATGTAATAGCATTTAATGGTCTGTAGTCAATGACCATTCTCTTCTTTCCTCTCTTCTGCTCAGAGTGGTTGTTAACCATGAATGCATAAGAACAGAAAGGGGAAGTTGATTTCTCAATAAAACCATTAGCCTCCAATTCTTTGATCTAGAGTTCCATATCATTGTAATCCTGAGCTGGAATTGGAATACTCTTTCCAATTTTCATGTGTTTACCTTCAAGGATTTTTATATCCATTTTAGGCATAGATGTTGACCAAAATTGTTGAGGGTTGTCAGAATAGATAGTGGCTTTAATCTTTTCTCCTATTTCTTGGATTTCAGCCAGGATTATTATCTCTGGTATTTGAGTCATTAAACTAGGGAATTGATCAGTGGCATAGATGAGATGAGGGATTCTGAGCCTTTCATTTTATATAGTGAACATGATACTCTTGGTGGTTGAACCATAGGGAGAGTATCTATTAATAAAGGCACCACCTAATAGGATATCTACAGACATTCTATTTAAAGCAAAGAAATCGGCATGGAAGATTTTTTTTTGTATCTAAAGTGTTTGTTGATGTTTATATTTATTACAAATAAAATTGTTCCCTTAGACATCTAAGCTTTTGTAAGCTAGGGCATCATCCAATGTCTTCCAATCATGGATGAGTTGTGATTTAGGAAAGGAGAGAGAAGCTCTTGTGTCTATCTGAACATCTACTAGTCTACCATTAATTTATAATGTGATGAACTGGGCAAACTTTCCATTACTTAGCTGAGTTAAGTAGGTTGGTTGTGAAATTTCTAAGGGAGGAATACTAGTACATACTAGTTTTTGTCTCCTTAGATCCTGAACAATAGATTGTTTGGTGTAGATGTCTTCAGTCTCTTACTCTACTTCTTCTTCTTCTTGGAGATTACTACATTCACCTAGATAGTAATCTTGGTCTGAGTAGAAAGAGCTTTCTACTTCTTCATCCTCTTCTTTATCTTCTGTGGGCAATAGAACATCCCACTGTGGCTCATTCTTTGTTATTTATCTTGGGAGATCTTTACTG
Source organism: Torreya grandis (assembly GCA_037957365.1). NCBI lineage: Eukaryota > Viridiplantae > Streptophyta > Pinopsida > Cupressales > Taxaceae > Torreya > Torreya grandis. The sequence goes on from JARHVA010003199.1 coordinate 1,917,153, forward strand.
GTGAACTTATTTTTGATCCAAGAGTCGCTAGGTTTGAAAGAGCTCTAAAATTGCAAAGGAGGATGTTGAGGTCTTTGCAATGTTGGTGGTATTCTAGGCATTGAGGGTTGTCTCCCTCTAGATGATCCTTCTCCTCTGGTGTATCCTCTTCCTCTGGGTTTTTTTGGTCATTCTGGTACTTCTTGATGATGTTTGGACCAGGTTCCATGTGCTTCATAGTGTAGTTGTGAATGATCATGGTGTTAAGGGTGATACCATGGGTGTTGCATGTTGGTTAGCGATTGTTCCAAGTCATTAGCTAATGACTTGAGATATTATTCATCATCGTAGTCTTCTGAATCAGTTTCGAGGAGATCATCTAGAATTGGTTCATAGATGTCATCCTATAGATAAAGATCTTCATCAGAATCAATAATATCCCACCACACAGCTACATTAGAGGTAAAAATAGCTTTAACTATAAGATTCTTGCAGTGACATTGAGGAGCAATATGGCCAGGTTTGTGACAGATATAGCAAAGAGGCTATTTGGAGGGAGGACGAGCAGTTCATCATTTCTTGAGGAAACAATGAGGAGGTGCATATGAATGCTTATGAGGAAAAGAGCGACACTGAAAAGAAAGGCACTTGCGATGCTACTTTTGTTGCTTACGAGGTTGTACAAATGGTCGATAGCCAAAGGGGGCTATTTTTGGAAATGCTGGAGCAATCTGAGAGGCTTGATGCTTGGTGAGTTTTTGGATGGATTTAGTCTCAGAGACTAAACACATAGCTTGCTATTTAGAAAAATCAATCACATCTAAGAGATAGAGAGAGAGAGATCTTCAATTGTCAGTCCCTTAAGATCAATATAAGATATAACCCTATCAATAATATTATATGGCAAAGCATGCAGAAATTTGATCTTAATCTCAGTGGATGAAAAAATTCTTGCTTTCATATGCCAATTCTCTGAATTGTTTGGCAAAAGTATCAAACTATTTTAAATCACATAACTCTATTTTTAGAAGCCATTTCTTGGATTCTAGTTCTCTATTTGCAACTAGAGGTGAAAAATCATTTATCAACAAATTAAATAATGTGGCTAATGGATCAGGCTGATTATGTACATGCTCAAATTGTTTGGCTTCTGTCATGGTATTCCACCATTGGTCAATAATACCCCAAAATAACTTTGAAGCAAAACAAGTAGTTCCAGTTGGATCTAAATGGGCATTGATTGTGATGAATCTCATACAATTACACCATGCAGTAATTTCCTTTAAAGGATTAAGGAGATCATCAATATTAAGATACCAGGGTTATAACTGGACATGAGTTCTTTGATAAGAGTGGTATTGGTTTTATTTTTACAATCTTTAAAATTAGATCCAAAAGTAATTAGATAGATTAACTGTTTGGCAGAGGATCTACCTGCTGATCATGTTTAGAGAGCCATTCTAAACTGTCATCTAAAGGATCTAGTTTAGAATCAATAAAAGATACTTGTTTCTGTATCTTGTCTTCAGAAACTATTATTTTATCTATACTATCTCTAATATATAATACATCTCAATAGAGATCATCAAAATTCTCTGTAAAATGTGAGTTGAACCTTGCAGTATAATTTTTGTGTTTGAACTCATTTGAGGGTTCAACATCTCCTTGGTAAGCAGTTGAAAAGTATTGTATAGTTCCTGCTGGCTGCTTATATATTCCTTTATGAGGTGGCCATCTTCCACCTTTATACAGTGTAACTTTGTTCTCTGTGTAGTATTATAGACTATCTTCTCTGGGAAGATTCATCATTATGCAAGGAAATTGATCCTTTGGATCACTTCCTTGGTTGATTTCTTCATATTCAATCAAGATATGACCTATTTTGACAGTTCTGTAGGAAGAAGTGGATGGTCTAGAAGGAGAAAAATTAGAAGAATTAATAGACAAAGATCTGGGAAGTATATTCACAGTTCTGCCATCACTTTTATGTATTGTGGCTTGACCTTTCATTCTAGGGGAAATTTTTTTTAACCAGTCAAGTTTCCAATCAGAAGGTATTTCTATAGACTCTATATGACCTTTCTGAAGCTGGACAATACCACTAAGTCTTCTGGCATAAGGCAGACTCTCTAAGATCTTTGGATGATTATTATTCGTCATACTATAAACAACAGAAATATTTATAGAAGCATACTTAAATTCACCAAACATATCTAAACCAAAAAGGGAGGTGAATAATCCCCAACAATCTAAAGATCCATGCTTAACTTCTTTACATCCCTTATCGCAGACTGCAATAGAGAGATTAGGACAAAACTCAAAACAAATGACTTCATCATTCAAGTGACTGAGACTAGATATTTGATAGGAATTATTGAAACTAACTTGACGATGATCACACAAAGCCAAATAAATGACATTTTTAATATTATCGAGAATCAAAGGAGTTATCTGAATTTTGATAAGTCCAAAGTGTACAAATTTCACATCTTCATGTGACTTGATATAATTAATCTCTGATTCAAGTAAAAAAGATAGTAAATTTGTTTGAAAACTCTTCTTTGGCTTATAACTAAGGGTCAACTCAACAGATTTGATAACTTGCATATGAACATCACTCTCACTATAACACATAAAACTACCAAAAACCCTAAAAACACAAACGTAATGAATGTTGTTTTCAACTCTTATAAGGATAACTTAAAGACTAATTATGAAAATTAATAGTTATTATGTGACATATATAACATCTTCCATTATATATATCATAATATCTAGTGTCAACTATTAGTCTTATAGACTAATCTATTGATCTTCTTTCTCACAACCCTTACACATCTAGATAAGCCATTTTAGATTCCATAATCCAACATACAATATTGACTCTCAACATTATATAAAGAATTTATAGGTCATATAGGTCCTAAAAATCAACTTAATATTCATTTTATTCTTCATATAACTGCATATTACCTCCAACTCATCATTCTCACTTTGCTTACTTAGAATTGCCATTCTGTCTTGTGGACCAATCATGGTGACCTTGCATTCTAACACCTATGTCATCTAAAAACACAAATATATATAGGTCTAATGGTAAATATGGGATATATAAACCAATCTCTTAACCTTACACCTTCATTGTCTCATCTTCAATAGTAGGTCATCTTGTGAATAAAAATTTCAATGAAATCCAGAAAATATAGCTAAAATTTAGGTTTTTAATAGGTTTAAAAAATCCCATGCAATTGGATCCATCCATAATCCATGAAAACTCATTCCTAATCTCATTTTCACTTTTGCCTGGTTTTCTCACTATCTTTCTCACTAGGCACTTTTAGTGATAGGTCATATTTCATGATCAATTTAGCATATTTAAGGTCCATAAATTGCTTATATAACACCATGAAAATGATTTATAAGTCACAATATTTAACCTTCATCCATTGTATAACTTTGACTCAGTTAACCTTACTTGGTATACCATTTTTTTGAGAAATAATGGGTTTCTTATAGCTTCCACTCACTCTTTTAATTGACCAATGCCACCTAAAAGTACTTGGGAGAGTATTATACATTATTAAATCATTAAAATAGGTTATACAATCCATTATAATCCATTTCCATGAATATATTCCATATCAGGTCACTATGAGGGTTTTAGTAGGGTTTTAGATTGATTTCCATAATTAACATTTGTTCATAAAACCAACTCCTAATGATTGGAATTTATTTATAGTACCCTTTTCCATCTTTCCCCAAGAGATAGCCTTCCCATGTAATAGTCACATGTGCCAAAAAGCATCAAAAAGTCCTTCTCAAGTTTACAACTCCTCATTCTAGCATTTGAGTGACCTTAACTTCACTTTTTATACTTTTTCCTTCAACACAAGACTTGAAAATTCATAAGAACTCTTTAAATAACCTATAATACCTTTTTAAAATATTATATGATATCACAAGCCTCAAAAACTGATCATGATGCCTCATAATGCCACTTAGGGTCTGAAGACAAGGTCTATGAGAAGAACACCAATGAATAACTTACCCCTTTAGCTCACTCTATGAGTCATTTGACTGACTCTACATATTTATCTCATGATATAGCACTATGTTTTAAAAATTCAAGTCCATACACATCCTTATAATCATCATCATCTTCATCATCATCATGCCTGTACAAGCCATATCCATGCTCAAGAATTAGTCCCTCAAATAGACCTATTAGGTACCATACCACTTTGAGACCTTCCTACCACTATAGATTCACTCTAAAACTCATTCTCATGCCAAATAACCTCATAAAATTCTTAACTACTACCACAAATATTCTCATAAGACTCAGTTGACTTAGTTCACCAAGCTTTACTAATCATGCCTTCACCTGGACAAGATTAGGCTTCATAAAACACCTTATCCATAAAGACTTTATTTATTATGAACTTTGTCAACCATGATCTTAGAAAAAAAAATTAATTTAACATAATCAAATTTCTCTTTCTGATGATTTCTCATAGCAATACAAATCAATATTGCACATAATCTTGCCACATCACAATATTATGCCAAGACCTTATGCAAAACTTAAGGACCTACTAGACCATGCTCACGTCATCATGAAAATTCACCATAAAACATCATAAGAATATTTATAGGACATAAATGACACTCAAAAACCTTTGACATCAATTAAAACAATAATTCCTCAATAAAAATAATAGGAATATACCTTAACAATCTTCCTTTTTATCATTGATGGCAAACACTCTTAACAAAGTAGATCATTCTTATCTCTCTAAGTTGGATCTCCCCCAAACCATTCTTTCTCCCAATCTAATATTTCTCCCCCTTTTAAATTAATTAAAAAGGGTCATATCTAGTAATATTACTAATCATTGGACCTAAAATAACTAAAAACACACCTTTTCTCTCCAAACAAGATCATTCTTCCTTTGATCAACCAAACATGAGCTCAAATCACCTTCAACTCATACCAAAAAAAGTAGACAACTTATCAATCACAAAGATAAAAATATCCCCTTAAAACCATTATTTCCTTTAAATATTGACTAAACCATCATTAACATCACTCTCCTTAATATCTAGTAACTTTTGAAGACAAAACTCCCTTTTTGAGAAAGCATCTTCTTGGAAATGACAACCATCTTCAATTAGATCTTATAGATACCTAAAAACATTAGGCCTATTTGAAAATAATATAATTATTCCAAAGGAACTATTATGGATCAAATTTTCACCTTTTAGAAGAGGGTTCTTTAGGCCCTTTCCAATTTGAGAAAAACTATGGGAACAAACCTAGGCTATGAATCACCTATGGTAGGGATGGACCTCTGGAGAAGGCTGGCTTCCTATTGATACTCACCTAAACTAATGATAGACTAATGATTTTTAGGGAAAAGGGTTAGAAAGAGAGTCAAGGATCCTAAGAAGGCTCAAATCATGATGCATGAAATTTAAATGGACACTCATATCAGCTTGAACACACATTGGATTAGCAAAAGACAACTATGGCTTACTCAATCTCATAATCTCACTAACTGCGTTAATATTTCATGGAAGAAGTTCCAAATAGAACACTAATCTAGACCTATAAGCTACCTTGAAAACACCTTCAAAGAGGTAAATATAAGGACACCAAACTAAGAAGAATCTCCTTCACAAATTTACCATACACAAGCATGCTAAACACTGATTAAAGATAAGAGATAGGCAAAGAGTTGATCCTATTACTTTAAAAGTTAGTTATTAAAATATTTTGACAAGGTTTAACCTTATCAAATGAGCACACTTTTTTAAGAGTCTCAATGAGTATCCTTGTCTCATAAAATAAAATTCTAAATTCTAAGAGATTAAAACCCCCTCAATGGGAATGAGACCAAGATACATAAGAAAAGAGAGATAGAAAGAAAGGTTGTGTGACCATGCTATAAAAAAAAGAACACTTGTCCTGGGTCATTAATTGAACTTGAACTACCACTTTTGCATTTTAACCAATGAAAACCTTGTCACTTCTTTGATGAATTAGGACACTGCCCATGGCTTATCGAGTGAGAAAGTTCCCAAAGGTTTTGAGGATGCATTGAATGCTCTTGGTTGCATTTCCCATCACTAGAACTTTTATTTAATCCTTCATGTCATCTCTCACTTGAGGTCAAAACTTCATGACCATGGATTTAATTGAATCATGGATTTGTGCTTTTTAAGTGGCTGCTTGTTGAGAATATGGCCATGCTAAAGGATAAAATTCAATCTAAGGACATTGGTTTTCTTATAGTTGTATATATTAAAATAGAATTATAGACCATATAGCATCATTTGGACCCCACTTTATTTTTTCAAGATCCAAGAATTCATTATATGTGGATCCTTCTTTAACTCGGCAAACCAATCTCAAGAATGAACCCTATAAGCTTTAACTTATCAAACTAGAGATCAATATTAGATCCAATGGTGGTCACTTTGTATTCTTTATATCCTAATGCATTATTTATAACACTCTATGGTGTTTGAAAAAACTCTAATGGCATCAAGAAGACCCTAAAAAACCCTATGTTCATGGTCAAAAATAACTTCTCAACCTCCATCAAAAATCTTGGGCTCATCTTTAATCTGATTAGTTATTGAAATCCAACTCAACTCACTTCATCAACTTAAATCTATACAAAGGCCCATGGATTATCAATATTTTTCCCATTGAATGTATTCTTGACACTTATCATGCACACATTCGCCCTTGATATTTGTTGACCCTTTGATCTCCACTCATCATTAGACTAGATGCTCAATCAAACTCCAACCATTGATCTACTGGGATGCACCATTTCAAATCCAATGGCTAGTTTATGACCTTAGAATTGATGTCATCACTCTCATCAAATGTCATTCACATGACCATCATTGACATTTGCACAACCATTAAATTTAAGCTTGATAGGAGTTGTCTTGCTCTATCTTTAAATTTGACGTCCCATTGACCGTCATTCAACATCCCACATACATGATTGACATCCTCCGTACCATAAAATTTAAGCATAGATAGATTGTTTCCTGAGATTAAATTTGATGTTAGTGTAAATGTCATAAGTTATAGGTCCATTTTGACAAACTTTGAAGGATTATATCTTGAAGCATGAGGATCATGGAGGCACCAAAATTTTAGGAGATGTTATTGAGACAAAAAATAACAAACCCATTTGATCCACTAGTCCTGGGAGATTTGTAGGTGGAGATATTAAATGCACAAATTAATTGGTTCATTTGATATTTCATGATGTATTGGCTCAAAAAAGGTTAAGTATGGAAAAATAGCATAATTTGGTTGAGAGGAAAACTTTGGATCTCCATAAATTTTGATGCAATTTTGTGAAGGACCTAAAACTTGGAGCATATAAACTTGTAAAAAAAGTGAACAAACAAATATGACTAATTTTCCTTGACTCATCCACATGTGTGAGATATAGTATCAATAAACTACCCACTCTGTATTTCTACCACTAGACCCAAGATGCCTAGATGAACATAATAAAGAACTAGATGGATTCCTTAAATTTCCATACTTAACCTAATCAATTTTGAAATCCCATTGGGTCTCTTTGTAACTATAGACCCACCCCTTGGAAAATGGAAAAATACACTTTTAAGCAAACTCAAAGTGTTTTCAAAAGATCTAAACTCTATAAGATCCCTTTGGTCTATTAATTCATGCAAAAATATTATCAAAGCCTTGTTTCATATTTGATCCTTAGGAATCTACACTTTAATCAATAAAATTTGTTACATGGTCCAAAAATGGCTAACATCTTTGGTGACTCATAGGGAAGCATGGTTGCTACGCTTTAAGAACCCAAACTATTTGTCTTATCCAGTCCATTAGGCATGGAGTCATTAGCTTTCATAAATAAGCTAAACCTCTCTTAAATCAAAAAGGATCAAAAGAAACAAAACATAATGAAATGCCTAAGGCACTTTGGAAAAGGAAACAACATAATAGAAAATAAAAGTGCACAAGGCACTTATAGGAAAGCATAAAGCTATTCTACTTTGTATAATATGTTACAATGGATGTAATGCAATTCAATAATAGGGATTTAAATTAATGACATTGATTGGGATGGATAATACCTCCCCATCTAATTCAGAAAGCTAAAAATAATTGTGTTTATTACATCCATGGATCAAATAAGGACCACTCCACAAGCTATCAAACTTGGTATGGTTGCCTGATTTGGCCTTGTTTGAGTCCCATTTGAGGATTAGGTGCCCTTACTCAAAACTCCTTGCTATATCCATTTTTTAAAAGGATTTTTTGACTTTATCTTGATGTCATTCCAAATTTTTCATAGCAAGGTTCCTAGTTTCTTCCATCTCTATGAGCTCTATCATCCTCACATTCATGGGCTTGTCCTCCATCAACTCGAGATAATGGGATAATTACAATGTAGGTAGCTCAAGGTAAATAGGTAATTTGGATTCCTTTAATACACAATAACATATGAAGAATTTTAAATGGTGGTTTTACGAGTCACCCTATCAACTCACAAGGCTATCTTTAGCTTGGTGTGTCATGTTCTCTGATTCTCTTTCATGGTCCTCCTAATGATCCTCAACAAATTATTATTTGTGTACTTTTATAATCCATTTAATTGAGGATAGTAGTTGGAATAGGTGATAAGGTAGATGCCCATATTGAGATCCCACTCACTTGTCTTCATACCAAGGAATTTTAATCCATTATCAGAAATTATGGTGGTTGGGACACCAAACCTAGTTACAAGGCTATCATAGAAATCCAAGACTGAACCTTCAATAGCCTCCTTCAAAGAAATGGATTCTACCCACCTTTTGAAATATTTATTTATAGTGAGCACCCATTTATGCCCTACACTTGATGGTGGATTGATCATCCCAACAAAGTCCAAGCCCCACTGCATGAAAGGTTGCTCCACTTGAGTTAGGTTGAGGGGGAAGGATTCAAAACTCTATTTACCTTTCAAGAGATCAAATTATTGAAACTTTATTCCCCATTCATAGGCATCCTTAAAGAGGTTGGGCTAGTAATAACCATCTCTCATCACCTTGACTATTATAGTCTTTGGTTCAAAATGGCCTCTTGCAGGTCCATCATGGAATTGTTCCAAGATTTTGGTCACTTGGTCATCATTTATGTATATAATTAGTACCCCATTAAGGTCATTTCTAAAAATAACACCTTAAATAATGTATAAGGTATAGATTGAAGCTTGAAATGCCTTATTTTCACTCTATGTAAACCTTGGGGGCATTTTCCTATTGTTAATAAGTGAGCCATATCTTGAAGCCATCTCTTTTAAAGTGGAAGTGTACCTAGTTATGAGTATCTTAGGTCACCAAAATATCTTCCTTGTCTCCTTGGAGGTCATTCACCACGTGTTCACACAAGCCCTTACCCCTGACCAACTTGGTGACCTTAATCTCTACATCATTCAAATCTTTATTAAGGAGGAAATACCTAACTCCAAGATGAGACACCGCAAGATGGACTTTGTGATCTATCCTACTCTCTTCTCATTCAAATCTTTATTAAGGATGAAATACCTAACTCCAAGATGAGACACCGCAAGATGGACCCTGCTATTGGAGAGCATGGGATTGAAATTCTTAAGGCTTCTCAAGGCTGAAAGAACTTGATTCTTGATGAAAGTGTACCTCACCTAATATCTTTTTAGACCTTGACCAAAAAAGTTAATTGGATGCTCCATTACTTCACTATTCTTATGCATCAAAATAATTAATATGTTATCAATGTTAGTAAAAGTTTACAAGATGAAGTCCTTGGAGAAATAAATATTTAAGAGTAAGGGTGCTCGAGCAATGGCTTACTTGATGGCTTCAAATCTACCTTGCCTTCATATGACCAAGAAAACACTTGGCTCTTCTTCAACATGGTGGTGATAGGCTTGACAAGGTTTTCAAAACTAAGTATGAACCTTCTCATAAAGTTAATCTTCCCAAGGAAGATCTGGATCCCCTTTCTATGATTTGGTAAGGATAAGGCTAAGATAATACTTACTTTATCAAGTTCAATGGATAATCCCTCTTTTGAAATAATATAACCCATTATTTTATGTTCATGCTTAGAGAACACACATTTTTAGGATTTAAATATATCCCATACTCTCTATATCTGTATAATATCAGCCTTAGATGGTCCATGTGCTCACTCACATTCTTAGAGAACACTATAATGTCATCCAAGTAGACCAACACCATTTGATTTAGCAGTCCTTAGAAGGCCATGTCCATCACTATTTGAAAGGTTACCTTAACATTTGAAAATCCAAAAGGAATATTTTTATAAGAAAATGTCTCCCACTTGGTGGTGAAGGCATTCTTTTACTAGTCCTCTTCTCTCACTAGCACCTAGTTATAACCTGAATATCCATCTAAGATAGAGAAGCATTCTAAACCAACAACTAATTATAGTTGTTCCATGGATGGTAGAGGGTAATTTTCCTTAATAAAGACCCTATTAATATCCTTGAAGTCCACACACAGTCTGATCTCCCCACTCTTCTTTATGATAAGTACTAGATTAGTTACTCATGAGGAGTGCTTGATTGGGAAGATGATCTAGGATTCAAAAAGCTTGGTCAATTCCTTTCTCATGATCTCAATATTAGGATTTATGGGCCTCTAATTCTACCTAATAGGCTTGGCATTAGCCTCTATCTCTATTATGAGTTGGGTCAGAGTAGGATCAAAGCCCTTCAAATCATAATATTGCCTAGAAAAGATGTATGTGTATTCCTTACAGAGCTCTATGAAAGCATGCCTTTTATATTTAGTGTTTACCTTTCCAATCTTGAACTTATCTTTAAATATAATAAATATTTCATATTTCTCTTCATTAGTTGAAATTATATATTTATCTACTCATATGGTCCCCTTCATGAAAGAGGAATTCTAGGGTGACTAGCCCTTTAGGAAGATTATTTGACTTTAATTGAAAAGTCTACTCCCTGTACTGATGCTAAAATTTTTATTGGTTAAGGGAGGAGAACTCTACTTCTTACTACAAGGAACATGCAATCTATTTGTAATTTTCAAAGACCTACCAATGAGATTTATTATCTGACACTGATGGTCTTATTACCACTTTGACATGTGTTTGAACCCTGGTCTTTTTCAATTCATTAGGGATGTCAAAAACATCCCCCATATCTATTAGCATATCAACATTTTGATTTTGACCTCTCGAATCTGATTGGATGTTGAAATCCTCAAATTCCTTAATTACATCCCACACTCTATGCTTTTAGGACTTAAAGGTTTCTTAGTGGAATTCTAACCTCTGACCTAGTGTATAACTAATTCACTATCCCCACAGAATTTTAACTACTTGATCCTTCTCTTATTAGCCCATTGAAAGCCATGAATGAGTCCCTCATATTCTATTGCATTTTAAGAGAAACTGAATTATAACCTATATGAAGATAAGTAATTATCATTTGAAGGGGACATTAGAATAACACCTACACTAATCCCATGCTTACTTCTTAAACCATAAAAGAATAACTTCCATAGACCACTAGTATATTATTAAGTCTTCATGAGGGATGGCATGGGTTGGTTTTATTCATGCAAATATAAGAAACCCAAATATTTGTCTTTAACAACTCCTAAGGGTCCACCAACTAGATATCATTCCATAACTCATCTGAGAATGTGTCTGGTACCTCTTCTTGATGAGTGTTAAATGCATACCCCATTATAAATTTGTACTCATCAATGATGGTACAAATGATGTTGACATTATTTAGTCTATATGGATCTATATGGAATTGTGTAATGGGCTCAACTTTTATTGACACTTTAGACCCATACCTTGTCCTGAATGCCATATAGGACAAGTCTTCTACAATATAACCCCGTATCTTTGATGTGAACTCTCTAGATGAACACAATGAAAATCAAGGAGGCACATCCAAGATCAATACATATTGATCCACTGAGACACTAGGACAAGTTTGTAGGGTCATATTAAGTTCATTGATTATACCAAATGGTTTGGGAGAAGAACCATAAAGTTGTAGCACTCTTTTGGACTATGGCTCATATTTTAGTCCAAGATGAATAGCTATGGACTTTGACATCACTGAGGTACTAGCCCCACTATCTACTAAATAATTATGCACCAGATAGCTTCCAATTATTACTAAAATATATAAGGGAGGAGGATTGAATGCTTTACCTAATTACCCTTCATTTGGTCCTTTGGTTGCAATGGTGAGAAATTCATTCACCTTTCTTGGTGGCTTATCTACAAAATTGGTCTTTGATAGTCCTTCTTGAAGGATGTCTACTTATCCAGGCATGGAGAGCATATCCGGCATGGGCATACTCACATTTGAATTTTTCATCTATTCAACAATGTTGATGGGTGAACCACCAACCTTTATTTGTGATTTGGGAGCTCCCACTATTGTTTTTTAAACTTGTGAACCTTGGGGCACAAAAAGGTTCCTTTGGATTTGATTTTTTAGATGTACTAGAACCTTTCGAATGACAATAGGTTCATTTGGCTTTATCAATAAAAGAGTAATGGTGGGAGGATCTTTGACTTCTTCATAGCTACCATCCATGTTCCTTCTTTTAAATATTGTGTTTTCCACATCTAGAAAATAGGCCTAGATAGAACTAGCCTACTGGCTAGATGCATAACACTCATCTTATTCATAGTTCATCATTGTAGCATCTGGCTGATTTGGTCCTTGATTAGACCCTTGACCTTATGGATGTTATTTTAGCCTGGTCATCATAGGTACCTCTACATTTTGGTCCATGAGAGCTTGGTTGTATCCAAAATTAGTAGGTTTCTACCATTAATCATTGAAGGCTTGATTAAGTTAATATTTGGGATAATATATTGACCAAAGGACTAGTTTTAACACATGGTACCCTTTGATTCTTGAGCCACATTATTTTGAACTGGGATGAAGGAGTTGTAAGAACTATCAACATTATAATTTTAGTTATTCTACCTATTATAACCATGCTTCCCTTGTCCTTGGTTTTGACCTTGGCCCTAGATTTGGTAGTTTCCCTTATATGGTGGCCTATTTGCTTGAAAGGCTTGTTGTTGAGGCTGATATGAACTTTGATGAGTCTTGTTGAAACCCTATTGCCTTTTGACATTTAATAGCTCATTACCCAAGGACTAGAACATGTTTTTGAGCTCTTAAAAGTACTTTTGCTCTTGTGAATCACTAGATCCACTAGTATAAACTTTCGCTTGTTTTGGTACAAGAATAAAAACAATTATTGGTGTTGGAGGAATGACATCTATTGGAGGGATAGAAATAGGAGGTGGTATAATTTTAAAAATAAAGGCATTGGTGGTCTGGGTGTAAGCTTGCCAACTTGAACCAGATAATTTTCTACTTTTATGGCCACCTCATAAGCATTTGAAAGTATATTTCCTCCCATAGACTGGATCATCACTACTATGTCACTATTCAAAGCCTTTAAATAACATAAGAAAGTAAAGTTAGGGGTTGGTCTAACTATGACTGGGATTTTATCCCCAGATTCTTAGAACCTTGTGTTGAAGTCTTGCATGACTTCATGAGATCTTTAAGTGGTAGTTAATTGATCTGTAAGTGACAAATGATCACTTTTGTCCTCAAATGTTTTATACAAGGCTTCCCCTAGATAGTCTCATGTTTAAATGGAATTGGTAGTAAGGCCTTTATACCAATCTAAAGAATTTCATTTAAAATAAGTAGCTAACATATTAATAATTATATTCTCCTCCATGACATTATGGATATTGAAAAATTTGGCTATGTCCATTAGGTTCTCAAAGGGTGTTATAGCTTGGTCTCCAATGTAATAGGGAACACTTTTAAGGGATACAATTAGGATAGGATCATAGTGAGCAAGGGCTAGAGGGATTTAGCTATTAAAAGCCACAAAAGCTCTAGGGACTACCATGAATATGCAAGGGGTTAATAAAGGGATTATTATAGGGGTAGGCCTTGGAAATGACCTAGGAGCAAAAGTTTCTTGATATGGATGAGTATTGGTAAACCTTAATCTTTTAGCTAAATTTAAACGTAGTTCAACAAAATCAAAAGGAATACCTCTTAAATTTGACATTGTTATCACCTTTGGCATGAGAAGAAGTTACTATTCTACACTAGAGTGTTGATTCTTCCTGTTTCTATATGATTTTCGCTTTCACATTCAAAAAGGAAATGAGAAACTAAGAGAAATGGTCTAAGGCTTGTATGTACCTAGATGAAGTCTTGCACACCAAATTTAGATGATAGCAGGAACTCCTCTTTGGTTGTGGAGGATGACACCTGTGAAAGAAAGAGACTAAAACAAAGAAGGTGTTAGATGAGGAGATGGTGGGCTGCCAAGCAAAATCTTGATCCTAGAAGTATGAAGACTTCTTTGAGGGATGTCAACCCATTAAATGATGAAAATAATGTCTGATAAAAGGTAGAATAATAAAAGACTAAAAAGGAAATGGAAGCAAATGCTTACTTGAATGCTATTGTCAGCCTGGTCATAGTCACTAATGTCAGTTAGTCTGCCAACGTCGATTTGTCAAGTTTGCCAACGTCGGTTAGTATGCCGACGTCAGTGGGGGCAGTGGTCTCTGTGGCCGACATCGGTTGGGGCAGTAGTCTTTGGATGAGGTTTGGTCGAGTTTTTGGTTTATGGATGGGTTTGAGGAGGAGTTTGGGCCTTGTTAATGGTCTGTAAAAGGGTCTGGATAGAGGTCTAGGGTAATGGATAGAATGTCAAAAGGGAACAGAGGGATAGAGGAGGCCAACAGGGAGATAAGGATTTGAGAAAGCCTTTTAGCCTCTCAAGGAAGAGCAGGTTGGGTCTGGGCTGGTGATATTACTTAGAAGCAATAACCGAAAACATAATGAAAACAAAGACAAAATACTTACCTGTGGCTTGCAGAAGGAGTGCTGCTAGTGCTTGTACTTGTTGTTGATGTAGAAGACTGATGCAGAGTCCCTATTGTTGTTGTAGCTGGTGTAGAAGCCCTGTGAGAGAGAGAGAGTGAGAGATCTGGTGGATTGAAGACTGGAAGATTGGTTGATTGTTGAAGGTCAAAAGGCAAATCCGAGAATGTCTTGAAAGAAGGTCAGATAACGGATTGGAAAATTGATTGGGAAATGGATAATGGATCTTGTGTTTAGGTCGAGAACACAGTTTTAAGGGTAACCAACACTGGCAGAACCACCGATGTCGGCCGAATAGTGATCGACGTTGGCATCTACAGAATGGGGACAAAGGCTAATTTTAGCCTTTTACCCATTCTTACACGTTGCTAGGGTCAAGGTTCATGGGAAAATGGTCGAGAGGGGCTAAATAGGCATGGGAGAATAAAATGGGGGTCATAAATGGGTCATAGGGTGAGAGAGAAGAATTATTAATGTAAAATAAGTGATTATTTTAAATTAATAAGACATAGGTTAGGTGTGTCAAAGTGGACGAAGGGGACCAAGGGGGAGAGAATGGGGAGAGGATGACCAAGGGAGTAGACACGATTTCAGTGTCTACATTTGCCCCTTTTTGTCTTGTTGGTTGTTCTGATGAACTGCAAGACAAAAATAGGTGTTGATTTCCCTAGGTGTGGGATAAGGTTGATTTTGTCCTATTGGTTGTTCAAATGAACTGCAAGACAAAAATAGGAGGGTTGGTTGCCCCAATTATGGATGAGGTATTCTCCCTCAAAGCAGGAGTCAAGGGAAGGGAACCTAAAATCAGGTGTTGATTTGATACAGAGTGGATGAAAATGGTGAAGATGGGTGTGAATACTGCAATAGTTGTGATTGTGTGCATACCACTTCACGAGATGGTCAGGTCAAATTGTCACAGGTCAAGGGTCGAGGAGTGCCAAAATAGAAATAACTGGGCCCCAGCATTTGGTCGTAGCTGATCGGGTTATTCAATCCAAGCTGTAGCTCTAATGGTCATCGTGCTCCAAGTATCCTAGGCTCAGGAAGTGTTCTTGGAAACATGAAAATGTCACAAGTAGTGGGGATCAACCGGCTTGCGATCCTATACTTGTGAAGGTCATAAATAGTCTGCACACAATTTTGCTAACCATTCATGAGGTAGCATACATGTAAAAACAACCAAGGCAAAGTCATCTTGGAAGTGGTCAAGGTCAGAGGAGATAGGCATGATCCCCAAAGTGGTTGGTCGAGATGAGGCTGAGATAGATAATTGGTTGAATGAATGGATGGATGAAAGAATGTGGCCAAGCTAACCTCAGAACACTAAGTGCTGCCTACATAGCCCCTATGGTTAGGGCCTTAGGCCAATGTAGTTCTCCCTAAAAGGGAGGAAGAGGGTCAAAGGTATGGATTGGTCTTGGTCAAGATCAAGTCGTGGTCAATAGGAGAAAAGAAGGTTTGTTCATCAGGTAGATGAACAAATGAGGGTGGTCGAGCTAACCCTAGAGGACATCATGTCAACTGAGTGCTGCCTACATAGCTCCGGTCTTAGGGCCTCAGACCAATGTAGTTCAGACTAAGAGGCAAAATGGTTGATGATTGGTGTGGTCATGTGTTGAAATGATGAGGAGAAGATGATGTTATAGCCTTTTCCAAATGGTGTGATGGTGTATTCTGTAACATTGGTTGAGGGGTCTTTCATCCCTATCAATTTTCCATTGTCGTGATGGATGTATGTGAAAAATGAATTGAGGTCTATGTATGCTTCAACAAGTAATGGTTCATGCTTAACATAAATTGAGTGGTTGATAGTTTCCATGTGTATTGGTGTCCATAGAAACTATGTGAAATGGACTATGTCATGTTGGTAGTCTGAAAATGTTTGGGTTGGTTTGGTTGAATGTGACCAAAGTGTAAAAAAGAGTGAAAGGCATATTGTTCTTTCATTGACAAGGACCAAAATGATAGCATGGATAGGGGTTGTTAGAACAAAAGCCCTGTTCATGCATTACGTCGTTGACCATTTATTGTGTTAGAGAGGTAATCAAATCAATTTGATATTTAAAATGAGCTTGAAATCCCTTGAGTAGGTGATGTGATATGTGAGAAGAGGGTAACCCGTTTTAGAGTAGAAATAATGTTGCCCCTTTTTATAGGAGACCCTGAGACAACGACAAGCCAAGTCTAGGACCCATTTTTTTTTTGGGTGCAGACTGATCAATGTGGGAAGTCTACATAGAGATGTCATTTTGCTTTGTGGTCATTTGTGAAGCTGATCGATGCGGGAAGCTTCTAAGAAAAGTGTTGTGTGTAGCAATATTTAGTCATGGCCATCCTTTGAGGGAGTGGGCTATATTTTGCTTTGTATGTTTTTGATATTACTTTGGCCTAGCTATCCTTTAAGGGAGCAGTTTAGTAAATACAACAATGATGATGCATCTATCCTTCGAGGGAGCAGTCTACATTTTAGAGTTTATGACCTTTGATATTTTGACATCAATTATTATTATTATTATTATTATTATTATTATTATTATTATTATTATTATTATTATTATTATTATTATTATTATTATTATTATTATTATTATTATTATTATTTTGACAGAATTGTGAGTCATGGACAAGACTATAAAAGTTCAAGGTCTCCCTTTTATTAGGACAAAGCATCCATACTTTATAAAAGGGTTACATAGGGCTTGCTTAGGGGAATAGGGTTGAAAGGAATAGGAATGACAATGATAGGGATTGCTCAAGGGATCGAGCTCAAGTTAAACGTCAAGTGAATAATTACTTGACTAACAATAGACTGATCGAAGATGCAAGGCATAAACGGGCTCAGGTTCTGATAAGTCCCTGACCCATGCTTGTGTTAGGATGCAAGGTCTGAATCAATTAGGAGCAAAATTGCCCCATTTGCTTCGTTCCAAATTGGTCACATGTGGGTTGATGTTGAAGGAGTTGGTTGATGTTTGGTCAATGTTTGGTCAAAGTTTGGGGTCGATGTTGAAGAAGTTGGTTGATATTTGGTTGAGGTCAGTTGAAGTTGGTCGAGGTCATGATTAAAAAGTTGGTTGATGTTTGGTCGAGACTTGGTTGATATTTGGTCGAGGTTGAGGATTAAAAGAGTGATTGATATTTGGTCGATGCTTGGTCGAGACTAGGTTGAAAGGTTGGTCAAGGTTTGGATGAACATTGAGTTCCCCCAGTAGCTAGGGAGAATGTTTGATAGATTGGTCAAGGTTGGTTGAGGCTTGGTGGTCAGATTGACTTTGTTGATGTCAAATAAGGGGGTTAAATGTGGCAAAGGGACCATAGTCTGGCGTGGAGATCCCGATTTAGGTGATGAGGTTTGAGAAGCATGGGTCGGTGTTGATGATTTGTTGAAGGGGTGGTCAAGAGGATCCTTGATAAGAAGGGTATCCTTTTCTCAGTGTTGATGAATGATAGCTTTAAGAGCACAACAACGCTCAGTGTCATGTCCCAAAGTGTGATGATAGTGACAAAATTTAGAGTTGTCGAACCAAGATGGTCTTGATCCGAGAGTTGATGAGTGGGGTGGTGAGGAGGTTGAAGGTTTTTTGACAATGTGGTCAAGAATAAGGGTGTCTTTCTCCAAGCATTGGTGAACGACAACCTTGAGGGCACAACAATGCTCAGTGTCATGCCCAAGTGTGTGATGATACACAAAAATTTGAGTGTCATCGAATCAAGGTGGTTTTAGTCTGAGAGATTGGTATGGTTTAAGAGGTGGGAGATTGATGCGAGAAGACTGCAACAATTGGCGTAACAGCAAGGTATAAGAACCTGCTAATGGGTCTACGTGTTTCATTGCAGGAGGGGTTGATGACTTTAGTTTGAGAGGCGTAAGAGGCATTGGTTGTATCATTATTTTCATGGGTGGTGTAGCCACACGTGTAGATGGCACTTTGGTGGTGATAGGTGTTGAATGTTTTGGAGGAAAAATATGTCTGATGGGTTGACGGGATAATGGAGGCGACTTGCCTCTGTGAAGTATGGGAGTAGGAAGCACCCCTATTAAATTAGATGAATGCGGGCCCAAAATTGAAGGTAATGATGAAGGTGGGGGAGGAGTCCTCCGGTGTGGTTTAGTGGCTCTCTTTGATTTGGGTTGAGGGCCACCATTGTGCGAGGTGAGGTTAGATACGGGTTTGGGTTCAGATGTGGATGGAGGTGAGTGAGATGTAGCAATCTCAGGCAAAAGGCAAGAGGAAACCATGACTGGGTCTTCCTCGATCGAAATGGATGAAGAGACTGGTTCTTCTCTTAGCGGAGAATAAATAGGAGAGTGTGGATCCTCAAGAGGGCAGAGGGCAGGGATGATCATGCCCTCTACTTGTGGTTGAGGAGTAGGCAAGGTAGGGTCCTCCATTGGTAGGAGGAAGGATGAAGGTGGCTTAATGGTGTTGGTATGGTCAAGGTGTCCTCCAATATGAGAGAGGTCGATGGAGGACTAACAAGAGAAGAGGATTCTTCTACCTGTGGAAGAGGTTAGTCAGGGATCAGAGAAGAGACAGTGTCAACCATGTGTATATCATGCTTGTGGGAGCTATTGGTCATGGTCTGGACATTGTTTTGGGTAGGCAGATGATTAGAGAATGGTTGTTTGAAGATGTCAATGTGTTGGTTGGGTGGGGCATTCAGGTTGTCCAAGATGAGATCACCCTTGTCTATCATGTCTTGAATGATATTTTTGAACGTTCAGCAGTTGTCGATGTCATGGCCGTGGATGCGATGATAGTGATAGAAGTCAACCTCCCTATACCATGTAGGGAGGGCTTTTGAAGGGTCGAATCGAGGTGGTTAGATTGGAGGGATATTGAGGACCCCCTATTTGACAAGTTTTTCCAAAATGGAAGCGTATGATTCTCCAAGTGGAGTGTATGAATGCTGGATGTACCATTGTTGGAATTGTTTGGTGATGCTTTGAGATGTAGAAGGTTGAGATTGGTTAGTTATTGTCAAAGATGGTGATCTAATGACCATAGTGTTGGTCACTCCTTTGGATTTGGAATGGGAAGAAGAAGGTCTGGAAGAAGAAGGGTCATTGGCGCTTGCGTTAGTATTACGCAATTTGACCTTATCTTCTTCAATAGCATGGAGTTCAAGCTTTTGGGCCATGGTGAAAGCTTCGTCGAAAGTGTGGAATGTTTGAATCTACAAGGTAGAAGAGATGTGCCTGGCACATGCTTGAGAAAAGAGCTCAATGAGCTCAGGTTAAGGTAAGGAGAAGGAGAGATGGTTGATCAAGCCTCTCCAACGGGTGACAAAATCAACTATTGATTTGTCGTCAAACTACCTGATAGAATAGAGGTCTGTGATTGAGACTTGTTTGGTGATATTGATAGAAAAATGGTCAAGAAATAATTGTGCGAGTTGAGTCAATGAAAAGATAGAATGTCTGGTAAGAGAGCTATACCAATCAAGGGCGGGGCCAGAAAGCGACATGGGGAATGTGCATAGAAGTAATGCATCGTCATGGGCTATGAGATAACAAGCATGTCTGAATGCTCGTAGGTGCTGTTGCAAGTCTTCCTTACTATAGAAATGAGAAAACTTAGGAATCTCCCACTAGCTGGGATATGGTCAGATCGGGACGAAGGGATGAATGGGTTCATTGCAAATTTGCTCATATGAGAGGGCATTGCATGAACCAAAAATAGAGGTCTTGAGACTAGACATTTTGTCCATCAGCATTTTGATATCTACTGATGGATTTGTAGGTGGAGCACCCCCTAGGTTTTAGGGCACTTGAAATGTGCTAAAAGGGGCATACGACGTAGTCGGTTGTGCTTGTAGGGGTGCAACATATTGATAACTAGTCGTTGGGATAGAAGTGGAGGCCAAGGGTGGTTGCGTCATGAAGGTAGAAGGCATAAGTTGACTAGATACCACCAAAGGTGGTTACGTGGTGGCATTGGAAAAAGGGGAGGTAGACACTCCTGTATTTATGGGCACAAGAGTGTGTGGAGTTGAGACAATTAAGTTCTGGTATGATGTAGAACTTGGTTGAATTGCGTGTGGTTGAGGGGGTAATGAAACCCCAATGGAGGTTGGTCTAAAAATAAATGGGGAGGCCAAACTTTGTGTATTGGCCATGGTCAGGTTAATGGTTGAGGCAAAAGGCTAGGTAGCAGATGGTGTTGACGCCTTCACCACTTCACCCAAAAGGTATTGCATTTGGCTTCTTGCGAGATAGTTTTGGAGGGCTTTGACATTGAGGTCCAAGAATCTTTCAAAATCTTGGTCCCCTTCAGGGACAATGGGGGTCTGAGTTGGGGTTGGTCGAGTAGGAGTTATTTCGGTCTCCAAGTGGAACTCCATTATAGGACTGGTTATGGATGGGGAAGGCGGAAGCGGTTGATGTCTCACGTGGTCAAGAAGAGCCGTGGTTTGACTGTGTGTCAAAACCATTCAAGGTAAGAAGGGTTAGGTTTCAGAAATTGTGTTTTTTTCAATTTTAGAAACTTAGAATGTGGTTTTGGCAGAAAAATGGTTGGGTTTTAAGGCTGCTATTTTGAAAAAAAGACTGTGACAGTGACCGACGTCAGTTGAAAAACTGATGTCGGTGAGAATAGATGGCCGACGTCGGTTAGATAACCGATGCCGGCGAGGTAAGGTTTCTGACATCGGTGGTAAAACCAATGATGGTGATTGTGGTTTCCAAAAACTTAGAAAATCTAAAGATTCTTGGAAAAAAGGAAGAAAACATCCTCACTAGCTCAAAAAACCAGATAAGAACATAAAAATAGATGGAGACAGGCAAACCCTAAGCGTTAAATCCTAAGAATCAACTTTTAGAATCCTGTTGGCTTATGTCTTAAAGTGATGTTTGGGAAGGTTGGCTGTTAGAATGGGTCCTAGAAGAGGTAGTCTATGGATGGTTTTAGGTTTGTTTAGGTGCTCAAGAGTCTGTGTTAGGGTCCGTACATGGCTTGGTGCTAAGGAGCAAACTCCCCTCACTTCACGAGCCCAGTGATAAGCTGGTCTCACTTAGCCAAAATATAATTTCCCTAGAGATTATCCTCTACCAGAGAATAGAGTGGGATTTCCCCTTGGTGATGAAATCCAAGTGGGATTGCCGGGACGGGTAAGGTATCCGCTAGGTGATGAAATCCCAGTCGGGCCTTGTCTTAGGTAAGTTAAGATGTTTGATTTGTGCAAGTGATTTGGTTTTGTAACATAAGTGTGATTAATTCATGATGTGGTTGTTAATTAATAGATGTGGACTAAGTATGCAGTCAAGAAGAAATGAAATGCAATGTGTTTTAATCCCAAGTTGAAATGTGAGTTCGTATGAAGACAAATGGAGAAAGGGTTGAAGAGTATGACTTTTGACTAGTCTAAGATGCAAGAAAAGAAAGAAGATTTCTTTTTAATCCTGCTTATGATGTCTTTTAGAAGAGAGAGAAGAAAGAGGTGAAAAGGAGAAACCTAATGCACCCTATATGAAAATAAAGAAAAGAACCCAAGGAAGACCCTAGGGTCCCACCGGGCGTGCCAGAATGTTTCTATACGATTTTTGCTTTCACATTCAAAAAGGAAATGAGAAACTAAGAGAAATGGTCTAAGGCTTATATGTACCTGGATGAAGTCTTGTGCACCAAATTTAGATGATAGCAGAAACTCCTCTTTGGTTGTGGAGGATGACACTTGTGGAAGAAAGAGACTAAAACAAGGAAGGTGTTAGATGAGGAGATGGTGGGCTGCCAAGCAAAAGCTTGATCCCAGAAGTACGAAGACTTCCTTGAGGGGTGTCAACCCACTGAATGATGAAAATAATGTCTGATAAAAGGCAAAATGATAAAATATTGAAATGATCAAAGACTGAAAAGGAAATGGAAGCAAATGCTTACCTGAATGTTGTTGTCAGCCTGGTCACAGTCACTGACGTCGGTTAGTCTGTCGACGTCAGTTTGTCAAGTCTGTCAACGTCGGTGGGGGAAATGGTCTCTACGGCTAGAGTCGGTTGGGGTAGTAGTCTTTGGATGAGGTCTAGTTAATTTTTTG
Organism: Torreya grandis; assembly: GCA_037957365.1. Classification (NCBI taxonomy): domain Eukaryota; kingdom Viridiplantae; phylum Streptophyta; class Pinopsida; order Cupressales; family Taxaceae; genus Torreya; species Torreya grandis. The sequence goes on from JARHVA010003199.1 coordinate 1,940,147, forward strand.
GTCTGTGGATGGGTCTGAGGAGGAGTTTGGGCCTTGTTAATGGTCTGTGCAAGGGTCTGGGTAGAGGTCTGGGGCAATGGAAAAAATGTCAAAAGGGAACAGAGGGATAGAGGAGGCCAATAGGGAGATAAGGATTTGAGAAAGCCTTTTAGCCTCTCAGGGAAGAGCAGGTTGGGTTTGGGCTGGTGATATTATTTAGAAGCAATAACCAAAAACATAATGAAAACACAGACAAAATACTTACATGTGGCTTGCAGAAGGAGTGCTGCTGGTGCTTGTACCTATTGTTGATGTAGAAGACTGATGCAGAGTCCCTACTATTGTTGTAGCTGGTATAGAAGCCCTATGAGAGAGAGAGAGTGAGATGTCTGGTGGATTGAAGACTGGAAGATTGGCTGATTGTTAAAGGTTGAAAGGCGGATCCGAGAATGTCTTGAAAGAAGGTCAGATAACGGATTGGAAAATTTATTGGGAAATGGATAATGGATAACGGATTGGGAAATGGATAACGGATCCTATGTTTGGGTTGAGAACGTAGTTTTAAGGGTAACCGACACTGGCAAAACCGCTGATGTCGGCCGAATAGTGACCAACATCGATGGCTGCAGAATGGGGACAGAGGCTAATATTAGCCTTCTACCCATTCTTACACACTTCTAGGGTTAAGGTTCATGGGAAAATGGTTGAGAGGGGCTAAATAGGCATGGGATAATAAAATGGGGGTCATAAATGGGTCATAGGGTGAGAGAGAGAAGAATTATTAATGTAAAATAAGTGATTATTTTAAATTAATAAGACATAGGTTATGTGTGTCAAAGTGGATGAAGGGGACCAAGGGGGAGAGAATGGGGAGAGGATGACCAAGGGAGTAGACACGATTTCAGTGTCTACACTTCCTTTTGGAGGCACCAAATGCTATTGTTTGGGAGCTTAACTATTATAAATTTGATCAAACTAGCATCAACTTTGATTAGTCTTCCTTTTAAAAGAAATAGGTCCCATTGGGCATGCCAGAACTATTAAGAATAAAATTTGAACCCTTTGGAAGAGGTTTATTAAATACCTTTCCAATTTGAGCATAACTATGAGAAAAACCCTAGGCTATGGGTCACCTATGGTAGGGATGAACCTCTGGAGAAGGGTGGCTTCCTCTTGATGCTCACCTAAACTAATGATAGATTATTGCTTTGTAGGGAAAAGGGTTAGAAATATAATAAGGGGTCCTAATAAGGCTAAAAGGGTGATGCACCAAAGTTAAATGGACACTCATATAAGATATAACACACACTAGATTAGTAAAAGACAACTATGGCTTACTCAATCTCACAATCTCACTAATTACATAAATATTTCATGGAAGAGGTGTTAGAATAAATTAATTCACCTATGTTTGTAATAAGTGGTTAGTTGTTATATAATAACTAAAAACTTAATAAAAACATATGTGAATTAATTTATTCTAACATTCTCCCTATTAATTCATCATAGTTTAGAGAGTACAAGAGAGAGAACTTCTAAATGCCTAAAACTTATCAGGTGCAAGTGAGTTTGTGAAGACATCTGCACACTAATTTTGAGTGGGGAAATATTGGAGCTATATATTGTGATGTTGAACATGTTCACGTATGAAATGGACTTAAAATTCAATGTGCTTCATGCATTCATGAAACACTATATTAAGAACAAGTTTAAGAACACCCTGATTGTCACAATTTAGAATTATTTTTTGAGTCTGTGGAACTTGCAATCCTTCTAGTATGCAATGTAACCATATCATATTATGGATAAATCCTCCTAAAACATTATATTTTCCCTTAGTATAAGAATGAGAAACAAATTTTTGCTTCTTTCTCCCCCATGAGATTGGACTAGATCCAAGAAAGAACATAATCCTATAAGTGGATTTTCTATCACCAATTGAACCTGCATGATCTATGTCCATGTATCCTATTAAGAAGAACTTATCATTCTTATTATATGATAATCCATATTCCATTGTTCCTTGAAGATATTTAAATACCCACTTATCTAATTTCCAATGAATTACTATTGGATCTTGCATGAACCTACAATGATAGCTCACATCATAGCCTATATCTAGGTTAGTATATGTGAGGTAGATGAGACTCCAAATAAATTGGCAATAAAGAGTAACATCTACTAGTGGTGATGGATCTAAGTGAGACAACTAAAGTCTTATCTCCATGGGTGCAGCCATTTACTTGCAATCCATCATCCAAAACCTCTCGAGTAATGTCTTGGTGTAATTCATCTGAGAGATAAATATGTCATACACTTTTTGTGATAATTTCAATCCAAGATAGTAGTTTAGTAGCCTGAGATATATCATGTCAAATGATTTGATGAATATTTTTCTTAGTTGCATCAATCATCTTTACTAAGTGGTTAGTGATGATTAGATCATTGACATAAATAATAATTATTACAATCTCTTCCCCTTGATTTTTGAGGTAGTGATTAGGATCATATGGATTCCTCTAAAATCCATGCTTCATGAGATGCTCATCAATTTTAATATACTAGGCTCTAGGAGCATGTTTGAGACCATATAGAGATTTTATGAGTTTGCACACTTTTTGCTCTTACCCTAGTGTGACATAACCCTATGGCTGAGTCATATAGACTTCTTCCTATAGATCTCCATTTAAGAAGTCACTTTTTCCATCCATCTGATGAATATTCCAACTAAATTGTGTAGCCATTACAAAAATAATTCTGATTGTCTTTATCTTAGCTATAGGATTTAAAGTCTCCTTGTAGTCTATACCTTCTTTCTTTGCATAACCCTTTGAAATGAGTCTTGCCTTGTTCTTGTCTATACTACCATGTAGTTTATACTTGGTCTTAAAGACCCATTTTTAACTCATAGGTTTCTTCCCTGGTGGAAGATCAACAAGCTACCACATGTCATTCTTTATGAGATACTTATATTCTACATCCATGGAATCTTTCCAAGGTTTGAACTCTAGCGCTTCATGGACTGTAAAGGGCTCAAATTTTTTTTAACTATGCTCATTAAGGCCAAATTTACCTCTTGATGGGCCATGTTGTGAGTCTTCAGTTTTGTAGATGAAGTGTCTGGAGGTCCATCTAGTTTTGCATCTCAAATTGTACTCATATACCATTTAGGCATACATTGAATAGTTGTAGGTGGTGCTAGATCTTCTGATTGATCTTCACCACTATTTTCATCTATAAATATTTTAGGTCCGATACTTATAATAGATGTATGTGTGGAAGATGAACTTATTTCACCTTTCTCATCAAATACTACATCCTTGTTGATAATAATCTTCATAGTTTCTAGATCAAGAAGCTGATAGGCTTTTAAATCTTTACTGTATCCCAAAAAATACATTATTTAGTTTTGTTATCTAATTTCTTTCTTTTATTCTTTGGGATATGCATGTATGCTTTGCAATGAAAAACTCAAAGATGAGAGACTTTCATCTTTTTCCCAATCCATGTTTCTTACAATGTTATTCCATCAAGAGCTTTGGTGGGTGACCTATTCAATAGGTATAAAGCTATCAGACATGATTTTTCCTAGTATGAATGAGGTAGTTGTGCATCCTCAACCATGATTTGAAAAATCTCTATAATGACATGATTACACCTTTCTACAACACTATTTTGTTAGGGTGTGTAAGGAGCAATGTATTGATGATGTATTCCATGTTCTGCAAGGTACACCATGAATTTTTTACTAGTGTATTCTCCCCCATGATCTCAATGGAGGGATTTGATTTTATAACCAGTTTCATTTTTAAAAGAGGCCTTGAATTCTTTGAAGGATTGAAAAGACTTATCCTTAGACTTCAATAATATAACCCACATCTTGTGGGAATGATCATCAACAAAGAGTTAAAAATAATTATATTCATAATGGATAGTAGTCATAGGTCCACATAGATCGATGTGCACCAAATCAAGTGGATGCAGAGACTGATATTCACTTTTGCCAAAATGATCTCTTCATTGTTTATCATCTAAGCAACTAGGACAAATATCATAAGACTATTTGATTATGGGAAGACCTCTAACCATATTGTGTTTTCTCAATGCAAGCAAATACCCATAACTCAAATGACCATATCTTATGTGCCATAGCTAAGATTTATCTGTATGGTTCATAATAAGTGCCTGATGATCTTTATTTAAAAAATCAAGCTAAAATATTTTGTGTATATTAGAAGCTCATGCAATGTTTTTGGAGCCTTGTGACTTGTTCTTGATAAGACAAAAAAATTTACCATCTTTTTGATCAAATTCAACTTTGATATTGTGATCAAGAAGATGATTTACATAAAACAAGTTTTTAGTGAATCTTGGGACATATAGGACATCTTTGATTTTAGTAGTCTTATGACCAATTTGTAAAGAAACATCACCTCTACCGTAAACACTGTATGATGAGTCATCACCAAGTGAGACATTTCCCTGAGATTCTAATTGTTGTAAAGTGGAAAACCATTCCTTTTATCCTATCATGTGCCTAGTGGCACCAAAATCAATATACTAGATAGAATTTGAAGAACAAGGTTCTTCATTTGTCTGGTTAGTAAAGACATGTCATTTTCAAAAGAATGATCATCCTCTACAACATTCCCATGTTTTTGTTTCTTCTTCCAATTATGAGAAAAATAACAATAAAAAATAAATAATATTTCATTAAGCTTATTCAAATGCTATTATAAGGGCTATTAAATAGCCAAAACATTAGACAACCATATCCTAGAAAATAGGACAATATACTAACAAATAACCCATAATATAAATCATGGGTGTAACAATATAACAATATAATTAAATTCAAAATATACTAACCTATATGCTATGTGGTTGTCTTATATAACAAATAAACACTTATTACAAACATAGGTGAATTAATTTATTCTAACACACACCAGATTAACAAAAGATAACTATGGCTTACTTAATCTCACAATCTCACTAATTACATAAATATTTCATGGAAGAGGTTCCAAATATAACACTGATCTAGACCTGCAAGTTAGCTTGAAATCACCTTCAAAGAGGCAAATAGAAGGACAACAAACTATGAAGAATCTCCTTCATAAATTTACCATACATAAGCATGCTAAACACTGGTTAAAGATTAGAGATAGGCAAAGAGTTGATCCTATTAATTTAAAAGGTAGTTCTTACAATATTTTGATAGGGTTTAACCTTATTAAATGAGCACACTCTTTCAAGAGTCATGATTATTATCCTTGTCATATAAAAGAAAAATCTAAATTCTAAAAGCTAAGAACCCCCTCAATGGGAATGAGACCAAGATATATAAAAGAAGAGAGAGAGAAAAAAAAGATGTGAGTATGCTATCAGAAAAGGAACATTTTTCCTAGGTCATTAATTAAACCTATGATTCCACCTTTTCATTTTAACCAATGAAAACCTTACCACTTTTTTGATCAATCAAGACACTACCTATGGCTTTTTGAGTGATAAATTTGTCAAAGGTTTCAAGGACACATTGAATGTTCCTAGTTGCAGTTCCCATCAATAGACCTTTTCTTTGATCCTTCACACCATCTCTCACTTGAGATCAAAACCTCATGATCATGGATCTGATTGAATCATGGCTTCATGATTTTTAGGTGGTTGTTTGTTGAGACTATGGACATGCTGAAGGATGAAAATCCTTTGCATTAGTCACCTATCTACTCCACTTTCATAACTAGATCATAGGTCTCACCTATAGATGGAAAATCAATCTAAGGACATTAGTTTTCCTATAGTTGTATATATTAAAATAGACATATAGAACATATAACACCTTATAGAGCCCACTTTATTTCTTTATGAGCCAAGAATTCATTATACATAAATCCTTCTTTAACTTAGTGAACCAGTCTCAAGAAAAAACCCTGTAAGCTCTAACTAATCAAACTAAAGATCAATATTAGTTACAATGATAGTCCCTTTATATTATTTATATCCTACTACATTAGTTATACCACTTCAGGGAATTTGAAACTGCTCTAATGGCATTAGGAAGACCCTACAAAACCCTATGTTCATGGTCAAAAATAGCTTCTCAACCTCTATCAAGAATCCTGGGCTCATTTTTAATCTAATTAGTTGTCAAAATATGATTAAACTCATTGACACATTAACTCAATTTGATCCTTGAATTTCAATTTGTACAAAGGCTCATGGATCATCGATCTTCTACCCATTGAACATGTCCTTAACACTTATCATACACACATTCGACCTTGATATTCATTAACCCTTTGACCTTTGATCACCATTAGATCTAGATGCTTGATAAAATACTAACTATTAATGTACTAGGACCCACCATTTAAAATCTAATGGCTAGTTCATGACCATAAAATTGATGTCCTTTCTCCCATCAAATTACATTTGCATGACCATCATTGACAGTCGTGTGACTATCAAATTTAAGATTGATAGGATTTATCTTGATCTATCTTTAAGTTGGAATCCAACTATCCATCATTTTATGTGCTATAGATGTGATTTACATCCCATAGACCATCAAATTTAAGCACAAATAGATTTTTTTCCTGAGCTTTAATTTCACATTAGCGTGAATGCCTTAAGTTGCATGTCCATTTTAACTAAATTTTTTAAGTCTTATATCTTGAAGCTCAAGGATCATGGAGGCACCAAAATTTTAGGAGATGTTATTGAGACCAAAAATAACAAACCCATTTGATCTGCTAGTCCTAATAGATTTCTAGGTGAAGATATTAAATTCACAAATTGACTAATCCATTTGATCTTTCATGATGTATTGGCTCAAAAATGGCTAAGTATGGAAAAATAACATAATTTGTTTGAGAGGACAACTTTGGATCTCCACAAATTTAGATGCATTTTGGTGGAATTAAAATTTGGCACATATAAACTTGGCACAAAAGTAAATAAACCCATATGACCAATTTTCCTTGACTCATCCACACGTGGGAGATATAACATCAACAAACTTCCCACTCAGAATTTCTACCACTAGACCCAGAATATATAGATGAACATAATGAATAACCAGATGGATTCCTTGCATTTCCATACTTAACCCAATCACTTTTGACATCCCATAGCATCTCTTTGTAACTATAGACCTTCCCCTTAGAAAATGGCAAGATACACTCTTAAGTAATCTCAAAGTGTTTTCAAAAGCTTTGAACTCTGTAATATCCCTTTGGTCCACTAATTCATCTAAAAATATTTTCCAAGCCTTGTTTCATACTTGATCCTTAGGAAACTAAATTGCATTCAAGAAAATTTAGTGTGTGGGCCAAAAATGGCCAACATGAACAATCTTAGTCATCCATACATAAACATATTCAATGTCTATATGTCATAAAAATATTCTTCATGTATTAGTTTATCCCCTTTATGTTTCACAAGCCATCATGGCTTAGACTAGCTCATAACAACTTCCATGTAGTAAACTACCAGTTAGGTCTATGAGACCTCAATCTCTATGGAAAACCTCTATCAGACATTCATCAAACTCTATTAAGAATATTATGTCATGTAAGACCTTTGATTAAGATTAGTCTGATCAGTCTTTTAAATCATATACTTTGTCAAGGACCTCATTCACTATCCACATGTATTACATGATCCTAATGTCACTTTGACATTCACCAAGATCACTCAAATCCACATGGTTCATTTCAAGACACTCCATTTGATGTTTATTGAACTTCACAAGTTTTTACAATTTCATTCACTTCGTGAAAGCTCTTCTAGGTCTTACTGTCTCATGGAGTCATGAAACCCTCATTACATACTAGTCATGTCATATGTTCAAGAACCTACATCATCACCCAAACTAACTATACAAAGCATATATACTTGTTATTTATGACCTAACTATCATCTTCCAAATGTATAAGACAAAATCCTTCAATGTCTATGACCAAAAATAACTTTGTTACTTATTGTTGTCCACCATTGATCAAGCCCATAAGGTGCAGTCATCTTCTTAGGTCTTTATATACTTAGATGCATCTTTAGATATTACAAACACTAAAATGAACAAAGTGAACATACAATAAAATCCCCCTTTGTTTTTATACTTGATAACCTCATAAGAGCACTCAATAATTTAAACCTAAACTCACTATGTATATAGGAAACTCACATTATTTCATAGTTAACCACCTTTGACAAGATTTTGAAACCAATTCCAAACCTCAACATAAATCAGGCTCACAATTAACTGTATTCATGATTGCTATAGATCTTCTTTGTATACTCACCTACTCTTAGAGCATGATTAACTCCCCTTATCTCTATGAGATATTTAGATACTAATATGAATGTGATTTGGTTTGATCAAGTATTACAACTACCTTGTAACCCATCTCTTGCAATCACAACTTTTCAAACATCTAAGATTTCTTACTTTATTAAGATATATCTACATACCTTTTTAAAAGGCCTAGAAAAAGGTTATACAAGATAATTTGATGCCTTGACCTATACCTTTCTCTCAAAGTGTATTCAATTTCCTTCTAGTATTGACTGTCAACTTAGGCTTGACCTTTAACTTGGATTTTACATAATCCTTCTGAGTTGGACAATAACACTTTTGACATACTTTCAAATCTAACTTACATCCAATAGTAAAACATAACTCACATTGGTTTATGAGTTGATCATGACTCATATTTACATCCTTATTCTTCTTAGTCAACTCATACAGTACCGTTATTCTTTGGTAGACCATCATTACAATCATGATAAATATTGTCATCACCATGCTTCAATCTTATGTTTCTTAATATCACCTTTAGGATGTTAGGCCTATCTAAAAGGACCCTCTCTAATAATTATTATTATAAGTACTAGCAATGAATGGGGGTGAATTAGTGTCTTACAACAATTTTTTATTTCCACTTAACACACATTAACCTTTCAAACCAATATAATGATCAAGCAATACATAAAGAAGCAATTACATAAACATGAAGTAAGATATCAACATATGAACACAAGATATATGTGGGAAATCCTCATGGGGGATAAAACAAACTAAATAATATCTTGTAATATAGTCATATAATCAATTAATCAATATTTATTAAGTCACTAACCCCATAAGGAGCACTAACCCTTCACTAGTCAAGCACCAACTCAACTAGTCCTTTAACAAGCACCAAATTATAAGGAAAAATCAACCCCCTATGTGACTTAGCACCAAATCAGAACCTATAAAATTTTATCACCTATTTATAACTCAAATTAAGATGATCCCCATATTTTTTTCTTCACACTATTCTATCTCCTTCAAATATGCTATTAGGCTTAATCGCTTAGCATGCCTCTTACTAGGTTTATTAGATCAATTGACCTTGTCATCAATATGAAATAACTATATTATATATTTATCATAGTCTCTATCCTATCTTATTATGGTCTTCAATTCATCCTCTTTCACAATTTTCCCTCTTATTCACTCATTTGTGTCTTTTCTTTTACACACACAATTAGCCCAATTAGGCCTTGTATAAATACACATAACTTGCTCATGTCCTCTCTTGGTTGGCCAATTAACTAATACATTAGGGTCAGACCCAAAACATGTATTAGGACACATTAAATATAATTATAAATAAAAATAATTTCACCATTAGTTTGGACAAACTCACTTAGACCTCTTTCTTCTTTTAGGCCTACTTATAGACCTAATGCATTAGGTCTATCCTCTCCATGGAACAACTTGAACCACTATGCACAAAATGAACCTCACCAATGAACTAAAAAAAAATTAAAAAATTTAATTTTAAACCTAAAATTACCTTATTTATTCTCAATATGTCACAAATCCTTCGCTCACATCTTGAAAGCACCATTAGGCCTGAAAAACCTATTAGGCCTAATTACCCCAAGAACACTATCTTCAAAGATAAACCCTATACAATATATAGAAACACATTATAGGAACAATAAACATATTTATGGAAAATTATTTAACTCAAGGTCATCATAAATCTCATTATCATCCATCATTTATGCTCCAAATACTCAATAACACATCATCAAAAGCTCAATCAAAACTGCCAATTTGCTCAGAACCTAGTCATTATCAATTTGATCTCAAACATCAACATAGTATCTTTCCAACACTCCAAATTCATGTGTAATATCCCATGGAAAATAAAATACATAAAAACATTATTGTTACACTTCCAAACTTTTCATAATGACATAGGAACATCAATCTCACTAACACACAAAAAACTACCAAAGACCCTAAAAAGTCCTAATGAATGTTGTTTTCAACTCCTATAATGATACGTACAAGAGTAATTATGAAAATTAATATTTATTATTTGACCTATATAACATATTACATAGAATATATCAAAATATGTAATGTCAACTATTGGTGTTATTGACCAATCTATTGAGCCTATTTCTCATAGCCCTTACACAATTAAATAAGCCATTTTGGCTTTCATTATCCAATCTCATATATTGACTTAAAACCTTATATAAAGAATTTATAGGTAATATAGGTCCAAAAAATATAATAATATTAATTTTATGGTTTATATAAGTGTAGAGAGCCTCCAACTCATCATTCTCACTTTGCTTACTTAGAACTACCATTCTACCTTATGGACCAGTTATGGTGACCCTACATTACAACACCTATGTAGACAAAATAAAGAAGTCCTGATGCATGAATATGATCCTTATAGGTATTTATAACATATAAAAACATAAATATATATATGTATATTGGTAAATATGGGATTTATAGACCAATCTCTTAACCTTGCACCTTTATTGTTTCATCTTCACTAGACAAGCCATCTTGTGAACAACATTTTTAATGACCCCAAAAACATATAACCAAAATTCATGTGTTATAGGTCTTTATAAATATCTTCATGTAATTTTATCCATCCCTAATCCATGACAACTCATTCCTAATCTCATTCTCACTTCTACCTAGTTTTCTAGCTATCTTTCTCACTAGGCCTTTTTAGTGATAGGTCATCTTTCATGACTGGTTTAGCATATTTAAGGTATGTAAATTACTAAAAAAAAATTTTAACATAAATTATAAGTCATAATCTTCAATATCCATCCAATTTTAAAATTTTACTTAGTTAACCCCAACTGCTATACCAAATTTATAAGAAATAAGGGGTTTCTTGTAGCTTTCACTCACTCTTCTAATAGATCGATGCCACATGGAGGTACCTGGGAGAGTCATCTACATTTATCCAATAATTAAACTAGGTCATCCAATGAATTATAATCCATTTACATCAAGATCTTCCATATCATGTCACTATGAGGGTTTTAGTAGGGTTTTATATTGGTTTTCATTCTTAACATTTGTTCATAAAACTCTACCCCTAAAACCAAATCCTAATGCTTGGAATTTATTTTTAGGACCCTTTTACATCTTTCCCCAAGATATAAGCTTCTCATGAAATAGGCACACATGCTAAAAATCATCAAAAACTCCTTTTTGGGTCTGCAACACCTCATTCTAGCACTCAAGTGACCTTAACTTCACTTTTGATACTTTTTCACTTAAATCAAGACCTAAAAATTCATGATAATTCTTGAAACAGCCTATCATACCTCTGTGAAATATTAAATTATCTCACAAGCCTCCAAATCTAATCATGATGCTTCATCATGCCACCTAGGGTCTTAAGACAAGGTCTATGAGAAGATCACCAATGAAGAAATTACCCCTTTGGCTCACTTTGAGATTCATGTGACTGAATCTACATATTTGTATCATGATATAACATTTTATTTCATAAATTTAAGTCATAAACATCTATTTCATCATCATCATACCTCTACAATCCATATCCAGCTCAAGAACTAGTTCAACAAATAAACCTACTAGGCACCATACCACTTTGAGACCTTATTGCCATTATCATTGTACTATAAAACTCATTCTAATTCCAAAAAACCTCATACCATACTCAAATACTACCACACATCTTCTCACAGGCCTCAACTCACTTACTTTATCAAGCTTTACTAATCATGCCTTAACTAGGACAAGACTAGGATTCACAAAACACCTTATCCACAAAGACTTGCTTTCTTATGAACTTGGTCAACCATGGACTTATAAAAAAAATTACTTCAACATAATCAAACTCTATTTATAATTATTTTTCATAGTAATACAAATCAATACTACACATAAGTTTGTCACATCACAACATTGTTCCAAGACCTTATGCAGAACTCAAGGACCTACTAGACCATGCTAAAGTCATCATGAATATTCACCATGAAACATAATAAGAAAATTTATAGGACATAAATTACACTCACAGACCTTTGATATCAATGACAAAATTAATACCTCAATCACAACAACATGAACACACCTCAACAAGTAAGGTGTATTCATTTAGTATTTAGTTAATATGGTTTGAATGATCATATATGATTATGTTGACTTAGATGACATGGTTGAATCATTGGTTATATATTTTGAATGATAGGAAGAAGTTATATCTATATATTATTTTAGAATTTATGAGTGATGTTTCTTAATTAAAGGAGGATTAGAATTTACATCGATAATATGTGAGTTATTGTCTAACTTATCATTGGATTTGAACTTGTGAGTTTGTTGAATTTATTAAAATTGGTTTCATGTGCCCCAATTACTTGAGATGAGAAGGGTGATAAACTTGAATAGTATGGAACATTGGGAAATACTTTTTGTATACACCTAAATTTCATTTAGTGTTGAAATTCAATTCAACGTACTAACTCTTCTTCCTCAAATTTGAATTCAAATTCATGTCATCTCCTTCCAAATTTAAATAATTAAATAATTCCTAATTAATCAATTATACACACTTTTAATCCAAATTTAGTTAATAAATTTGGATTTCCACCTCACCTAGACATCCTCCACCTTTATCTCCCTCACATGTTGACTCATCCAAAAAATACCTTAACTTTCAAAACTACCTTGTGAGTCACCCCTTACTTGTCAAATAGCTTGACCCATCCTTGATGACTCAGCTACCCAATTTCATTTTCCTCTCAAAGAATTGAATTGGTCATCATCCTCATGGATGAGGACTCATTATCTACCATTTATTATTTTAATAATTAGATATATTCAAATAATCCTCCACCATCCAATTTTCCTTCTAAAATCCTATAAATAAGCATGTAAGCCATCACTTTCAATTATCCACCATCAAGTTAACGAAGTGTAATCAAATTCTCAAGTGAATCAAATACATCAAGAGTGAATTTTATTATCAAAATAATATCCATTATCCATTTACATTGTAGAAAGGATTGAGCATCCATATTCCACACAAAGAGAAAATTTATCATTGATCTCACAATGGATAAGGTGCCAAACTTTGCATGTGTTTGTAAGTGGTTATTTTCCTAGTTTAGTTTTTCATTTTTATATTGTTATATCTTGAGTTTTTTTGAGTTTAGATTAAGATTAAGAGCATTTGATTTCTTAGTTTAGTTACATCTAGATTTGTTCATACATTTTGGCATGCCAGGTAAGACCTTCCCTCATCTTTTTCATATAACAATCATCATAGGTACATTTAGGAGATCAATTTAGTTAGTTGTTGTAGTATTTATTGTGAATTTAATCTTGATATTGAAAGTTTATTTTTATAGCTACATGTTCTTTTATATATTTTTCAAGCTCATTTTTATGTAAAGACTATGTAACCATGAATTTGTTAACATCAATGGTGAAATTGTAATAACAAATAGTGAAATCATTATTTCTCTGTGTTTAAGAGGTATTTTAACAGTTTTTCACTTCTAGCTTCTTTTTGGTCCATTTATAGTCTATTTTTATTTTTTATTTCTAACAGACTATAAAATAAAATAACCTAGTAGAAAAATTGTAGAGTTTAACAATGAAATTATTAAACATAGAAGAAAATTTGAACCCTATCAAAGAAATTGTCCAATCTTTTATGTGTTTTTAGAAAACTATGAAATCATAGACAATAATTATGAAATTGTAACATTAAATAGTGAAATCATTCTATGTTATTAAGTTTTTTATTAATTGTAAAATGGTGTAGGATATCAATGAAATCAGAGGAAATATCAATGAAATTGGTAAACATAATAGCAAAATAGTTAAACATAACAGTGAATTTATTTGACAATTTTGAATTTATTATGTTTTTATTTTATGTCCTCTATAAGTTTTTTATTTTTGACTATTTAAAATTTTCACATTTTGTTTGGCTATGTATATGTGAATTTGAACCAAAGACTTATTTTTTTGTTCTTTTTGGATTTTTCTAACTTTTGTATAGGTTGCCTTAATTCTTAGCTAAACACAAACTCTCTAATAGTTTATTTTCAAGTTGTAAGTCAAATAAAATTGGAAAAATGAGATAAAAAAAACCAAAAGTTTCCTTATTTTATTTCTAAAAAATCAATTTTTCTTTCTTTATTATTAATTAGCTAACACTTGGTTTCTTGGAGTAAAAAATTTTCCATTTTTCATCATTTTGTGTGTGTGTGTGTGTGTGTGTGTGTGTGTGTGTGTTTCACCTGTGTTGCTTATGTTCTTATCTCAATGTCATAGTGGTCATAATAATTTGAAATTAGAAATAAAAATAGTGATTTTTTTATCCCAAGATGGTAATTATGTGTATTCGCTTATTTGAACTTCACATTAGTGACAATACTTGAGAATCATAAGTAATTTTTTTTTTCTAGCAGCTCTATCGATAGTGGATTTCACCACCATATGGTAGGCCAAACCCCATGTACTTGTTGAGGTATATAAATTTAGTATCAAATATTTCAAATTCCTAAGTATTTATGTGTTTTAAGTATACCATGATGTGAGGGGGATTTCAAGCTTCAATACCCAGGGTTTTAATAATTTCCTCAAAGTATGATTTTATCAACATCAACATAATGAGACCCTTAAAATTATGTTGGGCACGTAGGGAAAAATCCCAATAGTGTTAATCTAATTAATCAAATTCTTCTATGTAATTTGGCTTCATCATACTAAAATATATATCGAGGACACCCCTAGATGAACTTGTGAAAACCTCAATCCTAGGTAAGCCTATTTATCATTTAACTTTGGTGCATCAGTTAGCAGTTAATATCAAGAAGTTACCTTCCACACACCCTTGAAATTTGACTTAGTGGTACATGGGAATGATATTATCCTCAAATATTAGGACATAACTAGATTACTAATAAATAAGTGACATTGGAAGGCCTAAAAGTTATTCAAGACCTAGAGCCTAGATTTTTACCTTTTTGTGTAATTGCATGATTGTTTAGAGTAGTATTTTTTTATTATTTCCTTGTGATATACCATTTTATGAGTAATATTTTATTGAAAACAAAGTTATTTTGATTCTTAAACCTACCAAATACTTAAAATCAAACTTCCCAAAGCTAAAACTCAAAAGCATTTAATTAACAATCAATTTTTTTAGTCATTTTGGTCCTTTTTTAGCCCAACTTTATTTTTGAGTCAAGTCATTCCCATAGTTATGTCACCGATATAAATTCACATGGCCATGCTCAATAATCCTAATGCAAGGGTTGTTTCTTTTTTAAATGACCCTTTTTAATTTAGTAGTTAAGACCATCATGTAGAAATATATGAAATTAATGAACATGAGGAAGGAGAGGCATATCTATATGAGGGTATCCCCATAATAGATATTTTACATCCTAATTCTATTTAAAAATAAAAAATAAGTTTTATTTCAATATTAGATCATATGATCCAAATTCCCATCTGCTTTTGATGTACAAAACTTACAATACTTGATTATAAGTAAAGAGTTGTTGACCTCCATTCATGAACAATCCATTTCAAAAGGATATTTAGAGGGTATTAGTTCTCTAGTATGTTCTTAAAATATAAATCCCCATGTATCCCAATATAAATGGAAAACCATCCTTCATGAGGAATCCTCCCAAATAAGTCATGGGTTTTCTATGAAAACCCATGCATACCATGTCAAGCAAGAGATTCTGAATCTCCAATTCCATCAATAAAATAATCCTTTTGGTAATCCAAATCCTAATCATCTCATGAGTGTGAATTATAATTATCCATCATATGTCAATCCATCCAATCCAATCCTTAATATTCATTCAAGTTCACTAATCACAAATCCAACTAACCAAAGCTTGAATGTTTATTTAATTTTACCAATCACACATCCAAACAATCCAAACTTGAATATACATTCAAGTTTACCAATAAAAATATAATCACCATAAAATTTAATGTGCATTCTAGTTTATAAATCTATTATAAATCTTTTTCAAGCTTGAATATCCTTTCAATCTCACAAATCAACCCAAATTCAAGTCTTCAAGGCTCAGAAATCAACACTATCATCAATCCAAATCAAAATATGATCTTGAATAATCATTGTATATCAAAAATTAAAAAATACATATTAAATCCAATCTTGGGTGTTACTTCAAGTATGCCCACCACTATAAGTCCAAATGGTAGTTTAAGAAGTTTGCAAAATCAATTTTCTCATTCCAATTCTCTTATAGGATTATTTCCATCTAATCCAAATTTAACATCACCTAACATTAACTCCAATCCTGACCATTCATCCACACCTAACATCCATGTTAGTAATATGATAATTTCACATATAAACTAAAACATTAATCAAACTAACATAAACAACCTCAACTTCAACACAAACCTTAACCCAAATAATTTAAAATTGAACACAAACCCTAACCCCACTAGCTTTAACCATAGCATAAACCAAAACCAATTTAACCCAAACAAATCTAACCCTAACTTAAACATGAATTATAATCCAAAAAAATTTAATTATAACATAAATCAAAATCAACCTAACCTTAATTTTAGTACTAATCCAAACCCCACAAACTTTAATTATAAGACTAACCCTAATCTAACACACTTTAATTTTAACATAATCCCAAACCAATGTAACCCACATATTAAATTCATAATTAACCCTAATCCAATGGAATCTAATTTCAACACTAACCCTAATCTGACAAACCTTAGCTTTAACACTAACTTGAACAATCCTAACCACTTTGTACATCTAAAAAACACTAACTTTTCCAACCAATCACACCCCCCCCCGACCCCCCCCCCCACCCCCCCCCCCCCCATCCCCACACCCCACTTAACCATTTTTTGTAAAATCACATAAACACAATTCAATTCATATGTCAACCATCCAATTTTTATACCTCTTCAATCCAAATTAATCAACTATCACCATAATTTATCCAATAATTTCAAAACATGAAAGATAAAATTCAAGGCTTGTAAGATGGTACTCATTCCTGGAAAAAATAGTTTAAATTTGAAGAAATTTTATCATATCCATATGACATAAGTACCATGAAAACACATTTTCCTAAGTATTTTTAACCTCTGAAATTTGACAAATATAAAGGTAAGGGAGATCTTAGGGAGAACCTTATAGACTTTTATCATGCATGAGTGGATGTGTCTTATAGTAATGAGTATTTGTTATGATTATTTACATGAAGTCTCAAGGGTCAAGCCCTTGAATGGTTTTCATGACTTCCCAAAGGATCAATATTCACCTTTGAGGACCTTTCTAAGATGTTTGTTCATCATGTTTCCTACAATGTCAAAAAGGGCTTAACCACATTAGACATATGCAACACTAAAGAACACAATGGTGATACCTTTAATTATTTATTAAAACTATAGTAGGCATTAGAAATTAGTTTTTTATGGTAATTTACTAAAACCAAAATTATGGATATATTTATGAATAATCTTAACTTAGATTTAGTACATCACTTATTACTCCTTTGGCTAAGGTCATTTGATGGAATTACTGAAAAGGGGGTCCAAATTGAATGAAAATTAATCAAGTTTGTTATCAAGATATTTAAACTAGAGAATAACTCCTTAAAATAACCTAAATAACCCATGTTATTTGTCAATAATAATAATAATGTTATTGGAGATGGTGTGACCAACATCAAACAAATCCAAAACCCACCTAGATAATAACAAACTTACACCCAACCCTTTAACATAAATATTCTTGGTGATCAACCAAGATAGGAGAATCAAAAACATAAATTCACCTAATTTGGATAATATTATGAATCATTTTTATAAAATTTATCCAAAGCTAACATGATAATTTTACCAAACACCAGACCTTTTAAAGAAAACATTCCTAAACCTAATTGGTACACATAAGATGAATACTATGAGTACCATAGGATAAATGCACTCTACCAATAGGTTTATGCACCTTAAACATTATTTCCAAGATATTATAGATCGTGGGGACATTAAAATTTAAAATAATTCATAAAAACCATATACTAACCAAAATTTTGGGATATATCAAGACCCATTCCCCAAACATGAGTAAGAAAAAGGTAAACAAAATCAAGAACAACCCAAAGTAAGTAATGTCAACCAAATTATTCATATTTTAAAATCCATAATCAATTGTGTTGATTATATGCACAATCAAATCAATGTCATTACTTTAAAATTCCAAGTTTTTTCCATTACTAAAATGTGTTAAAAAAATTTACCATTCATAATGCATCATCATCCAATGTTGAATGCAAGTACAACATTATCAATCATCTTGAGAAGACAACTGCTAACATTTCCATATTGTAAATTTTTAAGACTTCATTTGTTTATAAAGACATTTTATACAAAGTCTATTGTCCCACAAGATATCAACCTCTCAAGTTTTCAAGCGTTAGTTGGCAATTTGTCCACTAGCAATGAGGTTACATTCGAACATTCTGATGTCTCCCCTTTAGGATCTATTCACAATATTATATTGTCTATAAAATATATTTTCTCTAGCCATAAGGTAAAGAGGATGTTTTTAGATAATGGCTCAAGATTAAATTTGTGTACACTGAGGTTAATTAAGCACTTAGGATATTCAATAATATAATTAGAAACCAACATCATTATCATAAAGGCATATGACAATAATGAGAGGTAATCTATGGGTAAAATTTATCTTCCTTTGATGGTGGGGTATGTTATAAAATAAACAATATTCCATGTGCTTGATCTTGATTTACCCTATAACCTACTTCTTGGATATCCTTGGATACATTGAATGAAAACCATACCCTCCATTCTTCACCAATGTTTGAAATTTTTCCATGATGGTATGTAAGTAATAATTCAAGTTGATCCTCAACCTTTCTAATATTACAAGCTATTGGAAGGTCAATATCAAAAATCTCTTTATCTCCCAATTATTGATGAGAGATTCACTCACATTGAGGAACCACCTACACTTGAGAATTATGTCCATCTTGATACATTATTTCAAACACCTCCCCTTGGTGGTTGGATAAACACACCAACTACTTTCATTTCCATTGAAACACCTTCCACCTATCAAGCCTCTAATTGACAACCATCCACCATTAAAGCATCCAATCAACCATCTATTTCCAAATCCACTCCATCCTCTTCATCCCATTCAAAATAATTTGAAAAGGAATGAATGAATACATAATCTAATATTTTAATTATACGAGTATAATCCAATTTATCTCAATATTCTATCAGGTTAGTATCTCTTAATAATATAGTCATGACACCGCATGATGTAGCACCATTTAATCATATAATCTATGTATATACCATCTTGTGCCCACTAAAAATATATCTCCTTATATGGCCTTCAAGTGATTTGGTCCACCATTACCTCATCTAAGGATCTATTGTAAAAATTTAGATCTCTTATATGTGATCTTCAAGTCCATATAACAACATGTCAACCATACACAATCGACTCATCCACTACTCTAGTGTTCATATGACCAATTGGCCATTCCACAGTAATATTCTCCCAACACCATACCTATAATAGATTTAAAGGACCTATCTCCTTCCCATCTGAATACACTACATGATGTAAATCTATGTACAAGTATGCCAATACACAAGGCCCCCATGTAAACCTCTTTACCATCTTCATCATATCACCAATAACATATAATAAACTAATTAGACATAGCCTACCCCTATTATTAGGTATCATAATGCCACTGATAATAGACATGAGCATAAAAATCAATGAAACTACCCTTAAGGTCATTCATGTATCTATATTCATGCCACCCCTCATAACTGGAATCAAGTTCTCACTAGAAATATTGTAGAGTGTAGTAGCATATGATACCTCTACCCAATACCCTATGTCTATTGTATCAATATCCCTACAATATGACATACATATTCCAACATCATAGTAATCTCATCTATCAGTAAGTGAAATGTGTTCATCTCACTATTTCACCTCTCTTATAAAGTAATTAGTAATTCCCTATCTACTTGAATCTCTAGCATCTGAGCAATGTAATATATCCATGTCACCTCTAGAACATCAGACTCATACTTAATTAAACTCACAATCCTAGACAATGCTTTCAATCTCTGATCCCATGCCACCAACATTTTTAGTACCTCTTACAAAAATCAAACATAATAGCACAATTTTAATCTCATAAAAACCTAAATTATCTAAATCATCATCAACACATTTATTTATTTAATTATCATTTTCTCATCTACCTTAATTGCATGTCTATTTATTTTCTAACGAGCCCAGTTCTTCAAACCCTAGTAATTTCATAACTTTATTTTACCAATTTTGATACCTTATGGAATGATTTCATTGTAACTCACCCCAATTTCATAATCACAATGATTTCACTACTCCGTTCATAAAATTTTCTATCCATTTGAACCATTTCACAACTCTATATTATGGTTTCATAATTTTCCTAATCTAATTTCTCCCAAGAGAATTTGTTACTAACATAAATGATTTCACTACTAATTTTAGTGATTTTGTGACTACTTATTATGAATTCACAAATCTCTTATTTCTTTCCTACCTACTGATTTCTCTACTTGTAGAATAATTTTTATATACCAATTACTGATTTTGTGATTTCACTTGATGATTTCATAGCTCTCATTGTCAAAATCATAGATGGAAAAACTAAAAATTCATTCAAATCAACTTTAAATAGTAATAAATGATTAAAAAAATCAAAAAAATATGGCTCAAATTTGTACTTATTAGAGGCCCACTCCTCTTAGGTTTCTGATGTCTCCTCATGTACTTGTTGTGGTGCTAGTGAATGGGATACAATCCATTTTCTCCATGAACCTATAACACAAACCACTTTCTTCACAACTCACTATAGAAATATAATTTGCATAAATTAATTTCTAATTCCCCCTCCCTATATTTATAGTCTACCCATCCCATTCAAATACTTTGTCCCTCCAACTCATCATTTTCACATTTTCACACATTTTTCTCTAAATTTTAGGCCAATCTTAATCAAAATACTATAAATCTTTATCCATTACTTGAAATTATTTATTTGTAAATATTTCACTTGAATTGGAATGTCTATATTTTTCATTTTCTATCCCATAGCTTACCATTGTTGGGATATATTGTTACCAAATCTATTCATGAGACCGTTTAGTCTAATCACCTTTTAAAATGTATAGTCATAAAGTGAGAAATATTCCTTTTCCAATCATTTCTCTAGTTCTAAACTAAAGACAACATATTTATACTTCTTAATTATGTAAGTATGATATCAATTATAGAACTTTGTTTTATTTATGGTCTTCATTATCATCACTTCATAATTTTTTCCTCTTATTCATTTCAAGAATTCCCTTCCTTTCGGCATGAATACTTGAGGGGACATCATCACATTCATTTTCATTCATATAGGGTAAATTTTTCTTCTCGATCATTAACACTCTACTTTTTCTACTATTCTTCAAAATAATATTTATTTTTAACACCATTTCAAAGAGGTCCAAATTTAGACACCTAAACTTCATTTAGTGTCAAAATACACTTTGACACACTAACTCTTCTTCTTCCTCAAATTCAAATTCAAATTTACATCATCTCCCTCCAAATTCAAATACTTAAATAATTCTTAATTAATCAATTATGCACACTTTTAATCCACATTTAATTAATAAATTCATATTTTTTACCTCGCCTAAAAATCCTCCACCTTTATCTCTCTCACATGTAAACTCATCCAACCAATACCTTTACTTCTTCAACTACGCTACGAGTCACCCCTTGAATTGTAAAATAACTTGACCCATTCTTGATGAGTTAGCTAACTAATTCCATTTTCCTCTCAACTAATTGAACTGGTCATCATCCTCATGGATTAGGACTCATTATCCACCATTTATTATTCAAATAATTAGATATGTTGAAATAATCCTTTTCAGACTAATCTACTTTATAAAATTCTGTAAATATGCATGTAATCCATCAGTTTCAATCATCCATATTAAATATAATGAAGTGATATCAAATTATCAATTGAATTCATAGTGAATCATAGCCATCAAGAGTGCATTTAATTATAAAAATTATTCATATTCCCCATTTGTGTTGGAGAAAATATTTAACATACACATTCCACATAAAGATTAAATCTACCATTGATTGCACAATAGAGAAGGTGATGAACTCTGCATGTGTATGTAACTAGTTCTTATACCATTTATTAGTTTAGTTACATCTAGATTTATTTCATATAGTTTTAGTTATAATATAGGTAAGGATAGATATAATAAATTACTCTCCTCATATTATTCATATTAACCACCTTCTCATCATGTATGTTAATGTTAGGATCTATAGAAATTTCAAAATTATTGGTAGTTGGAGTTTGGGGAGTATTAGGTTGATGATTTGAAAGGAGATCCTTGTAAATATCTAAATGAGTATTTTCTTGATTAAGGGATTCACATTTATTTTTGGTTTCATGATCCTTAACTACCACTTCATAAGCTTTTTGTCATGTACGCATGTGTGATTCATGATCAAAACTAGGTCCAAGAAGATATTCCATAGCAAATTTTCTTAATTGGCAACAAGTATCATGAGAATTCATAACTTTTATGATACCAAAATAATTAGTGTGTATCATACCAATGTTTTATAGGGTGGGTGTAGAGTGGATTATGAGAGTTGGTTAGTCAAGCATTAGTCCAAGAAATCAAAAGAAAATGCACAAAGAGCTAATTAAATCAATCCATTCTATTTATATGGGGTTTGTTAATAACAATAAGTTTAAAATTAAATAAAGTAAACCATTACCTTCCAAAGTGACTCAATTTCTCAAAATATGCTCAAAAACATGTTCTCCCCTTGATCAAGAATTCTTATCTTCATCAATAATGGTGGCAAAACTCCTCCAATGTCTAAAGAACATTCCATAAAACCAAGGCTCATGATATTGAAAATATCTAATTACCTATCAAATGAAGATAATCCAAATATAAATAATATAATAATCAAAACACAAATGAGTTTTTATGATATTTTAGCATTATAACATTACAATAATTGAGCTTAAAAATGATGTTCTATGCCCTCCTATTTATAGATTTTTTAGATTGATCAAGATCAACCATGACTATCCATCTAAAGATTGAAATGTGTGGACATGAATTAATATAATATTTTTAATTAAATCCATAAATATCCTCATCATTATTTCAAAATAATGGGCATTAATGAGGCATGTGAGGCATTAAAGAGGCATGGGATACCCATAATCTTGATATTTTATGCATTTATGGCTTATAGATGCCACCCCATAGATGATGTCACTAGGTTATGCAGATATTAAGAATCAATTTACAATATTTAAATAATCAAAAACTTCCATAAAAAATCCACTTAAGATCTTGATTTGACTTAATTAGCCTTAAACAAGATTAATCAATATTTGTGTAATTTTTTGGAAATTGGCCCTCAATTAATCAAAATGATCAGAAAGTCATTTTATTGGGTTATAATTTGACTAGAGAAGAATTGGAATGTGATGTTATATGTGTTGAAATGGTATTCCCATTTAGGATGTTTTTGACACAAAATAATAAAGGTACATGATGTGTACTAATGAATTAGAATAAAAGAGTGATCTAGAGCACAAAAACGTAAAATCATCATTTTGACTCAAAATGATTTGATCAAAGTTAGGTATCCCATAAAATTCATTTCCCAATTTAGGGATACATTATCTTAAATTGGCACTTGTAAATTACAACTTTGAACCATTTAGTGCATTTTATGGATTTTTACCTAATTTATGCATTTTGGTGCAATTTGAGTAAGATTGACAATTTCAACACAAATATTTTTAGGGATTGGATGTCTACATTTTCCCCCTATTTGATAAGGTGTATCAAGACATTCAAGAGAAACAATGTATTTTAAAATAAAAGAGTTATCAAAAATAAATTAGAAATGACCCATGATACCCCCTCAAGAGGACATACTAGGATGAAAGAGAAGGATGGACTCTTGAAAAGAGAGGAACAATGAGAGATTAATCCATGCAATAGATCACATCCAAATGAGATAATTATTTCATGTGTGGTTACCATCAATGACCAAAATATAATTATAGGTATAATGGGCCCTAAATAAGGGGGGAATGGGAAGGATTCAATCCAAACATATAAGCGACACACTTTAAACATACCCAATTTGAGAGTGCAAGATATGTGCTTATGACATTGGTAAATCCCAAGACAAGTTGCACACTAAAATTTAACATCATGGGAAAAATTGTGGAGATATTGTAATTAGAGGAAAAATAGAATATGGTCTCCATAAAGAGATAATAATAAGTGCCCCCATTAAAGCATATTTGATTATGATAAGATAGTTGTGCCCTAATAGGGCTAGTTTTGATCATGATAAAGAATAAATAATGGTTTGCCCCTATAGGGATGATTTGATTATATTGTTGTTAATATTTTATGCCCCCAACATGGGAAAATTAGAAAGCAATTATCTCAATAATATAACCAAAAACATAGATTAAAGTGAGTGGGTGCAAACATAGATGCGATGGTGGAATGGCTTAGAAAAAGCCATAAAAAACCAAGCATATGAGAATGCACAAAGTGATTAAAGAGATGAAAATAAGAATGAAGATGGCTAAGTTGACTCAATATGTATAAGACAAATAGATGTTGCTTACATAGTTCTATGGATGTATGTTCCAACATGAACTTCACGACAATATAGTTCTCCTAGAAATAGAAGAGAATAGAATGAAAGATGAAGAAAAATGGCCAAAGATTGATTAGAATCATAATGTATGTGAAGAGATGCACATCTGATAATAGATTATAATTGATAAAATTCATGGTACCTAGATTCTTAATTTCATATCATGAGCCTAGATTATGCATAGTGTTCTTGAGAACTATTCATCAGATCAATGTTGATGTTAAGTCTTCGAAACTAGAGCACAAAGTGCTTTCTATAGAAAAAAAATTAGGTAGTATAAGTATGAAGAACTTTTAATGACATGGAATTTCAAATGTGTGGAGCTAGTTCAAATTTTAATACCTATAACTAAGGATAATGGTAAAGAATGACCAAAACTAGAGTTACAACTATTTACATTTAAAAAAAAATTAAAGACAACGAAAAAGATAAACATAAATGAACCTAACTTAAAATCAAGATATTAAAAATAAAGACTTAAAGAGGAATAAGAATGTTTAAAAATGAAAATTAAGAACATCTTAACAACATGGGATCAAGATATGAATAATCAAGATATATGTGGTCCATCAACATGCTCTTGAACATAAAAGAGAAAATCAAAATCAAACAAGGAAACACAAGACCAAAATGAGACAAGAAGTAATAAAAGGAGAAAAGGAGAAAAAATAAATGGAGAGGTGTGAAATCACAATAAAACACCAAGAAAACACAACAAAACACTAATAAAACTCAAATAAACACACAAAAACAAAAACCAAGTTATTGCGGTTTAAAGATAATTGTTCATGCATGTGTAGTAGAGGCATTAATTTCCAGCACAATATAACAAAGAACAATGACAAAAAAGTTGTTCTCTAATTAAAGAGGAACAATGACAGAAGAAATGGGGGAAGATAAAAAAGGAAAAGGTTGGTCGAGCTATCTCCATATGTACAAGACAAGTGGATGTTGCCTACATAGTTCTATGGACACATGTTCTAAAATGAACTTTAGGCCAAATGTAGTTCTCCTAGGAAGTGGTATATAAGAAAAGTTTATGAACAAAAATATATGATTAATTTTGTAGAAGAAAATTGAAGACTTGACAAATGAGACTGGTCTTGTAAAACAACAAGGTGGTGGGATGAGAGAAAATAATCTGGTAAAATGACAAGTACATGAAATAAGCTAATTAACATAATGGAAAGTCAGCAGGATAAAATGCTTGAAAAATGGATAGAGCATGAGGAAAATAATGTACATAATCAAAAGATAATATGTTTATTTTTTTTGTGAATTAGTTATCTAATGTTTTTGGTATTTTTAGGATAAAATATGCATAAGGTGGGACTAGCTAGTCAAGGAGATGCTCATATGAGAGTAAAAGTTCCAATATAATAGATAAGGTATCTATAATGGCACATGCTCACAAATTGGTGAGAGTGAGATCCTAATCAAGGAACCAATGGCTACAAAGAGTATAAAATGTAATATAAAATAGTGTGTAGTACTAAATCAATCTAAAGAACTATGTGGCAGACAAAGGGCCTAAGTGGAAATGGTGTTCTTGTTCACTTGTCTATATAATAAGTTATAAAATACTATCTTAACTAAACTAATTTATATAAATGGCATCAAATTAATTCATAATAAATAATAAGGATCATAATTGGTTGAGGGATAAAAGTGTTCAAGCTTAAAACATGCCCAAGGCATAACAAAGAATATGTTTCTCCAAGAGAATGGACCAAAGAATAGGGTCCAACATTTGGACAATCCAAGGTGGGATAAATAATAGGGTTATATTTTGAGAATGGTTCAAATAATATGGTTCTCAAAGATAATGGTAGAGAATAGGATAAAATGTGTTTAGAGTGCCAATAGTTCAAAGCCTTTACTATCCAGAGTTGTGAAGATTGGTCTAAGGTAGTATAAAATGTGTTTAGGTAGGATAAAATTACTTCAACACAAGTTTCACCCCATGTCAAGGGTCTTGTAGATATTGATTCAAAGTTTTTTATGCATATAACCACTTAAGATGCATAATGTTCATGGGTTCTAGAAGTTCATCACCATTTGGTTTAACCAGTCGATATGCCCCTGATCTATAGTTCACTATCATGACATATGGTCCCAACCAATTAGGCTAAAACTTACCTTTATTTTTATGTTTAGCATTTATTTTCTTTTGTTTATATTTCAAAACCAAATCAACAATCTCAAACTCCCAAGGGAGAATGTGCTTGTTGTAACTTCTTTGCAATCTATTCTGGTAGGCCTGTAAGTTTTCTAGGGTAACCAAATGCTTACCATCAAGAAGTTCTATTTATTACAGCCTTGAGAATTTATATTCTTCATAATCTTCAATGTGTTCTAATAATACTCTCAATGGTGGAAGATGATTATTGATTGGGATAGTAGCTTCTATGCCATAAACAAGGGAGTATGGAGTGGCTCTTGTTGGGGTTTAATGTCTGGTTCTATAAGCCTAGAGGGAAAGAAAGAGTTGTAAGTGCTAATTATGTCTAGAATAATTGATAATCTTCTTTAAAATGGCTACAATGGTTTTGTTTGATGCTTTGGCTTATATATTGCCTTTTGGGTTATATGGAGTTGACTTCTTATGCTTGATCTTGAATTTCACATAATGAGATTTTAAATCTTAGTTTACAAAGGATCCACCATTATCAGATATAAGATAGGTTGGGATTCCATATCAATAGATGATATGGTAATGGATGAATTTGGAAATCTACTTCTCAATGATGTAAGTGAGAGGAATGGCCTCAATCCACTTAGTAAAATATTTAGTAGTATTTAGGATATGTATATGGCAATCTGAATATGTTGGGTTTATTTTCTCAATGAGATCAAGTCCCCATGTTGAGAATGGCTATGGTGTTTTTATTGGCTATAGTGTTAGAGAAGGTGCATGTATCAAGTTTCCATGTTAATGATAAGGAACACACTTCTTCACATAATTGCAAGCATCGGTCTCCATTTTTGGCTAATAGTAGCTTGTTATAAGGAGCTTATTTTCTAAGGCTACACCATTGGTATGGTCCCCACACATTCCTTCATAAACCTCCTTCAAATCTAGTTTGGATTCTCTCAAAGATAATAATTAAGAAGCATTCCATCATATCCTTTTCGATATAGCATGTTCCCAAGGATGGTACAACATGTTAAGTGATTAAGGAATAATTTACATTGGTTATTATAAAGTTTTGGTGAGAATACATGATCATGGAAGTAATTATAAAAATCTTGGTACCATGGTAGTTTAGGAGGGAGATTGAGACTAGCAATGGTGCATACCCTCTCTGAATCTAGCAAGACATGTGCAGCATGTAGAATATTTTGAATTAGGAATTGATACTCTTTAGCATTTCCATCCATATGTAACATGGAACCAATCATCATCATTGCATTGATGGATCTATTTTTTTCTCTTATAACTTGTTCAAACTATAGATATTTAAAATGTGTCTTGAGGTTGTCAACAATTTGCTTGTAAGGAGCAAGCTTGTCATCTCTCATTTGATACTGATCAATGGTGTGATTGATGATTAGATGTGAATCACCATATAGATTTAATCTCTAAATATTCCATTGTATGGAAGGTTAATTTTGATAATCAATGCCTCATACTTGACCATATTATTCGTATAATTAAATTATATATGGAATGCTTTGGGAATCAGATCCCCTTGTGTAATAAAAAATATACTAGGTCTAGATTCCATGGGATGTAAAGGATCCATCAAAATACATCTTCCATTTTTTATATTCATATGATTCTTGTTCTATTGACATAATAGAATCATTTAGGAAGTCAAATTTGAGAGGTTGAGTATCCTCAATAGGAGCTTCGACAAGCTGGTCAACAATTACTTGTCCTTTGATTACCTTTTGTTTCTAATACTCAATGTAAAATTCACTTAGGATCATAACCCATTTATCCATGTGTCCTTTAAGATTTTATTGGAACAATAGGAATTTGAGAGGGTCCACCTTGGTGATGACAATAGTTTTATTATTTATCATATAATGTTGTAATTTCTGGGTAGCAAACACCATAGATAAACACACCTTCTCAATAGGCATATAATTATGTTCATGAGCCACCAAAGTGTGGCTTAAATAATATACTATATATTATTTACCTTAATCATCATGTTGGGCTAAAATTACACCCACTGAATGATTTATTGCTGATATGTAAAGAAGTAGTGGTCTTCTAGGTGTTGGTGGTCTCAAGACTGGTAGATTGACCAAATATGTCTTAATTTTCACAAATGCTATTCAAAAATATTCATCCCATTGAAAATTTACTCCCTTCTTCAAGATATGGGTAAATGGGTGGCACTTGTCTACCAATTGAGAAATGAACCTGCATATAGATTGGATCTTTCCTTGCAAGCTTCATAGTTGTTTAAGATTGTTTGGTGGAGGCATTTTCACAATAGTCTTTAATTTTATAGGTTTGACTTCAACCCCTCTTTTTGATATAATTAAACCTATAAATTTCCTTGATGTGACTCGAAAGACACATTTCTTAGGATTTAGGCAACCTTTATATTCACAAAGCCTCTCAAAAATTCTTAATAGAACGTTGAGATGTCTAGCTCTTGTTCTTTATTTTACTAGTATATCATCAACATATTCCTCAATAATATCATGCATCATGTTATGTAAGATGAAAGTCATGGCATGTTTATATGTGGATCTAGTATTCCTCAAGCTACATAACATGACTTGGTAATATAATGTTCCCCATAAAGTGGTGAACATAGTCTTGTGTTGATCCTCTTGGGCTATCTTAATTTGATTGTATCTAGAAAATCCATCCATTAAGGACAACATCTCATACCTAGTAGTCCAATAAATGATCATGTTGATGTTGAGAAAATAAAAATCATCTTTGGGGCATGCTTTATTGATATCTCTAAAATCAATGTAAAGACATATACCCATGGTCTTTTTATTTACTATAACTACGTTTGAGATAAATTTAGAGTAATCCAGTGGCCTAATAAAACTTGCTCGTAAAAACTTTTCCAATTCTACTTTAACCAATAGGGTGATGCGTGGATGCATCTTCCTAAATTTTTTCTTGTTGGGTTTAGCATCGGGATGGACAATAAGGTAATGCACAACCAAATATAGGTTTAAGCCTAGCATGTCAAAGTATTCCCATGCAAAGATGTCAATATAATACCTTAACAAGGATATAATTTGTTTACGTTCTAATTCAGTAATGGAAGCTTCAAGATAAACAATTTTGGGATCCTCATAAGCTCCCAAGTTCACTTCTATCTTATTTTCCACAAGAAGTGTGGATCCATATTCTATAATTATAGGAAAGGTATGATCATGATCATCTTCTTCTACCACATCTTGTTGTTCCTCCCAAAGTTTTGGATAGTGTGATGAATAAAAATCTACCATCTTAGGTAAAGGCCAAGTAGCAAAAACCTATAGAAAATTTAGAGAAAGATGCTTAAACATTTTTTGTTATTATGAAGATATGTTTTTACTTACTATAGAAATTAGGCTAGATGAACCTTCTACATCCTGAGGGGATGAGTAAACTTTCCTACCTAAGAGCACTTGAAATAGGTTTTTACTCAAAGGCTTGTCTTTTTATTTACTTTTTCCCTGATCGACGAGTGTCTCAAAGAGGTTTTCAACCAAATATCTTGACGTTTGTTCTTTATTGTCACCAAAAAAGTTTTCCTACTCTCCAAAGTAGGTAGAATGGACCAATGAAAAATCAAATCCTTGTTTGTGATCACTAATGGGCAATCCATCTTTGAGGCCCATGTATTCTACAAGTGATTATTCATTCTAAACCTCATTGAGGAATATGATCAAATCTTGATGGTCCCAATAAATGAGGTTGGGATGGCAAAGTCATAGTTAATGATGACTACTTCAGGACAAGAAGATCTAATGGTAAAAATATAGTGTTCTACTTTAAGAAGGGAAACACCAATAGAATGGGTTCTTGCTTCAAGATGGGAAGATCTAATAGTAGGATATGTTTGTTTTTTAGTAAGGGAAGCTCCAATAAGTGTTATGGTTAAAATGGAATTGGAATCAAATAGGTCCATGCTAGTAAGCTCATTAAAAAGGCTATAATGGGATACTACTTCATTGCCAAGAGTCTTGTCACTAGTCACTTTAGAAGGGTCACTATCAAAAATTATGAGGTCACCCCCAGGAGGTATATATCCAAGACCATGATTCCAATTAAATACTCCATTTGATATGGGTTCTAATATTCCTTGCACTTGTGGATCAAGACCCTTTCTTGTATAATCAAAATGATCCATGATTTGGTTAGGGATAAGATACTTTGGATTCTAAAATCAATTAGCAAGGCCTTCAAAATATAACTAATCTGCCTCAATAAAATCTTCTCAATCTTTCTTTGGCAAAATAGTGGGAACAAACATCAATAGTGTTTTCCATTAATGTTCCTTATATTCCCAAATATGCTTAGGTCCATTAGGAGTGTTTGAAGGTTTAGGCTTATCGTATGTTTTAGGGAATTAGGGCAATTTTGTAACATGGAAGGCATCCTTTATATGGTACATGAAAATGCCCACATCTTTAATAACAACCTACTTCGTAAAGGCTATAGGAAATGGATTAGCTGAAGTGGAAGCTAGATCACTAGGGCTAATATAATTAGATGGAGGTGGATGCAAAACTATGGCTTTGTTATTTTACATAATGAATTCATAACCTAAACAATAGTTATAATTACAGAATCCAACCTCAAGATGTTTGTAGTATTGATATGGCTACTAATCAATGGGAATAGCAACCTCGATCCCATCATTGGGAAACTTAAGGAACTGATGGAGGGTGGAAGAAATTAATTGTAATTCATGGATCTAAGGATGACCAAGAAGTATGTTATAAGGAAGTTAAATATCCATAATATGGAATAATGTCTAGTGAGAAATAGACCCAACCATGACTGGTAACCAGATTGTGCCTAAAGATTCCCTTTCAGCATTGTTGTAAGCCTTGATTGTAATTTTTTTTGGTAGAATGTCTTTGTCAACATAGCCTAATAATCTTACCAACTTAAGAGATATGATTTTCAGCCCTGAACCATTATCTATAAGAACCCTCTTGATCTTATGATCTGTAATGATTATCTCAATGTATAATGGGTCATTTTTAATTTCTTCTTAACAACTCTTTTCTTTGAAAAGATGTTTCTTCACCTAAATGTCTCACTATGCCTTCTCATATAGGGTCAACATGTAGACATCCAATCCCTAACACTATTTGTGTTGAAATTGTCAATCTTACTCAATTTGCACTCAAATACACATTTTAGGTCAAAATCACTAAAAACAACCTAAATGGTTTGAACTTGTCATTCAAAAGTGCTAATTTAGGCTAATGTATCCCTAATTAGGGAAATGAATTTTATGTGATACCTAACTTTGATCAAATTATTTCAAGTCAAAATGATAATTTCACCTTTTTATGCTCTGGATTACTCCTTTTTTATAATTTGTTAGTACACATCATGTACCTTTGTTATTTTGTGTTGGTAAAATCCTAAATAGGAATATGGTTCTAATGCATCTAACATCACCTTCCAATTCCCTTAAGTCAAATTTCAATCCAGTAATATCACTTTCTAACCATTTTGATTAATTGAGGGGCAATTTCCAAAGATTTACATAGATATTGATTAATCTTGTTTAAGGCTAATTAAGTTAAATCAAGAACTTAAGTGTATTTTCCACATAAGTTGATTATTTCAATATTGGAAATTGATTCTTAATATCTGCATCACCTAGTGACATCATCTATGGGGTGGCATCCATAATCCATAAATACAAAAAAATATCAAGATTATGGGTCTCCCATGCCTCTTTAATACCCCTTCTTCACAAATAATTATGAGGATATTTATGTATTTAATTAAAAATATTAGGTTAATTCATGGCCACACATCTCAATTTTGAGATGGATGGTCATGATTGATCCTGATTAATCTCAAAAATATATAAATAGAAGGGCATACAACATCATTTTTAAGCTCAATTATTTTAATGTTATAATATTGAAATCTCTTGAAAACTCATTTGTGTTTTGATTATTGTATTATTCATATTTGGATTAGCTTCAATTGATAGGAAATTAGATAGTTTCAATATCATGAGCCTAGGTTTTATGGAGTGTTCTTGAGACATTGGAGGAGTTTTTCCATCATTGTTGATGAAGACAAGAATGCTTGATCAAGGGGAGAATATGTTTTTGAGTTGATTTTGAGGAATGGAGTCACTTGGGAAGGTAATGATTTAATTTATTTCATTTTTATCTTATTATTATTAGCAAACCCCATATGAATAGATTGGCTTGATTTAATTAGCTCTCTATGCATTTTTATTTGATTTCTTGGACTAATGTTTGACAAATCAAATATCTTAATCCACTTTACATTTTGGCATGCTCGGTGGGACCATGCATCCTTCTCTACACAAGGAAGACACTTTGTCATTTCTAGAAATACATTTTTGTCATTAAAAATTTATTAAACACCATTTTTATGCTTGTTTTCTTGTGTTTTTTGTGGACTCATAGGTCACACAGTGACCACTAACAGTTTGACCAACTATTGACAGTTGGGATACAAGGGAAAACCCATGTAATAATTATCTTTTTTGAGCATTTATCTAGTTTTTTAATAACAAATTACATGATTTAAGTCTTTTATTTGAATGTAAGCATGATCTAAAAGCTTTTTTTTAGATATTTTATATTATTTTAGGCTTGCTAAGTTTTTTTGAAAAATATTTTTCATCTAAATTTTTTGAGAAAATTCAAGTTTTCAGGGATTAAATTTGATTTTTAAGTCTCTAGTATGGTTCTATTTCCTTGATTTCACATGTTTCATTTGTAAGTTTTATTCTAATCAAGCTAAAAAGTGATTTTGACAATAATTTTGATGCCTTTGGGTCGACAGATGATCATCAATGGTTAGAATAAACACCGACAATCAATAAAACATTGAACACAGAGTAATCAGAGTAACCACCAATGGTCAGGACAACCACTGATGGTCAAATTGACCAACAAGGGTCACTATGTTTTTTTTTGAAAAACATAAACCCTAGAGATTAATTTACAAAGTTACTTGCCTCACACATAAAGTAGCTTCAAGGATAACAAAGTTTTGATCTTTTTCTTATAGGACCCATTTGAAGAAAACCAAGTCATGATTAAATTAGATATTTTTAACTCTCTTTTTTGTGTAAAAAGAATCAAAATATTTCATTTGGCACTTAACAAAAAATTTAGGGTGTTTTATTGAATAACTTTTGTGGTTGTTTCTTTCAAGTTTACAACATAAGGCCAAAGGGCCAAAGAACATCACCAAATTTTTTGATTTAAGTGCTTTAAAATTGAACACACTTCAAAGTTTATTTTTAATAGATTATTGCTTTGTTAGAATTGATTGTCAAAAAGAAAGATTGTGAATGTGTTTTGTCCCACCCACCCCCTTTAGGGAACTTGTGGGATCAAAAGCACTGTCTTTATTACAAAGTAACTTGGTCAAAGGTGTAAAAGAGAAGTTGTCAAGGTTCTCCCCAAGACCCACATGGATTGGGTGATCTAGAAACAACCTTAAATCTCTTTTACTTGTATTTTATTCTTGCATCTTGGCTTATGAGGGGGACTTTATTACCTCTTATAATTTCTATAGGGAAGCCTTAACCTAGGAATTCATCTCCCAACATTGTATTCAAACTCTCTCCATGAGAGGGTATATAAATTGGGATCACCCCACTAGGATCAAATATTTGAGAGGTTAAACCTTCTCCTAACACTGGGGCTAAGCCTAGGATGTATGATCATGTTGGGCATCACACTACACTGAGCAAGTGATGAATGCAATGGTTATAAAAAAGGAAAGACCTTTTCAAAATAATCCATATGGCATGGAACCAATCGATGTGTTGCTTCTCTTGCATTTTTATTTGAAAGTATTGTGCATGTGATCCATATAGAAACTTCAAAAACTTGCTAGTTTAGTTAACCCCACTTTACCATACATTATCATTTTAGGGATTAAAATGATTAATTAGTTGATTTGTCTTTGTTTTAGATTACTTGGTCTTGTTTTAGGTCAAAAATTGCTTGTTAACTAAAATGTCATAACCAAAACACATTGTCCACAATTTATTAAACAAGGAGGCATTACACTATCTAAGTAAAATTCATCTTTTCCTTATTCAAATTTGTCATCATAAACATTATGTCATCATTGGTCTAATTAGTGTAATTATGCTACCCATTTGAGTCTAAATCATTTTGAAAATTATCTTAAGTCCTTCATTGATAATTCACATTAAAATTAAACCTTTATAAGGGTTTATGTGTTAAATTGGGTTCACCATTTGCATATTAAACTTGTTTTAACTTGGGTTTAATTTTATATTTTTTTAATTGAGAGTCATTTTATAGACTCAAAATCACACTTATCATCTTTGGTGGACTCAAGTCATCTTGCATCTCGCTCATGCTTTGAGTCATAGAACACATTTTATACCATCCCCCTTCCTATCACCATGTGGAGGCATTGTTCTGCCCATTTTGTTTTAGTTTTATACTTTAGAATTCTTGCATGTTTTCACATCACGAGTTTCTTAGTTCGCATTATCTTATTCAAAGATCTTTCTTCTAATTTTTTAGTATCAACTCATCAAAATTAAAATAGATTTTATGGTATTGATGTATCACAAATGTATACATTTTAGTGTACAAGTCACACTCTAGATTTGTGAGTTATCATACCCTCTTCCAATCTATATGATTTTGACTTTGCCAAAAATTGAGTTAATTCATGAACCAAATCTTATAATTGTGTGTGGTTCCAAGACACCCTCCTTTTTAATAGTCTATTTGGTACTTTAGTCATTTATTGAAAAATAATATCAAACCCATACCTTGTTCATAATGTTTGTAAAACATTGATCTAGATCTAGCCAAATGTAAAGAATAACTCTTTTTAGACATGACTCAAAGGTTCACTCATAGTGGGGTTCCTTATCACCCTAGCTATGAGGATGAGAACTTTTATGATGGACAAGACAATTCTATTGTCTTTGAGGATGTTCCTAAAAATGTAGGATTTTAAGGGGATTATACTAAATACCAAGAGAGCCAAGATGAAGCACTTCTTAGGTTGATAGAATCAGGTGCTATATTACCCTCAAATTTTCCTATGGAAAAATTGCACACCTTGGTTAGAGAAGAAGAATAAAAATGGAAAGAGCAATATTTTTCACAAGTAGATATACCTTATTCTACTAACAATAGAAAATAAATACTTATAGAGTCAAAACCCACAAACCCATATATTATAACAAAGATCAAGATAATAAGTTAACAATATGTCAATTATCTTATTACGGACTTAACTAACTCATAGTTGCTACTTAAATTCACAATGTTTCTTTGAAAGATCAAAAAAATCTGGTTGAAAGTACGCAATAATCATTTGTTGGGAACATAATAGTAGTGGATCAAGGTAACCTAAATGAACAGTTAAAGATGCAAGAGACATTGAAAAATATTTCCTTAGAAATAGAACATACATTCTTTAATCATCATGAACCTCGTATCACTTTACAAAATTAGAGACCTAAACATTCAATTCATATTGAGGAGATCCCTGAAGATAATTTGGCTAGTTCATCTCAACCAACATAAAAATTGCTAAATAGACAAAGAATTTCCTAAAATCAACAAAACACTAGATAGCTAAATTCAGGGAATGTTTTACAATCCAATATTTAATAGCCTATCTACTTGACTCTAGGAGATAATCAAAACTAAGTCATAGATTGAAAGGTGTACAACCCTAATAGATATTCACAACAACAAGGGCACATTCCACCCCAATAATATCAATAATAGGGGCACATTCCACCCCAATAATAGTAATATTAGGGGCACATTCCACCCCAACAATAATACTAGGCACATGTTCTACCCCAAAAGCAAAATCAGGGGCACATATCACCCAAAGAACATCATAACCAATCCGTTAATGCACAAAACATGTAAGAGTGGACCTCCATAAAGGAGATTTTGTAAAGATTAAAGACAAACATTAGAGTCAAGAAGTATAAATTTGATGGGATATGTCTATATCCATTAAATTTATCCATTCTCAAAACCCCCTTTTACCTCATTTTTAGGCACCAGAATTTGATAAATATAAAATAAAGGGAAACCCACATGAGCACATATAAGAATTTTTCATCTTGTGACAAGAATTTACTTATAATAGTGAGTACTTACTATGATTATTTCCATGAAGTTTAGCGAGATAGGATCTTGATTGGCTACTTAAACTTCCCAATGGATCAATTATGGATTGGAATGACTTCTCTAAAAAGTTTTTCAACCATATATCATACAACATAGAGCAAAAATTTATAATTATTGACTTGTGTAAATCCAAGCAATGATATGGAGAAAGTATCTCTACATATTTACAAAGATAGAGAGCATTGGCTTGTCACTTTCAACATAAATTTCTAGAAAAATAATTGGTGGATATATTTGTATAAAAATTACATCATGAGGTCATACACAATCTACATCTAGCTTCTTTTAAATCATTAAATTAAATTATTGACAAAAGGGTGTAGATTGAGAAGGCTCCTATTACTAAGGGTCTTGTCAAGATTTGCGTGTAAGGCCAAATTTAAAATTAGGCCCAATCATCTACATAGAATGTTGTGCAAGATAAGCCTAAAGGATTTAACAAGAACAAGAACATGGTTATAAATGGGGTGACTAAAGTGCAAATGTACAAATGGTGTAGGCTCTGCCTCTTCCAAACATATAATTAACTCCCCCTAATCCACCAACTAATTTGTAGAGACAACTTCCATGTAGAACATTTCATAACAATTTTAGAGTCTTTATCAAGTTAGGAGAGTAGATTGAAATAGTGATTCAAAATATCACAGAATGTAATTTGATTGTATGAATATTACCAAGGCCATTTCCTCAAGATCAACCAAAACCAAATTGGCACAAAAATAATGAGTAGTGAAACTTCCATCGTGTAGTTGGTCATGGTGCATATTGTTATGTCCAATTACAACACATCATTGAAAAATTAATTGAAGTGGTGAACTAGAGATTAAGATAACCCATAATTAGGACACAAATTGAGATATGGAAATCCACAAAGACCCCTTTCCTCGATATAATCCATCACCACCAAGAAACAATCAAAACCAAGGTCAGAATCAAGGATAGAGGTAAAATCAAAACCAACATCAGGGTCAAAATTAAAATAAGCATAATCATGATCATAATGCCCATGCTAATAATGTGGCTTATAAAAACATGTATGACTATAACAATACTTTAGGGCACATTTTTGATTCCCACATTACACACTATTACTATGAAATCACATGGACAATATTGTATTCCTCACAATATAGGACCCATCATTATAGGATCAACACTCTCTTCCCATAGTATTACCACATCAAGTTCATGTAGTGTAATTGTAACTCCATTTTCATCGATTACTATTTTTGAATATAAACACCCTTCTTCTAATTATAAATGCTCCTCATCAACTCAAAACTATAGCAATACAACTAGATACCCATGAGTCACCATCCAAGGCCCTTTGGCCTCCTCTTCTAATTATAATAACTCCTTGACACATTCAAAACTAGATGCATGTGAGTCACCATCTAGGTCCATTTACCCTCTTCTTCCATAGAACCTAATTAGAAACTTTTGCCAATGGTCCCAAAGCCAAATATTGTGCCAATGAAGGCTAAAACAACTAAATCCATAATCAAATAGCCTTATAGTCTAACAGATGAATTAAATAAATCCCTTGCATATATTTCTATCTTAGATCTCTTTCAGACATTTGAAGCCTATAAAAGTATTCTAAATAACCTTTTGAAATAATCCACTATGCCTACTAATATAAACTCAGTTCACTTCTAGAACCTAGTTGAACATTTGTCTTAGTTTTGGCAAATCACGTTTGACCAAAAAGACATGTCAACTCTTGTCCCAAATCACAATAACCCATTATACATTGAGATAATAATTGAAAATCATAATAGCAAGTGGGTTCTTATATACAATGGTTGAGGTTTGAACATCATATGTCTCAAGTTGGTATGATGATTGGGCTTTGCTAATAAAGACATTCAGCTAAAAATAATTACATCAAGGATAAAGATCTTAGGGTGAAGGTCAATGAAGATGATTTTTAATCTATGCTAAGGAAAGTGGTTTATGGATATCTATATTACTTACTAGAGAAAATGTAAAAATAGGGTGAGAATTATTAGAAATTGATGTTGAAAGAATAGGCTCTGTGAGATTACTTAGATTAATATATTGAATGTTATGAATAGAATCATAGGTATCTATAACACCATCATTTGTTACATGTCTATTTTTAGCTTTCATAAAGATTCAAGTTTGTTTGTTAGGGTATGAAGGATAAAATTATCATATAATAAAGTCTTGATGTTTAGATTGGTCAAGGGATTCTTTTAAATATTGAGGAGAAAGAGTCCTCACATGATATTGTAATTTGGAGTGAAGAGTAATAGTAAATAAGTGAAATAGATTATCATCTGACATGTTATGTTCAACTTTTTTAGACAAGACTTTCCACCATTTAATGAATACTTGGGTTGTTTTATATTATTATTTATAGTTTATAAAATGAGCTAGGTTATTTTTAGGAAGATCATTAGTTTGGAATTATTGAACCAATACATTGACTAAGTCTTACAAGCTAGAGATAGAATAAGTTTTGAGTTGATTATACCAATCTAGAGTGTCACCTAAAAAGTTTTTTGCTAAAATATTAGTTGTGGTGAAATATTGAGTTTAACCTAATATTTGTATAAGTTTCTAAAAGCTTTCAAAATCAAGGTTGGATTAGTGGATCCATTATAGGTGATAATAGAAACTATGCCACCTATGTCAAATTTTTCAATTTGATGAACTATAGGTTCATTTTTAAGTGGTTATTATCTTTGTTAAGAAATGAAGGTTATGGTATAAGGTTACCATGTGCATATATAAGGGGTTGGAGGGGAATTAGTAATTTTCACCCCCATTGTGTAGGTTGAGGATGATTTTGGAAATGCATTAGTTTATTTTAAGTTTGCATCATTTAATTAACACTATTAGTTTGAAAGTTATACATTTGATTTAAATTTTTTAATAATAGCTGATAAGTATTGATGATATTTTTCCTAGTGGAAGTATCATGGGATGCATTAGTAGTATGTAAGGAACTAATAGTTTGAGATGCACTAATAGCTTGAGATGAACTTGTAGTTATATGAATTTGAGAATTAGTGTGAGTATTTTGAGAAAACCCACTAAAGGTCATGCCTACCATGTTTATAGTAATGGTTGTCATGGAAGATGAATAAGGCATGGAAGATGTTTTCATGATAGTATATGAAGGCATGAGAGAGGATAAAGGTGTGGCAAAAGTCATAAAATGACTTGCTCCAAATCCTATAAAAAAGCTAGGTAAAGGTGATTGGGGTAATCCAATGTGAGGTCCAATCTTGAGGTTACAGATGAATGTTGAATCTTTACCTTAATGTTGAGGGCTTTTAGAAATCAAATTCATCCTCTACCATAGGTATGAATAGAGGATTAAGAGCAGTTGAATGGGGAGTAGTTCCATAATTAGTGGTTCTAGTAGTAACATGGATATTTATAATATCAAGATTATCTACTGCATGATATGGTAGATGTATCTTAGATTTTTTATAAGGATTAGTTAGACTCATCATGTTATTTTGGTTTTGTTATATAGATTCATCAAATAGATTTTTCATAATGAAAAACTTATCTAGACACTTAATAGAGAAGTGAAAGTATTAAGGATTTAAAATAATTGAAATCAAGTTTATCAATCTAGTTTTACTATCAGGTTATAGAAAAATTTGGAAAAATACTAAATCAAGCTAGTTGATCTAGTTGAAAAAATAGGAAAATAGAATAGTCTTTAAGCTGACTAGATCGAGCTAGTTGATCTAATTAGAAGGATATGAAAATAGAATAGTCTATAAATTGACTAGATCATGTTGGTCAATCTAGTTGGAAGGATGAGAAAACATTGGAAGGATAGGAAAATATAATAGTTTGTAAACTGACTAGATAGAGATGGTTGATCTAGTTGGAAGGATAGGAAAATAGAACAATATGTAAACTAACTAAATTGAGTTGGTTGATCTAGTTGGAAGTATAGGAAATCAAAACAATTTTCAAACTAACTAGATCAAGATGGTCAATCTATTTGTATGGATAGGAAAATAGAATA
The DNA here is from genome assembly GCA_037957365.1 of Torreya grandis. NCBI lineage: Eukaryota > Viridiplantae > Streptophyta > Pinopsida > Cupressales > Taxaceae > Torreya > Torreya grandis. The sequence continues at coordinate 1,981,676 of JARHVA010003199.1, forward strand.
ATATTTAAACTAACTAAATCAAGCTGGTCGATCTATTTATAATTACATGAAAACATAATAGTATACTAGATTGAGTTAGTAAATCTAGTTATACAGTTTAGAATTTTTTTGGAATTGTATTAAAACTAGATGATTTAGTTTTAAATATATAAATTAATTTAAACACATAGGAAACTAAATCTAACTAGTTGATCTAGTTGAAACACATATCACATAACTTGTATCAATACTGGATAATATAGTCTATAATATACATGAAATGGTAAACAACAAGCAATAAAAGTGTAATTTTTGAAACTACTAATGCTAATTAATTATCTAAAAAATAATATTAAGAAATTTTAACTAAAAGTTGTATTTGGTAATGTAAGATTCTAAAGATATTATTTTTTCCATTGGATGGCCATAACCTAATGTTTTAAAGTGATAAATATGGAAGAAGTGCCATTTCCATAACCCACTAAACATAGTTTCATGGGTAAGTTGGAAGTAACTTCTTGGCACTAGCTGATCCATCACATAATCAGATAGATGATTATATTCCTAAGATTCAATATAAATAAATATCCTAGGCATTTCCTAAATACTGTGAGGTATGTGGAAAATAAATACCATGTTTAACTCTATATTATGGCTATGAGTATTATGTAAATCCCATCATGCCAAAATATCTATAAATGATAGACAAGGACCATAAATAGAATATCATGAATCCCTTTAAAATAGTAGCTAAGTAGTTTTAAAATTACTAGTTCATAGTTTCTAAGGAAAACTAAACAAGATGAAAATAAAGGTGAATAATAATTTATCAAAAACCAAATTGTAATTCTTTTGAAATAAAATAAACAAGGAGCCAACAATTTAGAAAATAAAAGTGATTGTAATTACTTTGAAAATATAGGTTAATTTCCTTTGTTTATGTTATAAATTGAAACATATTAAACAAGATTAATAAGGTCAATCTTGTTAGGCAAATAATAAAAAATGGAATCAAGTTAGTCAACTCAGTCTATTACAAAATAGACCTAAAAAAATGAAACTAATTAGGTCAATTTAGTTTTATGGTAGAAGACAAACACATAGATGGATAAAACAGGTCAATCTAGTTGAGTGTGTGGGTACAATTTTACATAATTGAAAAACTAAAGAAAAAACAATACATAATTTTAATTTTAACTGAAAAGTAGGAAATGCAATATACTTAAAATTGACAAAAGTGGAAGTAATAAGTTGTTAAGAATTAACCTAAAGGATAAAACAAGATCGACTAGGTCAATTTAGTTATTTTTTTAGAAGTGTTGAATTTTTATTTAATTGGGTTGTGCAAGTGAGTTTTTAAATCCTATAAAGGTAGAAAACATAGTTATTTATTAGAATTGAGTAGATTGATCTAGTTTGAATAAATTTGATATAATAAAAATATAAAATGAAACTAGATCAATCAAATCATTTTTTAAAGATGAAACTAAAATATAGATGTGAAAAAAATTGATTAGTTTGATTTAGTTAGGCATAAACGGTAGGAAAAATGACTAGATCAACTAGTTCGATCCAATTGGCTGATAGTAAAATATTTTTACATAGATAAAAAAATGGGATAGATAATGTTGATCGAGTTGAACACTTGTGCATAGAAGATAAAACATGATTGACATGCTCTATCTAGTTAGAAGCATACACACATAAGATAAAATGCTATTGACAGGATTGATTGAGTTGAAAACCTATGCACAAAAGACAAATTAGATTAACAAGATCGATATAGTTCATTATAATTAAAGAATTACAAATTACAAAGGTTAGATTCACCTTGATTTCACCAAAATGTATGCAAAAAATTGGGATGGATCTATAACTTGTCCTACTTAGTGAATTCCAAGCTTAGATAAGGTAACCTTACCAAAACAACTCATTATGTATCTATTCTTATTATGATATGACCACATCACATCCACTAAACTTAACCTATGACTTTATTTTTACAAAACACCAAAGGAGAGGGTTCTAAAGTGTCTAAGAAAATGATAATATGAAATAACCATAGTTAGGCCTACAATACATAAAATAAATTTACTCTAGTGCTCACTGAAGCTTGTGGCACAAAGGGGGATAATTAAACATATAAAACAAAACATGGAAAGAGAACTTTACTCAAGCCAACGTAGATGCAAACTAAGTAAGGAGTAAAACTTTCATCCTATTACTTTGTGTAATATCTATCTACCAAATAAAAGAGTAATGTTAGGAATACTTACCTTGAATGAACCTATCATGCCTCAATCTCTCCCTTGGCCAATGGTGATTTTCAAGAAGTTTTCATGGATTTATAAGGATCACACTATAGAAATCATCTATAGGCTAAAATAGTCCTACTTTGCATCAAAAAAAATTCCACATGATAAGATTCTTTAGTTTCAAAGTAAAACCCTATTAAATGACTCATCAAATGTAAAAATAGTAGAATTATGGGATGTAATAATGTGAAAATGAATATTTATCTCTATTGAATTGAAGTAAAGGGGGTATTTAAATCCAAGGATTTATCATAAACCCTCTAAATAATTTAGTCGACAAGATAGACCAGCTAGTTCTTGTTAGGCAGGAAAGATATTCATTAGGTCTTAGACAAAGTTAGTTGGGATGACATAGTTATATAACATGTAATCAATCCCTAATGAGATAGACCTAGTTGACACAGTAGTAAAATGTAGAATAAGGGTGTTTGATTGGTTAGGATCTATTATAGAAGGTGAACTATTTACAGGAGTGGATAAAAGGGTTATAATTACTTAAGGAGTTGGATAAAATTAACATGTAGTGGTTTTAGGTAATGGTATAGTGATCAACAATCTTGTGAAGCACCAAAGGCTTACCCACCTATTTCCCAATGAACCCCTTAAGGCATGTAATCAAAGATATTTAAACGTGATAGATTCATATAAGATAGAAAGTGTTAGTAAATGATAATGTCCTCATCATGGCCATGGTGGTAAAGGCAAATCCTATGGTGGAACAATAATAGCTACCTCTCCCTCTTCCTCCATAACTACCTTTTCCTCCTCTCCAACTTCTCTTACCTCTCCATACTACCCTCATCATTGTCACACCTAAGGTCTCGATTGACATGGATGAATCATTGGCACTTACATAGGTGCTCCTATACCTCCACTATCCCAATGTTACCTAGTGTGTCATGACCAATATATAGGCATTACTATATGTGTAGTTGGATGTATCCACCCTAACTAACCTATAAAATTATTAAAAGGATGTGGATCTACCCACCTTGTGTAATGACCTATAATATGCATATGGCATAGTCCCTAAAAACACTCTACCTAGATGGATATGTAGTTGCATACCCATATAAGGCTACTAGATAATCTCTCCTCAGGTAACCATATGTAATGTTGGGGCATGTGGTATAACTTATATTACATGCTCCTATCTCTATATTAGAACATGAGGTAAACTATCATATATCATATGGGGTAACCCAACAAGTTGATACATAAGAAACCTCTCATAAATCTAACTACATAATAAAATCATAGGCCCACAATTATATACCCTCATGATAGAATACTATATATATCATGCAATAATTACACCTAGATCATTGATTTTATATTATACATTGTGTGTTACTCCAATATCAAACTAAAGAATCCAACCATATAGTGTAACCTTACCATTTGACTTGTGATAGAGCACATTATTTGTCATAAGGCTAATAATCGGTTTTCATATATCCATAATGGCTAGGACATAGGTATCAAACAAATAAATTCATAAACCACTTAAATATCTCTCTAAGCTAGTTTCCCATAAGGCTAAGTCTCATATCTCAACATCAATATCATGAGTATCATAAATAATGGGTATTCTTACAATAGTAAGTCCTAATATCACATGAACATCCTCCAAGATGATACCCACCTTAATAGTATCCCCATATACGACCCACCTAAAGTGTTTTTTAGTCACTCCCATGTCCCTAAGAACATGGAAACTAAGTAAAAACTCAAGATAATATGCCACATTTACATAATTCCTCCAAATACTAGCACTGTCAAAGTATCAAAGTAATAGTTACCAAAGTATCAATTGTCTCTACAAAATATCAAAAAACAAAGTAAATATTAGTTATCTATATAAAGTTATCATCAAAATTCATTAAAAAAACAATACATGCATTTACATCTAAATTAACTACTTCATCAACCTATACAGTCTTATTCTTAATCATTTTATACTATGTCAACCACATAACTAACTATGTTGTTTAAGAATATATTTAATACTACATGGGATAGGTATCCAAATATGTAATCCCCTATCAAAATTTAATTACATTAGACATGTTATACAAATTTAGTCAGCTAATGGAACTCCATCAACCACCTTATATAAAGTTATCTAATTAATGCAAATGCATCGATGACTCTATATGAAGTTATCCACTTATTGTAATTATATTATCCACTTTATATGCATCGTCTAACTAACCCCCACTTCATATAAAGATGTCCACTAAACCAATGTAATTGACCATTTCCTAAAATTTATTTGGTCACCTAACAAACTTACTTAATTACCCAAAATAAACATAGTCATCCACTCATACATTATTACATTAGATTAGCCTGCATACACATACTCAACCATTTAATATGTAACTAAACTATCCAAATAATATGCAATCAGTCACTCACATCAACTTATCAATTTAAAACTATGTTATCTTGGTCTATCCCTCTCTTTTTTTGGTGATTTTTAGCACATTAATAACCTAGGCATTAATGACCCTCTTTTGACCCTTACCCATTGTTTGACCTAATTTTTATTCTACCCCAAAATCATTTTGGGGAAAATTTAATTGCATGGATTTTACCCAACACTTAAATTTAAAAATATAATCCATTTACAATTAAAAATAAATAAAAATTCAAATTCAATACATACCATACCTGAATCATGGTTGCAGCAGCCACAATGCATCCTCTCTCTCATGCTCCTTGAATCTGTATCATCATCTCTCTCATCACTCCTCTAGGTCACATAGAAATCTAGTTTCTCAAAATTTTAAATTTATAAATGAATATTTGAAATTCCATTATACATTTTAAATTTACAAATTCTTTTCCTAACAATTTTTTACCAAAAAAATTCCCTTTTACTCATAACTATGTTTCTATAAGTTTTTTTTTACAAAACACAAAGAATCTTAATAATGTAAAGAATTTCTCTATATTTATCCCATATTTTTGAAAATAATCAAAATTTGGATAATTTTTAAGGTTCATCTAATGTTCTGTATATTTTACACATCTTCCGCCTACTTCTTATGCAGACTCCATTCCATAACAATAATGTAAGTGAAGGTATGTATTTTTCAATTATTTAATTTCATTTATTTCTTCCATTATTACTCTAATTTAATATCTCAACATTATGTGTTTTCATTTTCTTTCTCAAAACACCATCCCATGTTACAACTATGTGACACATGATCAAATTTATGTGGGGCATATGTATACACATAATATTTTTAAACTTTATCATTTACTAATAATTTCTCTCTTGTAGTAAATTTTCAAGTTTTAATATTTATGATTTCACACCTTAAAGGGTGCAACAATAAAGGGGTGGACAAACCTTCAATGATTTATAATTTTATTGGTCCTTATACCATTACCTAAAACCACTATAAGTTACTTTTATCAAACTCCCTAAGCAATTAAAACCCTCTTATCCACTCTAAAAAATTCACATTCCAAAATATCTCCTAACTACCCAAACAAACCTTATTATTCATTTTCCTTTTATGTCATCCAGGTTGATATTTTTAGGGATGGCGTGTATGTTATGGAACTTCATCGACCCAACTAACCTAGTTTGATACCTAACAACTATCTTTCTTGTATAACAAGATTGAGCCAATCGATCTTGTTAGCTAAATTCTTCAGAGGATTTAGGGTATATACATTGCTATAAATACCCCCTCACTTTAATATAATAGAGAGAAAACATTAATTTTCACATTATTATGGCTCACAATTCTATGATTTAAACACCTGAAGAGTCATTAATTAGGGGTTTGCCTTGGAAGGAAAGAATATTATCTTGTGGGAAAGTCTTGGATGCAAAGTAAGATTATTTTAGCTTAAAGATGAATTTTATCGTGTGATCCTTACAGATCCACAATAACCTTTTGTAAAGCACCATTGAATAAGGGAGAGTTTGATGCATGATAGTTTCATTCAAGGTAAGTATTCCTAACTTTAATTTTTCATTTGGTAGATAGATATTTCACAAAGTAATAGGATGATTATTTTAATCCTTGCTTATTTTACCTCTACATTAGTTTGAGTAGAGTTATCTTTTCATGTTTTGTTTTGTTTGTTTAATTATCCTCCTTTATGCCACAAGATTTAGTGAGAAATAGATTAGATTTATTTTATTTTAATATAGGCATAGATAGGGTCATTACATATTATTATTTGCCTAAAGGCTTTATAACCCTCTCCTTTGGTATTATGTATAAGATATACCTAGGTTAGGTTTAGAAGATCTAAATTGGTTATATCCCTATATAAAAATCTATGAAATGAGTTTTTTTATATAATATTACATTCTCCAATCTTAGAATTCACTAAGTAAGACAAGTTATAAATCAACCCCAATTCATTGCATACAGTGTGTGCAATAACTATAATCAAGTTTATCCCCAAATATATAGCCTCTTAAATAGTTGAAATTAAAGCATGGTTGTTATTGTAGATAAATATTTCACCTTGGGAGAGGGTGTTATATCCTCTCCCATATTTGGAAAACATGGGATTACCTCTAGGCCTGTGGATTGCCTATGGTAAAGGTAAACCTCTAGGTCAAAGGGCTAGCTCCCTTGATTTGTCTATTCATATCACATACTACACTAAACCAATCACTTTTATGTGAAAAGGGAAGAAGGTATCATAAATTAAACCTATAATTTTGAGGTGATACATAAAAATATTAGACCACAAGCACACATGCATATACACTAAGAATGAAGACTACCAAAACTAACCTCAACTCTATGGCCTTCTATCATTAGTATTTATTATATAAGTAAATTATTATGCACATATAAAGTTGAAAAAAAATTTATATAATAGACACTTATATTCTCTCTCATACTTTAAGATATAATCAATAAATATATACACTTTATAAGACCTACTAGTACAGATATCCATCACATAAAACATGCAAGGGTAGCATGGAAGCAAGGAGAACATATTCATCACTTAAACTCCAAGTAAACCACTTAACACACTCAATAAAAATATTTTAAAGATAAAATAAACTTAATATGTCTTATTCAAATGAAAAAAAAAGGTGCCAAACCATTAGGGCTTTGCCATACTAGGTGTGTCCTAATTATAATTACCAAAATGGCTTGTATTTATAGAGCATTAGAAAGGAGAGAGAAGAAAAGAAGTGGAAAGCTCACAAAGATAGGTGTCCAAATATATAAAATAGTTATAAAAAAAATTAATGAGGTGTAAAATAGGTTAGGAATTTCTCTTGGACAAGTGGTTATCACAAGTATGACATATTCCCTCAATTTGGCATAGAAACTCTTCATCTTCTTGTTTGAAAATACCTTGGTGATGAGCAGTTAATTTGAATATTTAAAAATAATATAGGAGTCTTTGACATATATTAAATATCATGAGAATATGGAATCATAATGGTAATATTCCTCATATGCCTCCCTAACCAATGGTCTCCTTCTTGACACTTGTGTTTACCCTTTAGCTATCACTCACTAGCCTTCCTCAGATTGTCTTCACATTTGTCATGTAAATGACCTATAGTTATTCAAGAGGATGTGTTTCATAGGTTTTTAGACACTTTTTTAATACATATTGTCACTTAGTTGATAATATAGAACTCCAATAAACTCACTACAACACTTTTCACTTCTCAAACTTGATAATCATAATACTTTCTCACTATCTCACTAAGATTGCCTACAATGATAGGTATAACATAGAGAATTTCATATTTTAATGAAGAAATAAATGAATATTATAGGTTGGAACAATTCTCCACATACCTCCTACAATGATTTTCATCCATCAACCACTTTTTGCACTTGTAGAATCACTAAAATCCTAAAAGATATAGAGAAATAGGTTTGTCTTTACAAATGTCAGTATGACAAAACTTGATGGTTAGGAGCCTAAGTTAGTGATATAAAAGTTACAAACATTTTATTTAGTATTTATCCACCTTAGAATGAAAATTATTTCATGTCTTCTCAATTGGGTTGTATAAGGGGTTTGAGAGGGTTTCTAAAGTCCTGGACTATTAAGGATTATTCATAAAACCTTGACATTAAAATTCCAAAAAAATCCCATTGAGTTTGATATATATACCCACTCAACTATCCCAAAATCCTTAGAGTCTCATTCTTAGTTTTTGTATTGGTGTGAATAAAATAAAATGACCCTCGAGTCCTTATAGTTCATCCTAAGTACGCCATATAAGGAAATAGGCATGAATGGCCAACTTAGGGATACCCCCTATAAACCAGTGATGCCAAGTTATCTTATATTATATAATTTAGGTATTACAATGGTTTATAAGGTTAAATAAGTCATTTATATCAAATTTTAGGCCATGAGAGTTTTAGGCCTAGTCTAAGCCTAATAAGCCTAGCTATACATGACTATGTGTTTGACCCTTTGTAGATTTATAATGATTGTAAGGCCTCATATGTGATTATAAAATATTCATTCAAACCTTATACATCATCCTAATATCATTCCAATACTCTTCCCATTCATCTTTGTTCATCAATGTATCATCTCTGTATATTGTCTTACAACTAGACTATCCTCTATCTAAGATAGAACAAAGTGAATCTCCCATATATATATGAATTAGTTGAGGATATGTAGGTATTAATTAGGTCATTAGGATCCCATGTGTCAATTTAAAAATCTTGTAAGTGCTTTTATCACCCTTCCACACTAAAATTCCTCATACTAGTTCTTGGGTGTATGACTGTGTGTAATCTTTAACTGATTGTAGGTGAGGTTAGAAACATGTATGGTAAAATATGCTTTACTTACTTCCACATGATAATCATAAGAAAGTGTGATGTCATTATAATATTAAATTTTACTTTATATTTTTCAATATATACCTCTACCAACTTATCAAGCAATCCTCTTAAGCATGTGTTAGTTTGTAGTCAAACTGTAGGTAGCAACCTAGTGATACAAAGACCCCCAGAGGTGTATATTCATTCATAAATTTTTTTTTCACACATAAAATTTGATATGAATTCATTATGACCCTTTATAATTATACATTCTCATCTCCATCCATTATCCCAAAATTCCATCCTTCCTTAGCCTAGAGTAGTCCTGCAAATTTGAATCCAAACTATAGGTGCACTTAAAATAAATTATGAGACCTATAGGTGTTTAGTTATTCATTTATCATTATGTTTCAGACCTCCATCCTCCCTTGATTTCATTGAGGACTAATACACATTGACATGATCTCAACTCTTCTCTTGAGACCATATTCTCACTCACCTAGAAACAATATACTATAGCTCTACATCACATGCTATCAGTTAAAATGTACTGTGTATTTATTGAACATCCTTATTATATGTTTGAATAAGTTTGATATAAAAATCAACCATTATCCTTCTCATCAAACAACACATTCTTAGGTTCAAGTGTGATATCTAGGTACAGGTTACTAGATTGGAGTTATAAGACTTATTCAGACCTCATCAACTCTTACCAATAGGTGACACATTGTAAGGGAAAGACCTTATTCATAAAAGTTAAGGTAAATTTTACCTTAATCATATTTTCTTGATTTTACTAATTTTAGGTTGTGAGTTGAATGTAAAATCAACACTATAAGTCTTTAATGACTTGAGAAATATATTTTAAGCCATGAAATTCATACAACCTATTTCTTGGGCTTGAATGGTCTTAAAATTATCCATAAAAATATTATAAGTGACTATATATAGCTATATATATTAGAGATCTAATCATGATTTACTCATATCTTGAGAAACCTATCTTGATCAACTTTGAAGTCTCCATTGAAAACCTATCATGGATAAAACTAACCTTCCATGTTGTTGAGATGTTGAACATAGGTACATCACATTGACATGAATCCATCTACACAAAGACAACTATGGAAATATACTATGTAGACTAAAAAAAATATCTCTTCTATCAAAATAAGGATAGATCTTCTTCTCAAACATCTTCCATACATGAAAACAATAGTAAAACCAACATGGAAAAGATGAACCCGATTTGAAGAAACACATACATTACTTGAAAACATCAGATTATGTAGATAGAAGAGGAAACGTGAAAGTGTTAGGAATGCATAGTTAACTAGGAGTCACTGTCACTCTTATGAATGGTTCATAAAGTAAAATCCATTAATCTAAAATCTATCACCATGGAGTTTAATCTCATAAAGACTAATTTAATCCCTCAAATTCATTCCTCTCAACTTTGCCCCTCCAATCCATACCAATAGAAAATTAGTTGACTATCCTTGACTTGCTAAGAGAGTGATGGAAATGATAGAATGGTTTTTCTCAATTTGGGGACTATCAAAGCAATCTGAATGTGGATATGAGTAGTAGTGAGTTGAAGGTGTAGGGTAGGAATCCAAATAAAGTTAGTCCATGTGTTAGTAGATTAAAACCCAAATAAGCATAAAGAATATAATGTACTAAGCCTACTCCCTCATGGGGTTTTTCAAATGAAATCTAAGAGCTATTAAAAGAATGAAAACAACCATCAAACCTTTGCAAAAGTATCCCTTATCCAAGAGCAGCCAAGAAACATGATTTCCCTTGATTTAGTGCTCCAAGTCTTTGTCAATGATGAGTAGCTTACTCCTCCATCATCTCGCTTACTCCTCCATCATCTCTCAATACACCAATGAATTAGGCTCATGAATTTGATCAATGTGTGTAAATGGTTGAAGATTTTTTATTGCAATTTCTACATATAAATTTTCATGAATGAATCTTGTGAAGATAATTTTGCATAATAACATTACAAAAAAATAACTTAAAAAAATGAGTACAGACCCTTATATTTATATATTTTTGTAATTGATCAGAATCAACTATGACTATCTATCTTGATATCAAGATGTGTGACCATGAATCAATTCAATTTTGGATGCTCAAACCATAAATATCCCCATTAATATTTGGAAGAATGGGAAATTAATGAGGCATGGGAGGGATTAAACCAAATATTTGTTGCATTAATGACCTATGGATGCTAACCCATTGATGATGTCATTAGATGATGCAAATATTAAAAATATATTTCTAATTAATAGATCTTCAATAACTTCCATGGACTTTTCACTTAAGCTCTTGATTTGGTTTAATTTGCTTAAATGGAATTAATTATTTTTTTGTAATTCTTTGGAAATTGGTTATCCACTTAATTAAATTAGCTAAAATGTCAATTTATTGATTGTAATTTGATTGGAGTATAATTGGAAGAACATGTTAGTTGTGTACAGAGCAATATCCCATTTAGAGAATTGTGAATGAAAAATAACACATGCACATGATGTGTGTTTCCAAATAAAAATAATTTAGTCATCTAGAGCATCATTTTGCATGGTTATAATTTGACTCGAAGTAATTTGAGAAAATATAATAATCACATAAAATGCATTGCTCCATTTAGGGATACATTAGCCTAAATTGACATATTTATATGACAATTTATAACCATTTAACACATTTTAGTGATTTTGGCCCAAATTGTGCATCATCTCAAAATATTACTTAGATTGACAAATTTAGCACAATGGTGATAGGAATTAGATGCATACATTTCCCCCTATTTGATAAATCATGGTGAGACATTCAGTTGAAGTAATGTCTTTTCAAAGAATGAAAGTTTCTTTAAGAAGGTGGAAGGAAAAGATCCATGATGCCCCTTCGAGAGGGCATGCAAGGATGAAAGAGAGGGATGGACTCTCAAAAAAGAGAGAAAGAATGAAATTAACCTATGGAAGAGATTAAATATAAATGAGCTAATGCTTACATGCATTGATTTATAATGACCAAAATATAATATAATATAATGGTCCCCAATGTAGGGAGAAGTGAGAAGAATGCAATCCCAAAATATAAGCAACACACTTGGATAAACCCAAAAGAGGGTGAAAGTTGTGGGCTTAAGGAATGATCAATCCTGAGACAAATTGCACACTTTGAAAGTAACATAATGAGGTAAAAAGCCATAGATCTTGGAATTAGAATAAAAATTAGAGCATTGATCCAAATAAAGGAGGTCAATTAATTAATAATGTGCCCTAGTAAAGTGGATTTGACCGATTGTTAAATTGATTTTACCACAGTAGTGCAATTTTTATTATTGATGATTAATTTTACCCCAATAGGGTTGATTAGATTATTGATTGGTCTAAATATTATGCACCAGTAGGGAAAATTGGTAAGCATAACTCAAAGATATAACCTATTGCATATATTAAATATGAGAAAATGCAAACATAGATGTGAGGGTCTAATGACTGAAGAAGCCATAAAAAACTATACATACGAGGATACACAAAGTGATAAAAGAGATGAATATAAGAATTAAGATGGTCGATTTGACTTGAGATACATCATATATCTAAGAATTTCCTACATAATCTAGATGGACCTCAGGCTAATGTAGTTCACCTAGAAGTGGGAGAAAATATAATGATGATAGACTAAAGATAGACCACTATTGAAGTGTGAAATCATGTTAAGAAGTAGATGTGTAGGATAATGACTTAACTAGATTCTATAATATAATTTAGGAGATGCACATCCCAAACTAGTCATGGAAATAGTTAATTAGACTCACAGTGTATGTCAAGAGATGCACGTCTTGTATAGAGTCTTGTGTTTGGTATGGTGCATTGAGAAATGATCTTTGGAGCATCATTGAGTTTTACTTGGTGCACTTGGTGTTGTTATAGCAAAATGAAATTATGCATCATAATTATGAGTTATTTATAATAACATTATATTTTGATTGTGATTGTCCAATTCAAATAATAATATTTATAACTAAGGATGATGATAAACATTACCAATACCATAGTCACAAATATTTACATTTAAACATAAACAAATAAAAAAAATCAAAAAAGTATCTAAACTTAAAATCAAGATATGACCAATCAAGCTGTAAGTAGGAATAATAATGTATAAAAGTAAAAACAAGAACAACATAATAAAAAACATGAAAGAAAGATATGAATAATTAAGATCCATGTGTATTAACAAAATATTATTGGAAAACATAAAAAAAAAGTTAAATACAAGTCTAAATATGTCAAGCCTAATTGAAAACTAGACTAAAAGTGATTATAGAATGTATTTAAACTCAAAATAAGAAAACAATACAAATAACAAGATTAAACAATAAAACAAAGATAATAAGAGAGGCACAACAAAATACCAAACAATGAAGAAGAAAATACACAACAAAAACTAAGTAAAAATGAACAAACAAATAATAAAACACCAATAGAAATAAAGGAAGAAATGCACAAAGCGCAACCAAACAACAAGAAAAGTAAAAAAAAACACATACAAACAAGAGTTAGTCACAATGTTAGTTCAAGAAAATAAAAAGGTGAATGGTTCATGTAAGTGTAATAAAGGCATTACTCTCTATTATAGGGTGACCCCTAATCTAAGAAATAATGAGACTGACACAACAAAACAAGAATAAAAGAAACAAAATTACCTCCAAGTTGTAGGGAAATAACAAGACAACAAAATGGAGGGAAAAAGAAGAAAAGGAAGGGGTGGTTGAGATGACTCTAGATGTACAAGACAAGTGGATGATTCCTACATATTTTTTTGGATGTAAGATCTAACATGAACTTTAGGATAAATGTAGTTTTCCTGAGAAATGAGATATAATAAAGTGATGATAATAAAACATGATTGATGTTGTAGCTAAAATAAGGAAACATGCTTGAAAAATGGTGAGTACATTCAAATGAGTGCTTACAAAATGGTGAGAGCGTGGGATCAGATTAAACAAAAATGCAAGACAATGTTTTATTGATCATTTAATAATTTTTTTTATGTTTTTGGGATAAGAAATAGAAACAAAATATTAAAAAAAGGCCCATAGAACTACCTAATTGAGGAGATGCACTTTCATATGTAAAAGTTCAAATAATATCTAATCTAGTTACAACAAGGAACATGAATATAAATAATGGCATAGGGAACCAACTAATCAAGGAGATGCGCATCCAAGAGTAGAATCTCCAATAATAGCTAAAGTCTATTACAATGACCCATAGAATCCTATTAAGGAAACAATACCTACCAAATAGAAGTAAAAGAGTAATATAACAATATGCAGTGATAAATAAATTTGAAGAACCATTAAATAGGAAAAAACCATGTGTTGATGCATCTGTGTTTATTTGTTTGTATAGGGAAGCTGCAAAATATTGTTTAGGCTGAATTGCTTTGTAGAACTAGCACTAAGTGTGTCTAGAATGCCTATAAGTAATAATCAGTATCATAATTTGTTAAGGGATAGAATTATCTAGGTCACATCAGGCCATGGTATGATAAGAATAATGTTCTAAGTAGAATGGTCAAGGGTGGAATGAGATAAAATGAACAGGGACCAAGAAAGGAAGTCGAGGGAGGGATAATAAAGTCCAATTCAAATACAAGTGATCAAAAGTGCCAATGGTCTATATTTTCAATTGTCTAGATTCATACAAGAATATGGTTCACATGAGAATGGTCCAAAGTAGGTTGAGACAAAATGAAAATGGTCCATGATAGAATGGTCTAAGATATAATAGTGGAATAAAATGAATTCAACACAAGTTGCCCACAAGTAAGGGGTTTTGTATAAAATGGTTTAAAAATATTTCAAGAGTAGAACCACTTGACATTTATAATTTTCATGGGCTTTACAAGTTTTTTGACACCTAAAGTAGCCAAATGATATACACTTGATCCATAATTTTTTATGATAACATAGGGGCCTAGCTAATTGGGTTGGAAATTACCTTCTTCTTGCATTCAACATTAGTGTTCTTCTCATTCTCTTTCAAGACCAAATCATCAATTTCAAACTCCCAAGGGAGAATGCGCTTGTTATAACATGTACACAATTTGTTTTGATAAGCTTGCAAGTTGTTTAGGGCAGCCAAACACTTACCATCAAGTATTTTTAGCTCTTGAAACCTAGAAACTCTATAAGATTCATCATCTTCAATATTCTCCAAGGATACTCATGGTTAAGGCATCTTGATCTCAATCAGGATAATAGATTTTGTGCCATAAACAAGGGAGTACATAGTGTCTCTTATGGGGGTTCAATGACTAGTGCAATAATCCTAAAGGGCAGGAAAAATTTACAAGTGCTAATTATGGCCAACGTCATTGATAATCTTCTTGAAGATTATGATAATGGTTTTGTTTGTTACCTCAGCTTGACCATTGCCTTGCATGTTATATGATGTGGATTTCTTGTGCTTGATTTTTAATTTTTCACAAGAGCTTTGACATCTTGATTTAAAAATGATCTAACATTATCAAATATAAGATGAGTTAGGATGCCATATCGACATATGATATGGTAATGTATGAACTTGAAAATCTGCTTTCTAGTGATGTAAGTGAGAAGAATGTCTTGATCCACTTATTAAAATACTTGGTAGCAGTGAGAATATTTTTATGGCCATCACAATATGTTGGGTTGATTTTTACAATGAGATCAAGGCCCCATATAGAAAATGGTCATGGTGTAGTAATTGACTGTTGGAAAGGAAGGTGTGTGTATCAAATTATCAAATTGTTGGCAAGCAACACACTTCCTAACATAATTACAAACATTTGTCTCCATTATGGGCCAATATTAACCTATTATGAGGAGATTTTTGGCTAAGACTACACCATTGGTGTGGGGCCCACACATTCCTTGGATTATCCCAAAGATAAATAATGAAGTAGAGTTCCATCATAGCCTTTACAATAAAACATGTTTCCAAAGAGGGTATAATGGGCTATGTAATGAAGGAAAAGTTTTTGATGATTATTGGAAAGGTCAAGTGAAAAGAATTGGTTGTGAAAATAATTATAAATATCTTAAAACCAAGGTAGTTTAAGGGGGGGATTAGGACAATAATGGTGCATACCCTTTCTAAATCTGATAAGACATGTGTAGGCTATAAAAATATTTCAATGAGAAATTGATACTCTTTAGCACTACTATCAATCTATATCATGAACCCAATTATTTACATTACATTGGTATATCTGTTATTTACCTATGGTACCTGTTTAAATTCTAGGGATTTGAAGTGAGTCTTGAGATTATCCACAATATGCTTGCAGGCTACAAGCTTGGCATCTTTAATCTGATACTAATTTTTGGTTGGATTAATAATAAATTGGGAATACCCATAGACCATTAAGTATTGGATATCCCGCTATACTATAAGATGAAGTCCTATGATAAGTGCTTCATACTTAGCCATATTTTTGGTATAGTGAAAATTAATATGAAATTCCTTGGGAATCATATCCCCTTGTGGTGTAATCAATAAAATTTCAACCATAGATCCATGAGATGTGAAGGAACCATCAAAGTATAGTTTACATTGCTTAGGTTCATGAATCACCTCTTTTATTATCACAATAGAATCAATGTAAAATCAAATATGAGTGGTTGAGTATATATAATAGGGGTTTTTTCAAGTTGATCTATAATAATATACCCCTTGATAGCTTTTTTATTCGGTTACTCAACATCAAATTCACTTAATATCATAACCCATTTGGGCATGCAACCTATGAGAGTTGCTTTGGATAATAAGTACTTGAAGGGGTCCACTTTAGCAATAACAATAGTTTTATTATTCAGCATATAATGTTGCAAATTTTGGGAGGTAAAAACCATGGATAAACATGCCTTCTCAATGGGTGTATAATTATGCTCATAAGCCACAAGTGTGTGGCTTAAATAATAAACTACATGTTCCTTTCCTTGATCATTATGTTAGGCCAAGAGTGCCCCTAGTGCATGTTCAGTCATTGAAATATAAAGAATTAATGATTATCTAGGTGTTGGTAGTATCAAAATCAGTAGGTTGGCCAAGTATGGTATGATATTTACAAATACTAATTGGCATTCCTTAGTCCATTGAAACATGGCCCCTTTCTTCAAGAGATGTGTAAATGGTTGGCACTTATCTTCTAGTTATTATATAAACTTATGAATAGATTGGATATTTACTTATAGGATGCAGATCTATTTGAGATTGGAAGGTGCAAGCATTTCAATAATGGCCTTAACCTTAGCAGGATCCACTTCAATCCCTCTTTGTGAGATAATAAACCCTATAAATTTCCCTGAAGTGATGACAAAGACACACTTCATGGGATCCAAAAAGACCTTGTACTCATGAAGTCTCTCAAATATTCTCTATAAAACATTAGGATGCCCAGCATGTGTTCTTTATTTATCTAGGATGTCATCAACATATTTTTCGATAATATTATGCATCATGTCATGGAAAATGATAGTCATAGTACACTGATAAGTGGCCCTAGTATTTTTCAAGCCAAATGACATGAATTGACAATAGAATGTTCCCCATAGTATGGTGAACGTAGTTTTATGCTGGTTTTCTTGAGCTATCTTGATTTGATTATATCCTAAAAACCCATCCATAAGGGACAACATCTTGTACCCAGAAGTAGAGTCAATAATCATGTTGATGTTGGCTAGAGGAAAATCATATCTGGGGAACGCCTTATTGACATATCTAAAATTAGTAAAAATACATATACCTTGTGGCATTTTACTAATGGGAACCATATTTGATATCCATTTAGAATAGTCCACTAGTTTGATGAAGTCTACTCCTAATAATTTCTCCAATTCTAGTTTTACTAAAAGAGTGATATGTGGATACATCTTGCTCAATTTTTATTTAAATGAAATAGTATCTGGATGGATAACAATTTGATGCGCAACTAAGTTAGGGTCTAAGGCTAGCATGTCAAAGTAATCCCATGCAAAAATATCAATAAAATCCTTTAGAATGCTGACAATGTGGTCATGCTCCTCATCAATGAGGGATGATTGAATATAAATAATTTTTGGATCATCACATGTTCCCAAGTTCACTTTAGTAGTGTTTTATACAAGGAGTATAGAACCATATTCTATAATAGCAGACAATGTTTGATCATTATCTTCTGCTTCTACTTCAGACTCTAGTTTTTCTTCCCAAATCTTTGGATAATGGGACAAATCTGAATCTCCCAATTCAGTCAATGACTAAGTAACAAATATCCCTAGAAATTCAAGAGCAAGATGCTCAAAATTTTCTATTATTTTGATGTAATGTTGATATTGGATATTGTACCAAGACTAATAGACCTTGTGCATTCTTTGGAGATGAGCAAACTTCCCCATTAAAGATCACCTAAGACATGTTTTCACTCAAGGTATTATCTTTTTATTAACTATTTTTGTGATCAACGAGCACCTAAAAGAGGTTTTCACCCAAGGATATCAATGTTTCATCTTTTTCATGACCAAGAAAGTTTACCTACTCCCCAAAGTAAGTATAAGGGTCCAAAGAAAAATCAAATCCTTGTTTATGATCACCAATTGACAATCCATCTCTAAGGCCCATGTACTTAGTAATAGATTCTTCATTCTGTAATTCATCGAGGCATATGATAGAATTTTCCTACTCCTAATCAATGATTTCAAGATGGAAAAGGAAAAGGGAATAATGGGACATGATAGTCATAATGGATTTTGAGTCAAATAAGTCTTTGTCAGCAAGATCATCATAAATACTATAATGGTATGCTATGTTGCTGCTAGGAGTCTCATTGATAGTTGATTCAAAAAAATCACTATCAAAATACATGAGGTCACCCCCAAGAAGTATAAATCTGAGACCTTGACTCATGTTTGGTTTACCAAATAATAATGGTTCTAGGATTCCTTGCCCTTATAGTCTGAGGCCTTTTCATGTATAATCAAAGTTATCCATAATCTGATTAGGGATAGGATATATAGGGTTCTAAAAACAATCAATAATGTCATTATAATATAATTAGTCCAAATAAAAGCTTCTCAATCCTAAGTTGGTGAAGTATCAGGTATGAATACCATCAGTGGTTTTTATGTATCTTTCTTATTTTACCAAATCATGTTGGGTCCACAAGGATTTGGGAAGCTTTGGGTTTACCAAAATATTTTAGAGACTGAGGAAACCTATAATTATGGAAATCATCTTTTAGATTTTATATGGAAATTCCTACATCCTTTATAGTGACTTGTTGTGCAAAGGTTATAGGAAATGGATCAAAGTTACTTGGGTTGATATAGTTTGATTTGGTTTGATGTGAAACTATTTCCTTGTTCTTTTTTGCAATGAATTCAGAACTAGGATAATAGTTATAATTACAAAATTCAGCCTCTAGTGTTTGCAATACTGGTAGTGTCATAGATCAACATGAATTATGAATTCAATCCCATCATGGGGGAAATTGAGGCATTGATGTAAAGTGGATGGGATATATTATACTTCATGGATACAAGGATGACTAAGATGTATGTTATAAGTTAACTCAATATACATAATATATAACAGGGTATGGTGGGACACAGACCTAATAATGATTGGCAAACAAATAGTACCAAAAGATTCCCTTTTGGCATTATTGTTTGCCTTGATTGTGATTGTCTCTCGCTAAATGTCCTTTGTAGTATATCCCAATAACTATACCATCTTGAGGGATAATGTGTTCAACCTTAAACCATTATCTATAAGAACCTACTTGATTTTATGGTTTTCAATGATGACCTCAATAAATAAGGGTTGGACATGCCTCTTTGATCAAATGTAACCTATAAAAATGGATAAAAATTCCCTATAAGTGTTTGGAATTGTTCAAGGTTAATGTCTTGGGTAACAATGTATTATTGATGGAAGTTGTTTAAAATAGACTTGTGGACTTCAGATGTATGTAGAAGATCTAAAATAAAAATTTCCATAGGGGTTTTCTTTAATTGGTCTAAGATACTATATAAATTTTCAATAGTAGCATGAGAAGGTTTAGCCTTGGTGGGTACAGTGTTAAACTTTGGATTTGAATGCATAATGTTCACATTGGGTCCAATGTTGGAAGAAGGAAAAGGGCCCTGAAGGGTGACTCATCATTGTCTAGTTGTAATTGCATAATATATAGGTGGAAAAGATCCATTATAATTAAAATATGAAGGCAAAGGGACTTAAATGGTGACTCATAAGCATCTAGTTATTTTTTGTGTAATTTTGAGTTAGCAAGGAGCCATTATAATTAGAAGAAGGGGGTATAGAAATAATAACCCATGGAAATCGAGGCATAATAAAATTACTTGTAATCAATGTGGTGTGACTTGAAGGGGAGGGTGTTGAACCTAATGATAGGTCTAGTACTTTGAGAAGCACAAGAAGGTTTACAATATTTGATGGTAATGGTGGTAACGTGGTTTGCATAAATATGCCTCATGGTGTTATTGTAATCATAAGGCATGTTGTTTTAACCTAGGTTATTAGCATGGGTATTATGATCCTAATTATGATAATGTTTATTATGATTTTAGCCTTGGGTTTGTTGTTGTTAATTCTATCCTTGGTTTTGATTATTTGTTACTAATTGTTAATTACAACTAGGAAATGGATCTTTGTAAATGCCCATATCCTAATTAGAGTTTTAGAAGGCAAGTTTGATTTCAACTTCATTGATTTTAATCAAATCTTCACTGGCATATCTCAATTGAACACATAAATAAACACCATGACCAGTAACATGATGGAAGTTTCAAAACTCATCTGATCAATACCAATTGGGTTTGGGTTGATCTTTAAGAAATGACCTTGGTATAGGCCACACAATTAGATTAGCTAGTATGAGATTTTGGAACACAACCTCAACAAGATCTCCTGGTTTGGTAAATACTCTATATTTATTGAATTTCCTTCATGGAGGGACCCTTTGTAAAGTATTTGGTGGATTAAGTGGAGATAATTACATATTTAGAGCTGGCAGAGCCTGCACCATTTTTACATGCCTAGATTTAGTCACTCTATTCCCTACCATGTTCTTATTATTGTTAAGGCATTTAGAATTATATATTATAATAAATTAAATAGGTGAATGGGTTTGATTAGACATTTGAGCCTATGAGTAAATCTTGACAAGGCCTTTGGTAATAAGTGCCTTCTCATTCTACACACCCTTATCTATAATTTCCTCAAAAGTGTTTACACAAGTAAATCATAGATTATGCACCACCTCAGGGTGTAGTTTTTGTGCAAATATATTGGCCAACTATTTGTTTGGAAAATTATGTTGAAAGTGTCTAGCTAATTCTATCCATCATTGTAGATATCATGCAAATATTTCTCTATCTCATTGTTCAGATTTGCATAAGTCAACCACAATCAACTCATGTTCAATATTGTAATAAAAATGGTTGAATTTTTTTCAAATAAATAATTCCAATTTGTCATTGATCCCTTAGGTAAATTCAAGAGAGAGTCTAAATCTTATCCCACTAAACTTCATGGAAATAATTGAAGTAAATAAATGTTGTTATAGGCTACCTCTTGGCATAATATGAAAAAATCCTAGATATGTTTTTGAGGGTCACCCTTCACTTTATATTTTTCAAATTTGTGCCTAAAAATGAGGTGGAAAGGGTAATTGGTGAATACTTGAGTCAAATGGATATGGACATATCTCATCAAACTTATATTTCTGGACTCAATTTCCTATCTCCAATTGTGACATAATTTCCTTCATCA
This sequence comes from Torreya grandis, assembly GCA_037957365.1. Taxonomy (NCBI): domain Eukaryota; kingdom Viridiplantae; phylum Streptophyta; class Pinopsida; order Cupressales; family Taxaceae; genus Torreya; species Torreya grandis. The sequence continues at coordinate 2,003,621 of JARHVA010003199.1, forward strand.
AATTCCACTCTTGCATGTTTGGTGTATTGGTTGGTGGAATATAATTCTGTTGGGGTGGTATTTACCCCTATTATGTTTATTTATTATGGATATAAATTGTATGATCTGCAACTTTGTTTTGGTTTACTCCTTGAGTCAAGTAGGTAAGCTACTAATTCTTTGGTTGATAAATATTCCCTAAAATCTACTACTATGAATTGTAAGTGTTTTATTGATATTGAGGAGTTTATGGTCAATTCACCAAAGTACATGTCAATTGAAAGGAACTTGCCAAATGTTTTTAGACAATACCCTCAATGCATGATATGTTTTTCATCCCTTGGTTCTACGAGGGAACAAAAGTCTTTTGGTGATTAAAAAATGTATGCTCCATGTTTGGTGAAGCATTTTGTGAAACCTCTTTTGTTTTTTTTATTCAATTAAGATGTCATTATCTATCGTAGATGTGTTCTCAACTTGAGTATGTTGTATTTGTTATAATGCATTATCATGTTCTTTGGTAGAATTATTCTATATTGAGTTAGAATCCAAAGATTAAGTCAAGTGCATGTTTAGTTAGTCTTTGTATCATTCACTTATTTTTTTGATCTTGGTAGCAAGATCTGTTAGGTTGTGGAGCTAAGAGCTTCACTGATGCAAACATGGAGGAGGTTACTGAGACATTACTGAGTTACAGAGCAACCGACGTCGATCTTATCAACTGACGTTGGTCATATCTAGTGAGTAGAGCAACTGACATCGATCAAGTATCAGCTGACGTCGGTCATCTCTAGCCAGACAGGGACCAACGTTAGTCACCTGTACGATTCTAGAATTGTTAGTTGATAAATAGTTAGTTTGACAAACCAATTGTTTGCATGTAAAAGGTTAATTTTAGTCTTGGAGCTACGAATCTAATTATTGTAATTGGATGTCTAATTATTGTTTTCATGGGATCTATATAATAGACTCATGGGCTATATTGTAAAGTGTGAGGGATCAAAGCAGGGATTCCCCGGGTGCTAGATAGAGAGAGCAAGCTTGGCTCCTCATAGTGCCATAGTGCCAAGTGTGTATGATCAGGTAGATCTACAAGAGAGCAAGGTCTGGTAGAAGATCTAAAGGGGTGTTGGTTTGGAGGACAAGTGTTCTTCATGGTATGTAAAATCAAGTTGGTCTGCAGGTGTGCAAGATCAAGAAGGAGATCTACATGTGGTAAGTAAGGTCGGTTGATCTGCAGGTGTGTGTGTGCGAGGTCAAAGGAGATCTGTGGGGTAACAAGATCAAAGGTGATAGCAACACATCAAGGAGCAAGATCAGGTGAGATCTACTTGGAGTATGTTGCGTACTTGTTTGTACTGGCAGTATTGTTACTGACTGGTGGCCTGGCAGTATTGTTACTGGCTGGTGGAGGTGAACAACAACTCTGTGTTTGAGTTGATTGTTGGGACCATAATTAAGAGAGCGAGCTCTTGAAGATATTTATTGTTTATGCCCTAGAGGTTTGTAAGGAAGAAGACTGTGGCATCTTCTTTGTTGTATTTCCTTCTGGAAGAGTATTAATACAATTGGGTATTGTCTCTCATATTCTGTGTTATTTTTGAATTCTAGTTACTATTTACCTCTGGTTAAATTCTGTGTTTAGTTTCTTGTACTTGGTAATCAATTGTGCCTCCTAAATCCTAACAAGTGGTATCAGAGCTAAGGTTGCAGGGAGCAAGTTTGTGTTTGATTACATGTCACTCTCAGGGGTTTCTAATTGAGTGGGAGTATAGTAATGGCAAAAGAAAGTACACTAATAATGGAGGAATTCAAAGGCATGAATGGTCAATTACAGTGTTATGGAAAGAAAGAGTAGGAAAAGAAAGATTGTTGGTTGGTAGCAGATCAGCATGAAGGAAATAAAGAAGCAAGTATTGTTGCATGGATTGTTGCACTGGTTGCTCTTATATGTTCCTTGGATAAAGTAGAATCTTGGTTTATAGATTCTATTGCCTCTTTCCATGCAGCCCCAAATATAGTATTTTTCCATGTTAAGGTCCATGGAGACTTTGGAAAGATTTATTTAGGGGTTGGTGAGCCTTGTCAAAGTATTGGCAAAGGGGAAGTGCAGCTGAAATTGTAGACGGGCAACACATGGGTGTTGAAGGAGGTCATGCAGGTCCCAGTCCTAGAGATGCGGCTAATTTTTATAGGAAAGTTGGGTGATGAGAGATGCATAGTAACTCTCACAACGGACTCTTGGAATGTTTCCAAGGGTGCACTTGAATTAGCATGTGGTAAGAAAGTAGGTACTCTTTATCTACCTGCTTGTCTAACTGATTCCACTTTTGTTGCAAAGATATGGCTTTGTAGGCTTGGTCACATAAGTGAGTGTTTCTATTCAAGATTTTGCTTTTTTAGATTTAAAAGAAAGAAGAAACTAAAGAAGTAATGGACAAGGCTTGTGAAGTACCTGGATAAAGACTGCGCACCGTAAATCCAGACGTTGTGAATACTCCTCTTTGGCTGTGAAGGAATAACACCTGAAAGAGATAAACACTAAAAACACAAAGAATGTTAGTCAAAAAGAGAGTGGATTGCCAAGCAAAAGCTTGGTCCTTGAAGCTCTAAGGCTTCGTCAAGGATGAAAATCCACTGTTTTAGACAGAATATGATAAAAACAGAAAAGAGAAATATTGAAAGATGTGAAAAGAAAAGACTAAAAACAAATGCGTACCTGAAAGTCTGTAATTTGGTAAACACAGTCGCCGACGTCGGTGGTATTGCCGTCGTCGGCCAGAAGGTTGCCGACGTCGGTTGGGGAAGTGACCGGCGTCGGTCGGGGCAATAGTCAAGCGCTGGGTTACAGGGTTGGTTTCAAGGTTATAAGATAGTGTATGATCTTGTTTGGGGCTCTGGGGTCTGTGAGGGTCTGTTTGAGGTCTAAGGGACAGAGAATATTGTCTGGGAATAAAGTGGGTAAATGACAGAGGCGGAGAAAAGCAGATGGACAGGAGAGAGAGCTTTTCAGCGTCTCCGGGAGGAACAGAGAAGATTTTGGTGAAGGATATTGGAATGGACAGAAAATAGAGTATTTGATATAAATAAAATGATCTAGAAATAAAGACAGCGCAAGTACTTATCTGCGTTGAATAGTTGATGAAGATAGCATGCAGTCCCGGTACAAAACGTTGGATACAAGATCTCAGTGCCTGAGAGAAGTTGTCAAGTACGCTGGTTCCTGCAAGAAAACAAGATGCTAGAACACCAGAAAGCAAGAGCACCAGAGCTTTGTTTCACCGGAAGAGAGAGTTTCCCCTGTTAGATTACCCGAGATTCAAAAACACCTGATTTTGATTGTGATTGTGATTGTGATTCCCCGGAAAGAGGAAGAGAAATCAGTTAAGTATAACCGACGTCGGCGATTCCGCTGGCGTCGGCCGATAGGTGGCCGACGTCGGCGGGGTTAGAACGGGCAGAACAAGCCACCAAGCCCATTTCTTATCCGCCAAGTGTTCTTATGCGTTGGAGAATGCCGAGGGTTGTGCTAAATATGCACGGGAGTTTGTTAGGAGGTTAGAAGAATTAGGGAGAGATCTTGAGTGAGTCAAGGGGAAAGACTTAGTCTAAGGTGAGGTGTCTAGACGAGGTGTCCTAGGTGAGGTGTCAAAGAAGGGAGGGGTTAAAGGGGCCTTATTTAATTAAAAATAGATGTTTATTTCCAATTAATAAGACTTAGGTGGGTTAGGGACCAAGGAGGACTAGGAGGGAGAAAGGACCAAGGGTTAGACACTTTTTCGGTGTCTACATTTGCCCCTTTTTGTCTTGTTGGTTGTTCTGGACGAACTGCAAGACAAAAACAGGAGTTAGTTGCCCCAGGTAAAGGATGATGTGGATTGCCCCGAAGTATGGACGAGGTATCCCCCCTCAAAGCGGGAGTCGAGGGAAGGAACCCTGGAATCGGGTGCTGATTTGACAAAGAGTAGATGAGAAGGGTGAAGAGTGAGTGAAAACGCTGCAAAAGTCATGATTGCGCACATGCCACTGCACGAGATGGTCGGGTCAATTGTCGCAGGTCAAGGGTCGAGGAGTGCCAAAATTGAAATAACCGGGCCCCAGCATTAGTCGTAGCTGATCGGGTTATTCAATCAAGGCTGAAGCTCCAAATGGTCGTCGTGTTCCAGGTATCCCAGGCTTAGGAAGTGCTCCTGAAAACACGAAAAAGTCACAAGTAAGGCGGATCAACTGGCGTGTGATCCTATACTTGTGAGGGTCCAAAAATATAGTCTACGGACAAATTTGCTAACCAGTCATGGAATAGCATACATGCAAAAATTAACCAAGGCAAACGCTTTGGAAGTGGTCGCGGGTTTAGGAGATGGGCATGATCTCCAATGTCTGGTGGTCGATGGATAGAAGCAAAAAGTAATCTAAAAGTGCCCCAAGGGGCCAATTTGACATGGTCTGAAGGGCTTAACTTGATTAGAGCCATGATGGTGGTTGTTCAGAAGAGGGATAAAAGGTTGAAATACACCGACGTCGGCTAAATAACCGACGTCGGTGTCCAAAGAGACCGACGTCGGCGAAAATCGGCCGACGACGGTAGTCTAGGGCACGATTATGCCGACGTCGACGGCATGCCAAATCTGACAAAACCGGATTGGCAGCCCACCAAAAGTCATTTGCTATTTGATTGAAAGAGAAAAAGGAGCTCTGGTATTGGTTGAGTGATAGTGACCTTGAGCTGATTTAGAGAGTAGTGCGAGGTGGCAGAGGAGCATTGGTGGAGAGAAGGCGCTGATTGGACGCTGCAGGGACGTGTGTGGCCCAAGTGAAGTGTGCAGAGCCACTAGGACAAAAGTGATGGCAGAGGGGAGTAGAGGACCGGCGGGAGGTCCACCACCAGTGGCACCTATCGTGCCACCACGTCGGCGTCGACGGGATGAGGTAGGAGGGTCTTTGAACCCCATATTTGATTCATTTTGACTTTGAATTTAGTTTTTGAAATGGTTGTTATTTGAAGTAGAAATCGAGGGGGATGTTAGCTAGGAAGGTGGGTAGGTTGATTAGGAGAGCTTAAGAGTGATTTGGGAGAGTTTAGGAGTGTTGGGGAAGGCAAAATGGGGAAGCCCTAATTTTTAGGGCTCGCCCCGTTCGGCCTTAGGGTCGAACCAGTCGCCGACATCGGCGAGACCGCCGGCGTCGGCTGACCAGCGACCGGCATCGGTCACTAACGTACCAACGTCGGCCACTAAGTGACCGATGTTGGTTAGGTGAGTGCCGTCGCCGGCACGCTAACTGATGTCGGTGGCTGTCTGGTTAAAAGAGGAATGTAAAAAGTTTAAGTCGAGGGGTTGAAATTACGTCAAGGACTTCTCGAGTATCGAGGTAGGCATAGATGATCAAAATAGTTGTTAAAATAAGAAGAGTAGGAACAATGTTAACATGAGATTGCTTTGGGTGGGTACAGGCTAGACAGACTCTGATGCTGCGGGATCGCCTCCCGACTTTGCTGACGCGGATGCGTGGAGGCGTGTCCGTCGAGGAGTGGGCGCAGATGAGCGCAGTCGGATTAGGCGGGCTGAGACGTTACTGCAGGGTGGCTAGGGACGTGAGCCTCATGGTGGCTTTGATTGAGCGGTGGGACCATGCCACCAACACCTTCCACCTGCCTACGGGCAAGATGACAGTCACGGTTGAGGATGTCTACCGGATTTTGCGGTTACCGGTGCACGGAGCAGACTTGTATGCGTGCTCGAGAGAGGCGCATGACATTCATATGGTGACACTGTTTGGAGAGCATGCCGCGGAGACGAGCTACCACTCGCCGAGTTTTGCTTATGAGCCACTGTACGTGGCGGATGAGGAGGCCCATAGGCTAGCGATCCTTATGATGATTGGCATTACAGTATATGCATTGCCGGATGCAGAGGGCGGTAGGTTTCCGGTTGCTATGACCAGAGTTTTGTTAGAGATGATAGAGCAGAGGACAGTGTTTGCCTGGGCACCAGTATTTTTGGCCCAGGTGTATAGAGAGTTGTGGGGTATCAGTCGGCGGCGGCGATACAGCCTATGTGTGGGCCACCTGCTACATTGCTGGGCTTACGAGCACATAGTAGTCACATGACCTCTCGGCCTCCCAGTGGCTATTCAGGCTGGCTTCAGAGTTGGATTCAGACGATGGCGGGAGATGATGGCGCAGACACGGATGGATGGAGTGGTCAGGGACATCGACCACTACAGGGGAGTGCTGGAGGGTTTGATCCCGGTAGACATCATGTGGAGACCATACTTGGTCTATCCAGCATTTAGAGACCAGGGAGAGCAGCTGATTGGAGCTCAGAGCCTGAGATGGGTTAGAGGCAGACGAGCTGGTGAGCTCGAGAGGATCCCTGCAGAGAGAGTGCGACGCCAGTACGGGCTGCTACAGGATGTGCCTCCCGCCTTCCCATAGTACAGACGGGATGACATAGAGGCGCCGCTCCCACTTCCAGAGGAGACAGAGGAGCCCGATTTTGAGGAGTTGCCAGCAGGACCTGAGATAGTCGACCCAGGGTGTACAGAGGCCTACACGGCATGGTGGGCAGGTCAGTATAAAGGGATACAGATCAGGCAGCAGCCAGATTTATAGGCCATCATCAGGGAGTGAGATATAGCACGCGAAGAGAGAGACACAACATGGGAGGAGAGAGACACGGCTCAGGCCCAGGTCTCAGTTTTGCAGGGACAGCTAGCAGGAGTCACAGGGCAGTTGGGAGAGATGACAGGGCAGGTGGCAGCGTTGACAGCGCAGGTTACTCTGTTACAGGGACAGCTGGCCGCAGCTCAGGGACAGGCAGGTGCAGGGCAGAGTTTTGGAGGGCAGGGCCCATGGCAGCAGCCATCTCAGCAGCCAGCCTTTTCACAGGGGGCAGGACCATCAGTATCAGTGCACCTAGGTGAGCCACAGCCTCAGAGATCAGGACAGGCCACAGGAGCAGAGCAGATGGGTCCACCGCATACTGTGTCGATGGTTAGATACAATGATGCGCTGGACGAGATCACGTATTATGAGAGGGCCGTCAGGGGGATCCCTCATATACGGCGATACTCAGAGATGAGGGCGGAGCAGAGCAGACAGAGATCTATGTCACGAGCGACGGCTTCAGGGTCACGTAGACGGCAGAGATCAGAGGGAGGAGGAGACACAGCGTCTTCTCGACCACCGCCACCACCACCACAGCCACAGCCTTGAGGGCAGCCCTAGTGTTGCATTATTATTATTATTATTATTATTATTATTATTTTTTTGATGTATATACTGGCCTGCGAGCCGAAGACGAGAGATGTATGATGAGAGAGAGACAGACACTAGTTGTGTCTTTTTGTATAAAACTGATTTTTGATATATATGATGAGATTTGGCTTATTGATATGTTATGGAGATGTTATAAATATTTGATGTGTTTCATGATGCATGTTTTGATATGATATGTATGATGATTATGATGATGCTAATGATGAGAATGATGTAAATGTTATGTTTAATGGTGATATAGTGATTTATGATAATTAGATAATGATAGATGTGATATGAAATGTTTAACTTGTGGATTATGCAAATGTTTGATGAGTTATGATGGATGAAATTTATGACTAATAACTTATGAAAATGAGAGTATATAAATGATTATGTGAATATATTTATTGACTGTGATGAGAGAAGAAGATTGAAGAAAGTGATGAAGAAAGTGGCCGAGCTAACCCCAGAAGACCCCATGTCAACTGAGTGCTGCCTACATAGCCCCTATTGTTAGGGGCCTCAGGCCTATGTAGTTCTCCCAAAAGGGAGGAAGAGTCAAAGTGGGTGATGGTCTTGGTCAAAGTCATAGAAGGGAAGGTTTGTCCATCAAAGAGACGAACAAATGGGGGTGGTCGAGCTAACCTCAGAAGATGTGGTATCTGAGTGCTACCTACATAGCCCTGGTCATAGGGCCTCAGACCAATGTAGTTCGGACTGCGAGGGTCAAAATGGTCGATGATGAGTTTGGTTGAGTGTCGAAATGATGAGGGGAAAGAGATGTTACAGCCTTTTCCAAATGGTGTATTCTGTAACATTGGTCGAGAGTCTTTCATCCCTAGCAAGTTTCCATAGTCGTGATGGATGTATGCTAAAAATGAATGGAGGTCTATTTATGCTTCAGCAAGTATTGGTTTATGCTTAACATAAATTGGGTCGGGTTGGTAGTTTCCATGTGTATTGGTGTCCATAGAAACTATGTGAAATGGACGAGGATGATGGTTGAGGATAGCTTGGTTTGAGTCGACAATTGATGTGACCAAAGTGTAGAGGAGAAGTGAAAGGCGAATCGCTCTTTCATTGACAAGGACCAAGAAGTCAGTATAAATAGGGGTTATTAGAACCAAGAACCCCATTATGCGTTGCGTCATTGACCATAAGTTATGCTAGAGTGGTGATCGAATCACTTTGACACTAAAGTGAGCTCGAAGTCCCTTGAGCAGGTTATAGGAAAAGAGGATAGGACAACCCATTTTAAGAGCAAAAATAACTTCGCCCCTTTTATAGGAGACCCTTAGACAACATAAGCCAAGTCCATGACTTTTTTTTTTTTTTTTTTTTTTTTTTTTTTGAGGCTGATCAATGCGGGAAGCCTGCATAGAGATGTCATTTGATGTAATGGTCATGTTGCGAAGCTGATCGATGCGGGAAGCTTCTAAGAAAAGTTGCTGTTTATTGCCAGATTTAGTCATAGCCATCCTTCAAGGGAGTGGTCTATATCTTTGCTTAATAAGAGGGCTTTTGAATAGCTGTCCTTCGAGGGAGCAGTCTATTAATTACAGCAATGATAGTACAGCTGTCCTTCAAGGGAGCAGTCTACTTTTTAATTTGATTTTGTGACCTTGGTTATTTTGACATCTTGATTGATTGTTGATAGAAATTTGAGTCATGGACAAGACTTATAAAAGTTTAAGGGCTCCCTTTTATTAAGACAAAGTATCCATACTATATAAAAAGGGTTTTAGAGGATTTATTAAAAGAAGTAGGGTTGAAAAATAATAGGATTAGCTGGATGAGGGATTGCTCAAGGGATGAGCTCAAGTTAAATGTTAAGTAAACGAGTACTCAACTAGCAATAAAATGGTCGTAGATGCAACGCATTAAGGGGTTCAGGTTCTGGTCGGCAGACGATAAGTCCCTGATCCGTACTTGTGCGTGATAATGTAAGGTCCGAGCCAATTAGGAGCGAATTTGCCTCGCTTACTTCGTTCCATATTAGTCACATGTTGGAGATGATTAAGAAGTTGGTTGATGTTGGACATGAAGTTGGTTGATATGTTTTTGGCATGAAGTTGGTTGATGTGTTGGTCATTGTTTGGTTGAATGTCTGGTCGAGGTTGGTTGAGGTCATGATTAAAAATTTTGGTTGATGGTTGGTCGAGGCTTAGTCGAGGCTTGGTTGAAGTCAGTTGAATGCTTGGTCGAAGTCTGGTTAATGGTTGGTCGAGGTTAGGATAGTCAGTATAAAGTCAAACTCCCCCTAGTCATTTTGTGGTAGGAAGAATGTCTAACACCCAATGCGGATGATTAATGGGTTAGATAAATGAGATGGGAAGGAGAGAATTGGGTACCCCACCTAGTTGATAGGTTAGGTGTTCTAAGCGAATGGCATTTAGGCATTGAAAAAGCTAGGAGGGATGGAAACCACCGACTCCGTAGGTGAAGAGGGAAAAATAGGTGAGCTTGGAGGAGATTGGTCGATGGTGGGTTCGGGGCAAGGGTCTGCCGAAGCCTGAGTAGGGTCTTGGAAACCCAAGCCATATCGTTTCTTCGCATTATCGTCATTGGGTGTTTCGACAGGCTGATGAGAACCTTGTTCGTAACGTCCAAAGCCGAAACCCTTCCATGCACACCTATAAAGATAGGTATGTGCAAAGGTGGGGTTGCTAAGAAAAGAGAAATCTGATGTGAAAGTTTGGGGCGAGGAAGAAGGATTTGATTCAGTAGGGGCTTGATCAAGCCCCCCATAGACAAGATTGGTACGAAGGCTAAGAGGACCATAAGGAATGACCATCCTGATCCGACAGTCATAGTTTGGGTGTTGATGAAGTTGTCCATACTCTTGAGGAGTTTGGAACATATCTAGAGAAAGGAGACGATATTCTCCTAGTGAAAGTCTTTGGAAGACGTCGTCCATAGGGTCTTTGATTGGTAATTGAGAAGAGGATGTGGTGGCGACCGCTGTTTGCGTACTAGTTGACGCTTCTGCGGATGGGGATGAAGTTCGGGTTGATGATTTGAGTGGTATAAGCACGTCGTTGGGGCTATAGGTTGTGTTACAGGTTTTAAATGGAGATGGATCGGCGGGAATGGTATGGATTTGTTTGTCATGTTCAAATTTGACACAACGGTGGAGGGTTGAAGGGACACAAGCCATGGCACGGATCCAAGGTCGCCCTAAGAGGATGTTGTATTGGAACTCTCCTTCAATGATGTAGAAGAGCTCCGAGATTGTGCGTGGCCCAACGCGGATGTGAAGGACAACAGTGCCGATGGTGTTAGCAGTTGTGTCATTAAATGATCTAAGGATTGCGTCAGTTTTTGATACGCAATTCTTTGGAAGGGCCAGTTGGTCAAAGGCGTGGGAGGAAATGATATTGATGCTAGCGCCCCCATCGATCATAACTCGTTTAATACGAGTTCGATCAACGTAGGCTGTGATGAAAAGGGCGGCGTCCTGATCTTCCTCGGTAGAGGTAGGAATCTCAGAATTATTGAAAGTGATGGATGCAATGGGGGATAAAGAATGGACTAAGGCAGCAAGTGGTTGAGGGTCTTCAGGTTGAACCTCAGCTGCCTGTAGGGCTTTGATTAAAGCCTGGCGATGTTGGGGGGAGCTTTGAATAAGGTCATAGAGGGTCATCTTCACAGGCGTTTGGTGAAGTTGTTTTATCATGGATTCTGTAATTGCCTGTGAAGAAGTGGGTTGGGACGCACCTAAGATAGAAATCTTGGGTTTTGGTGGTTGAGGTGCTTAGATGAAAGGATAGGTCCAAGGGATAGCGGCTTTTTCTTTCGCTTTGTCCTTTTGTGACCTAGTGGTTACACGAATGGCGTTGATTTTGAAGATAGTTGGTGAAGAAGGGGTTATGGTCTGTTGGATAGATGATGATGCGGTTGATGAGGCTGGATGAGAGGGTGACGAGGGTTGGTTGAGAGTGTCCTCAAGTAAAAGGGTGTCTTTCTCCATAAAACGGCGAATGACGGCCTTGAGGGCACAGCAGGTCTCAGTATCATGTCCTGGTGTGCGATGATATAAACAGATCTTTGTATCATCGAACCAAGATGGTTTTGAACTGAGAGGTTGGAATGGCTTGATGGGAGGAAGGGTAATGCTAGAGGTTTGCAAAAGTTGACGTAATATTAAAGCGTATGAACCTTCTAAGGGGTCCACGCTTGTTGATTCATGACGTGCTGGTGACTTCTGCTTAGGGGATGATGAAGAAGGTTTTCGTACCACCTTTTGGGTTGGTGGTGCGGTGATAGGGGAAGACGGCATTTTCTTTATGAGAGGTGCCGAATTTTTGAGAGGTTGACTTGTGATTGGTGAAGGAAGTAAGGGAGGTGATTTGTATTGGTTAAGAGATGGAGTAGGAAGTATGCCAAGTAAAGTAGAAGGATGAGGACCTAAGATAGAAGGCAAAGTTGACGGTGGAGGAGGGGTTCGCCTTTGTGGTTTGGCAGTGTTCTTGGATTTGGTTGGAAGATTATTTTTGGGCGTGGTTTGGTCCAAGTCCACCTTCACTTGCGGGTGAGTGAGGGCAGAGAGAGGGCGAATGCCTAATGGTTTGGGTTGGGTAGATGTAGATTTGGAAGCAGTGGTTTGGTCTTTGTTTGGAGTCTTAGGCGATTCTGCCTTAGGAGGATTGGCAGTATGAGATGAAGGGGCACGAGAATGTTGAAGAACTTTAAGATGTTCCCACAATCCCCGATGCTCCACTTTCCTTGAAGGGAGAAGTTCTAATTTCTCCGCTAGTCGGGAAAATGGTTGGGAGGACGTTGGATGAGATTGGGATTCTGGAGAAGATGTGCTAGGTGTGGCAGCAATGTAGGACCCAAAACGTATGGGAGTTATCACTGGATTGTTGTTTGTTGAAGAAGATGGCGAATCAGGTTCTTCTCTTGGTGGAGAAGGAACTGGAGAGTGTGACTCCTCAAGTGGGTAAAGGGCAGGAATTATGGTGCCTTCCACTTGTGGGCGAGGAGTAGGTAAGGTCAGGTCCTCTATAGGAAGAAGAAAAGAGGATGGTGAGATTGGTTGCGCTGGTAAAGTTAAGGCATCCTCCAGGATAAGAGGGGTTGATGGAGAATTGACCGGGGAAAGAGGTTCGTCCATAAGTGATGAACTGGTAGATGAGTTAACCTCTTGAAGTTGGTTAGAGATAATAGGTGTGACCGTATTGACAGTTCGAATATCATGTTCATGCGTGTTGTCAATTAAGGTCTGGACATTATTATTTTGTGTTGGTGGATGATTGGGAAATGGCTGTTTGAATATGTCGATGCCCTGGTTTGGAGGTGCATTAGGATTTTCGAGAATGAGCTCCCCCTTTTCAAGCATATCCTGGACTATGTTCTTGAAAGTTTTACAGTTTCCTGTGTCATGTCCCTTGACACGATGGAAATTGCAGAAGTCAGTTTCCCTATACCACGCAGGGATGGCGCGTGAGGGATCGAATTGAGGCGGTGGTCGAATTTGGGGGAGGTTGATAATCCCCTGTTTGACAAGTTTTTCTAGTATGGATGCGTAAGATTCTCCAAGAGGAGTATATTGTCTTTGCACATATCTTTGCTGGAATTGACGGGTGGCACTTTGAGATGTGGAGGGTTCGGCTTGATTGGACGAGGAAGATGAGGGTCTAACGGCCACAGTGTTAGCTACAGCTTTAGACTTAGAATTTGAAGATGAAAGTTTAGATGAAGAAGAGTCATTAGTCTTGGAATTGGGGTTCTTGCTCTGCAATTTGATTTTGTTCTCCTCGATGGCACGTAATTCTAGTTTACGGGCCATCGTGAAGGCTTCGTCAAAAGTACGGAAGGTTTGAACCCTCAAAGTAGAAGAAATGTGTTTGGCACAAGCTCGGGCGAAGAGTTCAATGAGCTCAGTTTGTGGTAAGGAAAAGGAGAGTTGGTTGATAAGGCCTCTCCAACGAGCAATGAAATCAGCTACTGATTCGTCCTCAAATTGACGGATGGTGTAAAGGTCTGTGATTGAAACCTTTTTAGTGATATTAATGGAGAAATGGTCAAGAAAAAGTTGGGCCAATTGTGTGAATGAAAAGAGGGAATGGGTGGCAATGGAGCTGTACCAGTCGAGTGCAGCACCAAAAAGGGACATAGGAAATGTACGCAAGAGTAATGCGTCATCATGGGCGATAAGGTAGCAGGCATGTCTAAATGCCCGTAAATGTTGCTGTGGGTCTTCCTTGCTTTGAAAGCGTGAAAACTTGGGAAGCTCCCACTGGCTGGGGTATGGTCGAATCGGAACGGACGGATGAATAGGCTCATTGCAAATTTGCTCGTATGATAGAGCATTGCGTGAGCCGAAAACAGATGTCTCTAAACTAGACATTTTATCCATCAGCATTTTGATAATGTCTGCTGACGGATTCATGGGTGGAGCGCCCCCTAGATTATAAGGCGCTTGAAAGATGTTGGTAGGGGTGTATGATGTGGATGGTTGCATAGACGCGACATATGGATAAGTGGTTATAGGGGCAAATGGTACTTGTGTCATGGGGTTGGTTGGCACCAGCTGGATAGGAGCCGTCAAGGGTGGTTGAGGCGTGGCTACGCTTGTTGATGGGTAGACGGTTACTCTTGTATTTATTGGTGCAAGAGTAGGGGGAATAGAGACTAGAAGGTTTTGGAATGGTGTGGGGTTTTGTTGGGTGACTTGAGGTTGAGGGAGTATCGGGACCCCCATAGAGGTAGGTTTAGAAGGAGAAGTTATGTTCTGAAGGTAAGATACGGTTGGGTTATTAGTGGAGGTGTTGTCTAATGGTTGAATGGTAGGGGTGGTTGATGTGATTAAAGAAGTCGGCATCCCATAAATTGGGTTGCCTAGAGGGTCTCGCATTTGGCTATTGGCGAGATAATGTTGCAAAGCTTTAACGTTAAGGTCTAAAAACCGTGCAAAGTCTTGGTCCCCTTCCGGGATGATAGGAGTTTGAGGCGAGGTTGGGCGAATGGGAGTTCTTTCAGTTTCCGAGTTGAACTCCATTATTGGTCTGGTTGTAGGTGGTGAAGGAGGAAGCGGTTGTTGAATGGCGTGGTCAAGAAGGGCCTTGGTTTGACTGCGTGTCAAAACCATTCAAGGCTGGAAAGGGGCAGGTTTCAGAAAACTGTGTCTTGTCAGTTTCAGAAAACCAGAATAAATGATTTGACAGGCAGAAAGTTGGTTTTGATGCTTGCTGTTTTTGGGAAAAAGAAAAATGACATAGACCGACATCGGTAGAAAAACCGATGTCGGTTAAGAGGACTGCCGATGCCGGTCAGATGACCGATGTCAGTTAAGAGGATTGCCGATGCCGGTCAGATGACCGATGCCGGTTAATAAAAGTCGCCGACGTCGGTTACAGAACCGATGTCGGTTACTGTGTTTTCCAGAAACTCAGAAAAAAGTTTTTGGAAATGAGGGAAACGTCCTTACCAGCTCAAAAAGACAGATAAAAAACAGAATAGATGATGGTGACAGGCAGAGTCTAGCGTTAAATCCCTATAAAAATTTTATTAGGATCATATGGCTTATGCCTTAAGAAAATGTTTGAAGAAGTTGGCTATAAGAGGGGTCCTAGAATAGGCAAGCTAAGGATGGTTTCAGGTAGTTAAGGTGCTCAAAAATCTGTGTTAGGGTCTGGTACGTGGCCTGGTGCTAAGGAGCAAGCTCCCCTCACTTCACGATTCCAGTGGTTAGCTGGTCTCGCTTAGCCAATATATACCTCGCCTATAGTTTATACTCTGCCAGAGAACAGAGTTGGCTTTCCTCTTGGTGGTGAAATCCAAGTAGGATTGCCGGGTAGGGGTAAGGTTGTCCGCTGGGTGATGAAATCCCAGACGGGCCTTGTCTCAAGTGTGTTTGATGTTTTATTGTGTGCTTGTGGTTTGGTAGTGTAACATCATGTGTCTACGGTTTATTCAATATGCGTTTAAGTTACTAGATGTGGACTAATGCAAGCACAAGCAGAAATGAAAGTGCAATATGTTTTAATGCCCCAAATCGAAATATGATATTGGAATGAAAACAATTGGTGAAAGGGTTTGAAGAGAATGACTTTTCTTTCTAGTCTAGAAAATGCAAGAGAACGTAAGAAAGAATTCTTTTTAATTTCCTGCTTATGATTTTTTTTAGAAAAGAAGGAGAGGTGAAGTTTAAGAAGCCTAATGCAACTAAATGAGTACAGAGGAAAGGGAACCCACGGAAGGCCCTAAAGGGGTCCCACCGGGTGTGCCAGAATGTTTCTATTCAAGATTTTGCTTTTTCAGATTTAAAAGAAAGAAGAAACTAAAGAAGTAATGGACAAGGCTTGTGAAGTACCTGGATAAAGACTGCGCACCGTAAATCCAGACGTTGTGAATACTCCTCTTTGGCTGTGAAGGAATAACACCTGAAAGAGATAAACACTAAAAACACAAAGAATGTTAGTCAAAAAGAGAGTGGATTGCCAAGCAAAAGCTTGGTCCTTGAAGCTCTAAGGCTTCGTCAAGGATGACAATCCACTGTTTTAGACAGAATATGATAAAAATAGAAAAGAGAAATATTGAAAGATGTGAAAAGAAAAGACTAAAAACAAATGCGTACCTGAAAGTCTGTAATCTGGTAAACACAGTCACCGACGTCGGTGGTATTGCCGTCGTCGGTCAGAAGGTTGCCGACGTCGGTTGGGGAAGTGACCGGCGTCGGTCGGGGCAATAGTCAAGCGCTGGGTTACAGGGTTGGTTTCAAGGTTATAAGATAGTGTATGATCTTGTTTGGGGCTCTGGGGTCTGTGAGGGTCTGTTTGAGATCTAAGGGACAGAGAATATTGTCTGGGAATAAAGTGGGTAAATGACAGAGGCGGAGAAAAGCAGATGGACAGGAGAGAGAGCTTTTCAGCGTCTCCGGGAGGAACAGAGAAGATTTTGGTGAAGGATATTGGAATGGACAGAAAACAGAGTATTTGATATAAATAAAATGATCTAGAAATAAAGACAGCACAAGTACTTATCTGCGTTGAATAGTTGATGAAGATAGCATGCAGTCCCGGTACAAAACGTTGGATACAAGATCTCAGTGCCTGAGAGAAGTTGTCAAGTACGCTGGTTCCTGCAAGAAAACAAGATGCTAGAACACCAGAAAGCAAGAGCACCAGAGCTTTGTTTCACCGGAAGAGAGAGTTTCCCCTGTTAGATTACCCGAGATTCGAAAACACCTGATTTTGATTGTGATTGTGATTGTGATTGTGATTCCCCGGAAAGAGGAAGAGAAATCAGTTAAGTATAACCGACGTCGGCGATTCCACCGGTGTCGGCCAATAGGTGGCCGACGTCGGCGGGGTTAGAACGGGCAGAACAAGCCACCAAGCCCGTTTCTTATCCGCCAAGTGTTCTTATGCGTTGGAGAATGCCGAGGGTTGTGCTAAATACGCACGGGAGTTTGTTAGGAGGTTAGAAGAATTAGGGAGAGATCTTGAGTGAGTCAAGGGGAAAGACTTAGTCTAAGGTGAGGTGTCTAGACGAGGTGTCCTAGGTGAGGTGTCAAAGAAGGGAGGGGTTAAAGGGGCCTTATTTAATTAAAAATAGATGTTTATTTCCAATTAATAAGACTTAGGTGGGTTAGGGACCAAGGAGGACTAGGAGGGAGAAAGGACCAAGGGTTAGACACTTTTTCGGTGTCTACAATGAGAAGGGAATGGATGTTCTTAAGTCAAATGGTAAGAGTTCAGATTTGGAGAGTATAGACTGAGATTTCTATGAGCAGTGGGATGCTACAAGAAAGGATTGGATTTATTTCAGGAAAAGGAAGTCTGATGTATTTGACAAACTTAAGAACTAGAAAGCCTTGGTGTTCATGGAGGAGATGATGGATAGAGATCAGCAGATAGGGTTGGATACTTCTGAGCAGGGCAATTTGGATAGGGTTTTGATTCAAAGTAAGCTCGTGGGTAAAAATTCATCACTCATAGGCAAACACAGGTACCAACATCTGTTAGGGAGAACCGACATTGAACAGGCAGGCACCGATGTCGGTCATGTGTAGACCAGAGAAGTTGGTGGTGTAAGGCAGGTAGACACTGATGTCGGTCATGGAACTAGCATTGGTAGTCAGGTCAGTCACATGGAACTGACATCGGTCAGATGCAGACTGGGTGGTGACCGACATTAGTCATTGGAATAGATTTTGGGCAGAAAACAAGCTCCCAAGGAGTCTCAAATGCCCATGTGGAGGACTGAAAGTGTAAGTAAGCCTCAAATTTGTTATTCCCCTTCTTTACACTACTTGTTGCTCACTGATGGTCAAGAACCAGGAAGTTTTAAAGAAGTAGAGTAGGTAAGATCCAAGAAACAGTGGGAGCATGGCATGAATTCTTTGGAAGAGAACCAAATGGTAGCTTTGGTAGAGTTGTTAGCCGGGTTAAAGAAGAGAGAGAATGGACAAGTGAGACATAAGGCTAGGGTATATGGTTTTGAGGAAGATGCAGGATAGTGGTACAGGTTAGACAGGTGTATGACAAAGCATGGCTTTAGTCAGTGTCATTGTAACCATTGTGTTTTCTTTACCAGGTTGGATGATGATTGCAATATTATCCTGTTACTGTATGTGGATGATGAGCTTGTTGCAGGGTCACACATGTAGGGTTTTGCTGAACTAAAGGTAAAGTTAGTTTAGTGGTGTGGCATGAAGAATTTGGGAGCAAAAAAAATTCTTTGGCATGAGTAATCCTAGAGACAGGGAAGATCACAAGTTGATGTTGTCATAGGATGATTGTGTAAAGGTAGTGCAGGATGCAGAACCAGGCATCACACCTATGGATGGACAGTTCACAGAATAGGGTCCCCAATCACATGATGAGGTTGAGTACATGTGTACTCCCTGATATTTCCCCAGTAGTGGGAGTTGTTAGCAGGTTTGTGGCCAATCTGGGAAACAAGCATTGGAGAGCAGTTTAGTGGATTCTCAGGTATCTGAGAGGGACCAACAATAGGGATTCATGCTATGCAGGGTCAGGGACTTCAGATATGGCAAGTTACTTGGATGATAGGAGTTGCACCATAGGATGTGTGGTGGTTGGTCTTCAATATTAATCTTGAAGAGGAATACAAGCCAAGAAACAAATTAGACAATGTATATGTACACGTATAGTATAACTATTTATCTCCAAGTGGGACATTGTTAGGTTGTGGAGCTAAAAACTTCACTGATGCAAACATGGAGGAGGTTGCTGAGAGGTTGCTGAGTTGTAAAGCAACTGATGCTGGTCTAATCAATCGATGTCAGTCATATCTAGTGAGCAAAGCAACTGACATCGGTCAAGTATCGACTGATGTCAGTCATCTCCAGCCAGACAGGGACCGACGTCGATCACCTGTGCAGTTCTAGAACTGCTAGTTGATGAACAGTTAGTTTGATGAACTAGTTGTTTGCATGTAAAAGGCTAATTTTAGTCTTGGAGCTATGGATCTAATTATAGTAATTAGATGTCTAATTATTGTTTGCATGGGATCTATATAATAGACTCATGGGCTGTATTGTAAAGTGTGAGGGATCAAAGTAGGGATTCCATGGGTGCTAGATAGAGAGAGCAAGCTTGGCTCCTCATAGTGCCATAGTGTCAAGTGTGTATGATCAAGTAGATCTGTGGGAGAGCAAGGTCTGGTAGAAGATTCACAGGGGTGCTGGTTTGGAGGACAAGTGTTCTTCATGATATATAAAATCAGGTTGGTCTGTAGGTGTGCAAGATCAGGAAGGAGATCTACTTGTGGTAAGTAAGGTCGGTTGATCTGTAGGTGTGTGTGTGCGAGGTCAAAGGAGATCTGCGGGGTAGCAAGATCAAAGGTGACAACAACACATCAAGGAGCAAGATCAGGTGAGATCTACTTGGAGTACGTTGCATACTTGTTTATACTGGCAGTATTGTTACTGACTGGTGGACTGGTAGTATTATTACTAGCTGGTGGAGGTGAACAACAAATTTGTGTTTGAGTTGATTATTGGGACCATAATTGAGAGAGTGGGCTCTTGAATAGATTTACTGTTTATGCCCTAGAGGTGTGGGAGCCCTAAAAGAGTGTAAGGAAGAAGACTGTGGCATCTTCTTTATTGTATTTCCTTCTAGAAGAGTATTAATACAATTGGGTATTGTCTCTCATATTCTGTGTTATTTATGAATTCTATTTACTATTTGCTTCTAGTTAAATTTTGTGTTTAGTTGCTTGTACTTGGTAATCAATTGTGCCTCCTAGATCCTGACAAGATCTTGATCGGTGAGTACTGACTCTATGAGTGCTTCATTTCCTTTGATAGAATAAGCAATGTTGGATTTTATAATATGAGCAAGGGATTGTTCTCTCTATTTATTTTCTACTCTAACCAATGTATGAAATTATTCCATAGGGAAATTTGATGGAAATCTAGTGCCTGATTCAATTAACCTTAGGAGGGCTTCATATTTGTCCTCTAAGGGTTGATGTTCAAAATAATATTCTTCAGATCCAATAATTTTTGGAATGTCTTCAAACACCATGGAGTTATCTTTTCCATCATAAAAATTATCTTCCTCATAACTAGGGCTATAAGAGATTCCACTATGAGTATACCTTTGCATAATTTTTAGAATATTGTTCTCTATGTTTGTTAAGATGTGAAATGCATTTTGAAAATGTTAAAAGAGGTGTGTTTTGATTTTCTTCAAACAAGTGACAAGGTAAGACAAGAATATAGTAAAATAAGTGGCCTATTACCACACAATTAGAAGAAATGGTCATGAATTTACTCAACCTTGGTGGGTTGAAATCATCAAATTAGAATAGGGTATAATAACTTTTTAACTGAATGTGCAAGCTAACACAACAAACTTAGGTCCAAGATACATCAATAACATAAAATATAGATACAAATACAATAATTTGTGATTATAAAATTAGAAGAGGGTATTTATGATTAGGAAGATAATAATGTGAACTAAGAAGCTCAAATGTGAATTAACATAAGAACTATGTATAATGCTAAAACTAAATGGGAAAAACAATGCCACCATATGGTAATAGGATGTAGAATGCTCCAAGAACTTAGAGTGTGAGTGAATAAAAGATAACCTAAGTACACAATGAGAATAAAATGATGATGATTCTAGGTAATGAGCTTCAATCTAAATGGGAAATCATACCAAAGTTTACTCAAACCAAGTGCAAATGATGAATGATAACACCTTAGCCTAAAACTTAGAAAGGCGAGATTTCAAATTTAGATAAAAAGTGAAGGACATTGAGATTTTGAAAAGTGGGAAATGGTATAGATTCAAATGGGTAGAATAACAAATCATGTTTAGAAAATATAAACATAATGTTCTAAATGATGATTTGAATAAGGTAAGAAATGAGTTTGATTTGGTCAGCATAATACCTCCTTGTTAAAATAGAATGGTGCATAACAAAAGTGTTTGGTTGTATGAAGTGTTTTGGTTTTCATATAGTTTTATAATTAAAAATACTAAGCAATTAAAGGATAAAATTACAAAATAAAACTAAGTATAATGCCCAAAGTCCTAAAACAAATAAGGTTGCATAGTACTATCGAATTCCATCTATATACATACTCTTGAGATGTTTTAAGTGTTAATCAAAAAATAAAAGTGCATGAATAAGTAGAATTTTTACACCTCCTTATCTCAAGAGATTGTATAATGACATAGAACTTTGAACTACTCACCTTGTATCAATAATATGTTTGTGGCAAGTGGGGTTGTTCTAAAACTAAATTTTTGTGCATTTCTAGATTGTCCCAAGTGTGTATAACACAAGAGATGCTCATGTCATATGGATATACATCAACCAATTTGTTTTGAAAAGGTATTATCCTTTTCAAAACCACTACATCCATCACTTACTCAATATAGTGTGATGTCTAAGTTGCCCCTACGGTCTGAGGTAGTATCTTACTAATAGAGTTTATTTAACCACACAAATAAATCTACCAAGAAGTTGACCTCAATTTGTATACCCCACCATGGATTGGGGTTGAAACAAAGTTGGGAGATGAATTCCTAGGACAATACTTCCCTATAGAACCCATGAGGAGGCTATGAACTCCCTCTCATGAGCTAAGTTGCAAAAAAATGAAATACAAAGTGAAAAGACATTAAGGTTGCATTTGGATCACCCAATTCATATGGATTTGGGGAGGGCCTTGATGACATTATTTTCATACTTTTTGGACTAAAATCAACCAAGGAAAATAAAGAGTGATTTTGGTCACCTAAGTTACTTAAAGGGGATGGGGGGAGAACATACATACATCAGTCATTTTATGAAAATAAACAACTTTAAAATAACAAGGATAAAATAAAACACTCTTAAGAGTATGTAATCTAAGTTTGGGTGTTTATTTTAATGCACTAAAGTGATAATTTTATAAAATTTTGGACCCTTGGCCTTAGTTTAAAACTTCTAAACACTTTCACAAATAAATAAGCATAAAACAACTAAATTCTTTTTAGGCACCAAATGAAAATTTCAATATCTGAACACTTTCAAACTTGTGCCTTTTTCCAGATTATGACCTTCAATTTTTAGAGGGTTTATGTATTCTTAGAAACCCTAAAGCAAATTAGAACACATTATTTGAAAAGTAAGCTCTCGAGTATCTATTTTTCTATCTCATAGACCAAAATTAATCCACATAAAGATCAATGTCAGTTCATAGAAATCAATGTTTGTTAGTTTATAGAGGATCAATGATGATCAACTAAAATCGATGTTGATTCCTATAAAAATGCTATAAAATAGAACATGGGTTTTCACAAAAAAAAAATGTTAGCAAAACAAACATGAAAATCCAAAATCTCTCTGGATCTTTCAAATCAAAGGTCAAATAGAGAATATGCAAGTTCCAAAATATAGAATAAAAATAAGAAACTTTCAAGAAAAACCCATAAATCACACTTTCTCCATGCTCTAGACTTCACACAGTAATCAATGTTAGTTCTGGGGGATTGACATTGGTCGGTTAAAAATGATGTTGGTCTCTGTGTAAACTATGTCGCTAAAAAAAATAAAAATATGTGAAAAATGAAGACAAAGATGTTGGAATAATGAATATTTAAGCTTACCTAGGGTAATAGGGTAAGTTATTTATTACCTAGGGTTAATTTTATTTACCTAGGATAATTTGTTTTATTGTTGAGAGTCTCTCAATAATATTTTTGTTCGTAGTATTTGAAAACAAATAGTTTGTTTTCTCTATTTTGTAATCACAACAAATAGTTTGTTGTCATAAAAAAAACTATTTGTATTATATATACTTTACAATATAATATATTTTAACAAGAGAATATAGAGAATATACAGATAATTTTTAGGATTATCACCTATTTTATTCTCTGGTATTATTTTTTGCAGGTTTCTTGTTGTGGGTTCTTTCTCTTGGATTGATCCTGTGGATCCTGTGTATCTCCTGCTCATTCTTTCATGGTATCAGAGCTTGGAGTTCTAGTTGAAGATCCTATTCCCTATAATTTTTCATCATTTTCATCTATTAGCATAGTCAAAAACACTATTTTATTGATGTGTTCCAAATATTTGTTATTCTCTCACATTTTGGTTCTTGTTTACGAGTTTTTTCTAGAAATTTTTGTACTTTATGATCATTTATGACAGTACGAATTTACAAAACTAGAATTTTTTGGTATAGGGGCATAGAAAATTAAATCAAGAATCCTGTATAACTTGATTTTTTTAATTCTTTGCTGGCTGTACAACTCTTCTAGACAAAAACCATCTGACTAGTTTTTCTGGCAGATTGCAGTACCTGTACGATTTTTTGATGTGGCAAATCGTATAGACATCCTTTCTAAAATTTGACCCCTGTTCATGAAAGCTGACTATGCTAGCTTTCATTCCAGATCAATTCATACAATTTATTTTTAGGCTGTACAGTGTTTTGGGGGATTACAACAGGGATTTCAAAATCTGTTTTGTTCTATAGCATAGCCGTATGGTTTTCTTCATTTTGAACACCTTATACTGCATAAAATTAAAATCTGAAAGTTGTATGAGTTAGAAAAAATTCCAGGCTTTCATTTACAGCTAAGAAGTATGGATTTGGATTAGGCCATATAGTCCTTTGAGCAGATCCTTGGAGCTAATTCTGAAATTGCTTGGAGGTTTTTTCCTTGGCAAATGTTTATAAAATTCTCATTAGAATTTTTTTTTATCACCACACCTTGCTGGAACAAGAAATTATTTCTAATAAATCCAAAAATTATTCAGCATTCATCTCACACGTGTGAGTTATTTTGGATTTTTTTAATTAATTTATTAATTTATAGTTGTTTAAAAGCAAGTCTCTAACTTTAAATGAACAAAGTTGACTTTGTTAAAGTGGCTAGAGGTATTTTGTTAAAAAATTGGTAGGGAGGAAGTCTTGGGGTCAAATCCCCCTACATTTTTTTTCACAAAGCCATTTTTTGTACCTTTTTATAAGCTAAGGCAAAAAAAATTCATTGGGAGACGTTAAATTGTAATGGGAGGGGTTTTTTTGAGGAAAAAGAATGTCTAGGTTGTTCCTGTCAATGTCATTGTCTTCTTCAAGAATGGAATCTTGATTGTTTGAACCCATAAACTCCAAAAATTACCATGTTTAGAAGCTTAAAATGCAACAACTCCTTCAATCAAAGGGCTTATGGAGAATTTTTTTTGAAACAACACCTGCGGCATTCACCACTGAAAAAGACAAATATGCATATGGTTGTAAGTAGGATGAGGCTCTTGGATTGATTTGCCTCAATGTATCAGATAATCTTCAATTTCAAATTGCAGATGCTACAACACTAAAAGAGGTATGGGAAAAATTTAAAAACCTATTTGGCAAAGTTAATGAGTTTAAAATTTTGCAATTAGATGTAGAATTGAGTACTCTCTCTCTCCATCAGATTTTCCTTCAATAGATGAATTCTTGGCAAAATTCAAATTTATTAGGTCATAGTTGAAAGCTGGTGACAAGGATAAAAGTGATAAGGAGTGAATTTTCATGATTTTTTCAAATTTGAAAGGACCATATAGTGTTATTTCCTCTACTTTTTATACCATGATGGATACATTAGGTGATGAATTCAAATAGCCTTCCTTTGAAATTTTTTGTGAAAGATTGACTAGGGAGCAAACAAAATTAATGGCCCTAGATGCTCTACCTATTCCTATTCATGCTCTAATTCTAATTCTTCCAAAGGAAAACCTTCACCTAAGTCTAAAAAAAATAAAGCACCTTCAAATAACCCTCCAGATTCCACCACCCAGACACCTCATCATTTTAAATCTACTAAGACCAAAAAGTCTTTTAAGCAAAAGAAGAAAACATTTGGTCCATGTAATTTTTGTGGTGGTCCTAATCATGATGAAAGTAGATGTTTTAAGAAGATGGAACCATTAGAGGTAGCAATCAAATAGCATAAAATTTTGATTCTGTCTCCATCTCCTTCTACTTCTCCTACAGGAAAAGGGAAAGCACTTTTAGCCAGGGCTACATCTTCATGTCATGATCAGTGGATTTTTGACTCAGGTGCTTCTCATCATCTCACACATTATAAGGATATATTGTCTTCTCTTATAGATTGTATTACATCACATATTTTCATGGATAACTCCTCATAGATTGAAGTTTTGGGATTAGGTACTGTTGACAAATAGGATGGATGTTTTAACAATGTATTTTTGATACCCCAAATCTCTTCTAGTCTTCTCTCTGTATATCAAATATGTAATTATGGTACTGGTAAAACTATGGAGTTTACTTCACATGATGTTGTAATAAGAGAATGTAATGATCCTAGTGAGATAGTTGCTATAGGTACAGCAGACCATACTGCAAGACTCTATACTTTTGATAAGTTTGAGTCTTTTATGTCTTCTAGTTCTTCACTTATAATACATGGTAATAGTATCAACAAATTGTGGCATGAGAGATTAGGTCATTTGAGTTATGGATATATGCAACAAGTGAGTACAAAACATCTTGTAAAAGGCCTTCCTAAGGTCTCATGTATTGATGGGGTGTGTCCTAGATGTCTAGTTGGTAAACAACACTAGGATCCATTTCCAGTTGGTAAGGCCACACGTGAAAATGCACCCTTAGGGTTGGTTCATATTGATTTGATGAATTTTCTAACTCATTCTTTTTAGGGGCCAAATATGCACTCACATTCATTGATGATTTCACTCGTAAAACTTGGGTATATTTTCTCAAGTTGAAAAGTGAAATTTTTGAGACTTTTAAGGCTTTCAAAGCCTTTGTTGAAAGATAATCATCTCTTCCTCTTAAAAAGATACACACTGACAATGGGGGGGAATATGACAGTAATGATTTCCATGATTTTTATATTGAGCATGGGATACAACACCAGTTCACTGTACCACACACTCCTCAACAAAATGGTGTAGCAGAGAGGAAAAATCAAACATTGAAAGAGATGGAAAATTATATGATTCACTCAAAAAATTTGGGTCCACAATATTGGGCTGAAACTGTAAATTATGCAAACTACATTAAAAAATGTATGCCTCATAAAGTTGTGTAGAATATGACACCTGAAGAAGCTTGGTCTAGGATCAAGCCTGATATTTTAGACTTTCACATCTTTAGGAATCAAGCATGGGCATTTATTCCTGGTGACAAACACAAATAATTGGAGAAGAAAAGCCAACCACTCATTTTTGTTGGCTATTGTGAAGATGTAAAAGCCTACCACCTTTTTGATCTTGTCACACATGATGTGTTGTTTCAATGGGATGTTCAAGTTGATGAGTTACCCACTCCACAGGAGTGTACATCTAGTTCTTCTTTTCCCCCTCCTTCTACTGAGGATAGTGAGGATTTGATTTCTATTGTTGTTGATGATGATGTTGCACTTGTTTAGCCCCCACAGCCATCTTCTCCACCACCTTTGCCTAAGTGGGCAAAGAGCACCTATAGCTTGCTAGTTCTTTCATTGGTGGTCCATCTAGTTCTCATTTCACTCGATCATAGACATCTAGTGTTACTATTATGGGATAAGCTTGTACAAATGATCCAGTGTTATTTTTTGAGGCCATTGGTATACTCGAGTGGGATGTTGCAATGTATGATGAGTATTCTTCATTGATGAAGAATGATACTTGGGATCTTGTCCCTCTTCCTAAGGGAAGAAAACTTGTAAAATGTAAATGGGTCTATAGGACCAAATATGTTTTAGATGGATCAGTGGATAAGTACAAAGCTAGATTAGTAGCTAAGGGTTTTTCATAGGTTGAAGGGGTTGATTACTTTGAGACCTTTGCCCCTATAGCTAAGGTGGATTCTATTTGGCTTGTACTTCCTCTTACTGCTTCACATTCTTGGTTAGTTTTTTAGATGGATGTGAAGAGTGCCTTCTTGCATGGTAATCTCCATGAGGAGATCTATATGGAGCAGCCTCCATGATTTGTGCATGACTCATCATTGGTTTTTAGACTCTGTCATTCTCTTTATGGCCTCAAACAAGCTCGTAGAGCTTGGTACGAGAAGATGGATAGTTTTCTTTTGAGTTCTGGTTTTATTCATTGTGAGTCAGATCACAATGTATACATCCTAAAGCAAGGTGAGGAGATTATCATATTGGTTTTGTATGTTGATGATCTCATCCTCACTAGTAGTTCAGATTTGTTGATACATAAAATCAAGGATAAGTTGGCAGATAGGTTTGATATGACAGATCTGGGACTTTTACATTATTTTCTTGGTCTTCAAGTTTTTTGGTCTTCTGAGGGAATCTCTATTAGAAAACAGAAGTATGTGATAGATCTTCTTCATTGATTTGGAATGGATGATTGTAAGCCTACCCAAACTCCATATCAGTCAGGTGTTGTGTTGTCTACCACTTGTATGACTCCTCTTGTTGATCCAACTTTGTATAGGCAACTTGTAGGTAGTCTGTTATACTTGACTCATACCCATCCTTACATCACATTTTCTATGAACCTTGTCTCTCGGTTCTCACATGAGCCTCATGAGAGTCATTGGAAAGCAGCTAAGTGTATTTTGTGCTACATTCAGGGTAAAACTCACTTTGGTATACATTATACACCATAGAGTTCTACATAGCTTGTTGGATACACTGACTCTGATTGGGCTAGTGATGTTGACACTCAAAAGTCCACTTGTGGATTTACTTTCACACTTGGTTCAATTCCAGTTGCTTGGGCATGCAAAAAGCAGACTGCTATTACATTAGCCTCTATTGAGGCTGAGTATCGAGGGGTTGTCAAAGCTAGTCAGGAGACACTTTGGCTTCAACAGTTACTTGGCGAGTTTGGCTTCACATAGTGGGGTCCTACTACTCTTTGGTGTGAAAACTAAAGTGTGATTGTTATTTCACATAATCCTAATGAGCATTAGTGGACCAAAAATATTGAGATTCACATGCACTTCATTCGACATCTTATTCAGGATGGAGTTCTTTCTTTGGAGTTTGTGCCTACAACTAAGTAAATTACAGACATCTTCACTAAACCTTTGGCTTCTCCTCATTATCTTCAGTTGTGAGTGATGCTTGGGGTGAAGGAAGTTGTCCTTAGGGGGGATTTCCCATGAAGTCCTTCCTTCCTTTATTTTTCATATATGTGATTGCTTTGTACATGGGTACCTTATCAGGCCTAGTAGCCGGGACCCATATTTGTTTATCATTCTCCCTATGTTTCACTTAAGGGAGGGTGTTGGAATAATGAATATTTAAGCTTACCTAGGGTAATAGGGTAAGTTATTTATTACCTATGATAATTTGTTTTATTGTTGAGAGTCTCTCAACAATATTTTTGTTTGTAGTATTTGAAAACAAATAGTTTGTTTTCTCTATTTTGTAATCACAACAAATAGTTTATTGTCATAAAACAAACTATTTATATTATATATACTTTAAAATCTAATAGATTGTAATGATAAAATATAGAGAATATACAGAGAATTTTTAGGATTATCACCTGTTTTATTCTCTGGTATTATTTTTTGCAGGTTTCTTATTGTGGGTTCTTTCTCCTGGATTGATCCCATGGATCCTGTGTATCTCCTGCTCATTCTTTCAATCATTCATTATATAATATTAGATTTTAAAGACTTTTAATCATTCATTATAAGATATAAGAGTTGTATATTAGTCTCCTTGCTTGTATGGGATGCAAGATTCCACTGGGCATGTCAAAATTTAGAGTAGGAATTTAAATCAAGTTAGTCCATGCATTAGTATAGTAAAAACCAAATAAGCATAAAGAACATAGTTTACTAATCCTACTCCCTCATGGTATTTTTAAAATGAAATATAAGAGCTATTGAAATAAGAAATACAACCATAAAACCTTCCCAAGAGTGTCCCTCCTCCAAAAGTGGCTAAGAAACATGATTTTCCCCTGATTTGGTTCTTGAAGTCTTTGTCAATGATGAGTAGCTTGCTCCTCCATCATATCTCAATACACCAATGAATTAGGCTCATGAATTTGATCGATGTGTGCAAATGGTTCAAGATAAAATTTATATTGCAATTTATGCATAATAAGTTTACATGATTGAAGTTTGTGAAGATAATTTTGCATAATAAAATTACACAAAAATATCTTAATGGAATGAGTGAGGACCCTTGTATTTATAGTTTTCTAGAAATAAAAATAATCAACCATGACCATCCATCTTGAGATCAATGTGTGTGTCCATGAATTAATTCAATTATGGAGGCTCAATCCATAAATATCCCCACTAATATTTGGAAGAATGAGGCATTAATGAGGCATGGGAGGGCTTAAAACAAATATGTATTCCATTAATGGCCTATGGATTCCACCTCATTGATGATGTCACTAGATGATGCAAATATTAGAAATGAATTTGAAATTAATATATCTTCAATAAATTCCATGGATTTTACACTTATGCTCTTGATTTGGTTTAATTTTATTAAGTAGGTTTAATTAATTATTTGCAATTCATTGGAAATTGGTTGTCCACTTAATAAAAGTACTTGAAATGTCAATTTATCAAGTCATAATTTGACTATATTATAATTAGAAGAATGTGTGAGTTACATATGAATCAATATATTATTTAGAGCATTGTGGATGTGAAATAACACATGCACATGACATGTGCTTTTGAATTAGAAGAATTCAATGGTCCAAAGCATCATTTTGCATGGTTTCAATTTGACTCGAAATGATTTTAGAAAAAATAATTATTACAAAAAATGCATTGACCCATTCAGGGATATATTAGCCTAAATAAACACCTATATGTGACAAATTCAAACCATTTAGCACATTTTAGTGAATTTGGCCCAAATTGTGAATTGTCACAAAATATTTCTTAGATTGACAATTTTAACACAATGGTGATAGGAATTGGTTGACTACAGAAGGGACACTCCTGAAGATGCCACACATGTTAGGTATGTTGTATAGTCTATACAACTATTGAAACTCCTCTTTTTCCAATTGATTTCAATGTTGAAAACTACAAAATTCAATTATAAAATTGACCACTTACACTCACCTGACACATGGTATGTTGAATAATACTTCTACACACTTGTCTTTTCTTATGAACCATACACTTTCATTAAAGTGACCTAAAAGTGATATAAAATGACACTTAGGACAACTATACAAGCATGAATAAGGTGAAACATAATTATAACCTTATTAATGACCATAATGTACATTTATCAACCTAGGAGGGCATATGAAAGTTTGAAATTACATGGGAGGTTGACCTATTTGACCAGGGATCAAATTTGGTCAACATTTTGACAATTTATTGGGGGTAGAAATCCTTCTATGCTAATGACCAGTTACCTTCTCCTATCCTTTCGAAATGGAGTCACATATTCACTAAATTTGACCTTGAAAATCCTCTGATTAGACACCAAAACACACCAAAAATAAAGTGGAATAAACACACAAAATAAGATAATAGGAAACACAATTGTGTTCTTAATAACACTTGTGTAAGAAACATAAAACACTTAAGAAAACTAATTATGTATAAACTAAACTAAAGAAATTTTCTCCTCCTAGATAAAAAGGGAAATCTTCAGCATATCTTCCTCCATCAGATAGTGAAATGCATGAAGTAATTTGCCAACTGAGCATAGGGTTTGATGTCTTTAACTTTTTGATGTTTTCCAACCTCTTTCGTATGGCCTTAAATATAATTAGGGAAGTTACAAATAGATCACCTATGAAGTTGAATTCCTCTTGCATTTAAATCATCTAAATATTTTCATGAGACTCCTCAATTTCAACTTCAAATGGTACTTCAACAAGTCAAGTTCTCTTGACCTCCATGGTACTCTCAATGAGATCAGGTTTATTACTAGTTGTAAGTTCCTCAATCTCATTAAGTAGCCTTGTATAATCCATCCAATCTTGATAATTGTCCTCCATGAGAACACCTTATCCTATATTATTATGATCTTTACCTTCAACATTGAAAATCTATTCAAGTTCTTCAAGAATCTCAATCTACTACAGCCAATCATCTTGGCTCTCTTTCTACTCAAGAAGCAAAACTTATTCAAAATGATCTTGATCATGATCATGACTATAATAATCATCATAGACTGACTCATGATGTTCCTAAATACATGGTTTTTTAATAGGAACTTTTAATTCTTTCTCTACAACCCCATCTTGCTCCCCTTCAAGGACTAGAGTTTTAAGACATTCATATTCATCAAACATTGCTTGATAGGTCTGCCACATACCTTGATCAAAATATTGATTAATAGTTTCAAATTCATATACATATTATCTTTATGGACTCACAAATTATGCATTATACTGGTTCTCATCAAGTGGAGTCCCTATGATGAACTCTTCTTTACCATTTCTTGAAACATCTTGGTCTTCTGCACATTGAGCTTGTTCTTCTTTATTGGCCTCCCATAAGGTGGGTTCTCTTTCAAGAGGGGATGAAGTGGAAGGGTGGTAGATTAGTTCATGGCTTAGAGAGAGAGATTATGAGGTGTAATGGAGGTCTCATGAATGGGCATGGGGATGGAAGTAAACACTTGTAACAACTCTTGGAGTGAGAGAAGGTTATGTTGGGCCATGGACATATCACTTTTCTTAACGAGTACCTCATGATTATCATTATCTTCTTAAAACTCCTCCACAACTACAAATTCAAATTCCACTTCCTCAACTAAGCATTTTCTTTAATGTTAAAAATACTCTTGGATGGACCTCAAAGATGGTGTATACATAGGTTTTTAAAGATAAGGTAGTGTGGTTTGACCATACACCAAATTTTCATTCTTATCATCACATATTTGGTTCCAAGTTGGAATCTTGAGGCTACTGGGATCTTTTAGAGATTGGATAGGATCTTAATGAGGATAATGAATATAATAGAACTAACGTGGAACATAGGAATACACTTGATAATAGGAAAGATAAACTTGTTCTTCAAACACATTTTCACTTTCTCCATAGTTTTCATGAGGTATTTCAATAGCTGCAAGTCATCTCTCACCTTCTTATATTTCCACCTTATAGGCCTATCAATCCATGATTGAGTATAGGATATCATCTCTTTCAAGTCTTCACTAATAACATGGTTAGATTCTTCTTCAACCAAATTCCACTTGTTCATCAAGAATTGAACAAAATTTCTCATTCTCTCTATGAAATACATAGGGATCACATCCCTCTCTTGATCCCATTTCTTCATCAATCCTTCTAATTATAAAAATTTAGACATGAGTGCTATCAAGGACTTGGATTGAGCTGGAATTGGAGTAGGAGTATAGGAGCTTTGGTATTGACCTTGAGTATGTTGCGTAGGAGTTTGATAAGATGGACAAGGTTGTTGGGGAGGAATACTTTCAAGAACCTGCCTCCTAAGAGCTTGTATATCTCAAAGAAATTATATTCTAAGAGATTAGATATCTTATTCAAGGGACTTGAACCTATCTCCTTGACATTCTTATTCATAGTCTTCTTCATAAGACTCTTTAGCAACTTCATGACAATATGATGGAGGAATAGGTTGATTATAAGGTGGATAAAAACTTTGATATGGATTTATATAGAAATAATTATTAACATATCCAACCATATTAACCTCATCAGTCAAATGAAACAAAATAATTTATCAAAATATTTTAAACAAGTACCTAGATCTTCTTAACAACTAGATGATACATTTGGAGTCACCATTGGTGTTTGATTGCATGCTTAAAAAAGCTAATAGTAAGACAAACACACCAACAATTTTTATACTCTTTTGGACCTTCATCCCATTAAGCACACCAAAACTATCGTATCCAAATATTTCACCCTAGGAGAGGAGGTTTAATCCTCTCCCATATTTGGAAAACATGGTATTACCTCTAGGCTTGTGGGTTGCCTATGATAGAGGTAAACCTCTAGGTTAAAGGGCTAGCTCCCTTGATTTGTCTATTCAAATCACACACTACACTAAACCAATCACTTGGGGGTGAAAAGGGAAGAGTTTAATACAAAGTAAACCTATATTAGTGAGGTGATACACAAAAAATATTATCCCACAAGCACACTTGCATATACACTAAGAATGAAGACTTCTAGAACTAACCACAACTCTATGGCCTTCTAAAATTAGTATTTATTATATAAGTAAATTGCTATGAACTTATAAATGTTGGTGAAAAGAAGGTTAGATAATATATACTACTAGTATCTCTCATACTTCAAGATACACTCAGCAAACATATACACTTTATAAGACCTACTAGAAGAGATATCCATCACATAAAACATGAAAGGGAAGCATGGAAGTAAGGAGAGCATATTCATCACTTAACCTCCAAGAACACCACTTAAAAAACTTAGGTAAAAGAGTTTAGAGATAAAATCAAATTAAAATTTATTATTCAAAGGACAAAATAAGGTGCCAAAGTAGCAAGGATTCACCATACTAGGGTGTCTTACTTATAATTATCAAAATGGCTTACATTTATAGACCATTGGAAATGAGAGAGAAGAAAATAAGTGGAATATTCACAAAAATAGGTGTCTAACTATATAAAATAGTTAAAAATAAAGTGAATGAGGTGTAAAAGAGGCCAGGAAGTCCTCTTGGATAAGTGTCTATCACAAGTATGACATCTTCACTCAATTTGGCATAGAAACTCTTCATCTTCTTGTTTGAAATTGATTTGGTGATGAGAGATTCATTTGATTATTTGGAAGTGATATATGATTATTTAACACATCTTCACTATCATGATAATATGTAATATTTATGGTAATAGTATTCATACACCTCCCTAACCGATGATCTCCTTCTTGACACTTGTGGTCACCCTTTAGCAGTCACTCACTAGCCTTCATCAACTTATCTTCACATTTGTCATATGAGTGACCTATAGGTATTAAAGAGGATGTGTTTCAAAGGCATTATGACACATATTTAATACATATTTTCACTTATTCAATAATATAAACCTCAAACAAACTCACTACAACACTTATCACTTCTCAACCTTGACAATCACATTACTTTCTCACTGTCTCACTTAGACTACCTGTAATGATAGGTATATCATATAGATTTTCATGTTTTATTTAAGTTATAAATGGATATGATTGTTTTTAAAAATTATCCACATACCTCCTAAAATTATTTTCATCCATCAACCCCTTTATGTACATGTAGAACAACTAAAGTCCTATAAGAAATAGAGAAATAGGTTTTTTCATATAAAAGTCAATATGGAAAAACTTGATGGTGAGGATCCTAAGTGAGTGATAGATAAGTTAAAAACATTTTCATAATTATTTTACCACCTTATAATGCAAATTATTCATGTCTTATCCATTGGGTTTATGTAAGGATTTTAAGAGGGTTTCTAGTGTCCTAGACTGTTAAGGATTATTCATAAAATCTTGACACTAAAACTTCAAAAAATACCATTTATTTTGAGATATAGACCCACCTAGACTATACCCTACCCTTTTGAGTCTCAGGCATAGTGTTTTTACTAGTGTGAACAATAAAAGTGAGCCTTGAGCCTTTATAGTGTATTTTGAGTAGGCCAGATAAGGAAATAGGCATAAATGACCAACATAGGGATACCCATACAAACCCATAACCCCAATTCCTCTTATATTCTCTCATGAAGGTCCTAAACTAATTTATAAGTTTTAAGAAGTCATTTGGATCAAATTTGAGGCCATGAGGATTTTAGGCCTTATCTAAGCCTAATAGGCCTAACTATATTTGACTATGTATTTGACCATTTGAAGATTTATAATGAATTTAAAGCCTAATATGTCCTTTTTAAATCTTCATACAAAGCTTATACATCATCCTAATATTATTCCAAGACTCTACCCATTCATCTTTGCTCATCAATGTATCATCTCTGTAGATTGGCTTGCATCTACAATGTCCTCTATCCAAGAGAGAACATAGGGCATCTCCTATATTTATATGACTTAGAAGAGGATATTGAGGTCTTAAATATGTCATGAGGAAACCCTATATCAATTTAAAAATATTAGAAGTTCTTCTATCACCCTTAAACACTCAAACTCATTAGACTGGTTCTTGGGTATATGATTGTATGCAATGTCCAGTTGACTATAGGTGAGGTTAAAACCTTGTATGGTTAACTATGATATAATTCCTACCATATGATAATCACATGAAAGTGTGATGTAATTTTAATAGTAACCTTTACTTGATATTTTTAAATATATACTTTTTCCAAATTATTAAACAATCCTCCTAAACATGAGTTAGTTTGTAGTCAGACTGTAGGTAGCAACCTAGTGATATAAAGACTCCTGTAGGTGTATCTTCATTCATAAAATTATGTTTCACACCTATAATTTTATATTAATTCATTAGGACCCATAATATTTATACATTCTCATCTCCATTCATTATCCCAAACTTGCATCCTTCTTTAGCTTAGATGGGTTCTGCAGATTTCAATCCAAAATATAGGTGCACTTCAAGGAAATGGTGAGACTTGTAGGTGTTTATTTATGCATTGATAATTTTTTTCAGGCCTCCATCCTCCCTTGAGATCACTGAGGAATAATACACACCGATATGATCTCAACTCTTCTCTTTACACCATTTTCTCACTCACCTACCAATAATGTACTATAGCTTTGTATTACATGCTACATGTTAAAATGTACTGTAGTTTTAATGAACATATTTAGTATAAGTTTGACTGAGTTTGAGATCAAAATCAACCATTATCCTTCTCATCAAACAACATATTCTCGTGTTCAAGTGTAAATCTAGGTACATGACACTAGATATGAGCTATAAGACTTATTCAAACCTCATCAAATCTTAACAACATGTGACACTTTGTAAGGGCAAGAACTTATTCATAAAAGTTAAGGTAAATCTTTCCTTAAGCATATTTTCTTGATTTGACTGAATGTAGGATATGAGTTGACTAAAAACTCAACACTATAAGTCTTTAATGACTTGAGAAACATATTTCAAGCCATGAAGTGCATACAACCTATTTCTTAGTCTTGAATGGTCTTAC
This sequence comes from Torreya grandis, assembly GCA_037957365.1. Taxonomy (NCBI): domain Eukaryota; kingdom Viridiplantae; phylum Streptophyta; class Pinopsida; order Cupressales; family Taxaceae; genus Torreya; species Torreya grandis. Next base: position 2,039,390 of record JARHVA010003199.1, read on the forward strand.
AATTATTCATACAAATCCTATAGGTGACTGTAGATACATATATACATCAGAGCTATAATAATTATTTTATCATATCTTAAGAAACCTATATTGATAAAACTTGAGGCCTCTAATTCAAACATATCATGATAAAACTATCCTTCCATGTTGTTGAGATGTTGAACATAGGTATATCACCTTGACATGAAGCCATCAACATAAAGACAACTTTACAACAATGGAAATATACCTTGCAGACTACAAAGATGATCTCTTATATCATAATGAGGATAGATATGCTTATCAAAACATATTTCATACATGAAAACTAGATTGAAACCATCATGGATAAGATGAACCTGATCTGAAGGAACACATACATTACTTGAAAACATCAAATCATGTAAGCAAAAGAGGAAACCTGAAAGTGTTAGGTATGCAGAGTTAACTAGGAGTCAATGTCACTCTTATGAATGGTTCATGAAGTACAATCCATCAATCTAAAATCTATTTCCATGGAGTTTAATCTCACAAAGATTGATTTAATCCATCAAATGCATTCCTCTCAACTCTACCCCTCTAGTCCATACCAGCATAAAAATAGTTGACTAACCTTGAATTGTCAAGAGAGTTGTGGAAAATATAGAATGATTTTGATCAATTTGGGGACTATACAATCAATTTGAATGTGGATATGAGTTATAAGGAGTTCAATGAACAATCTTGAAGCTTCCACACATGTCAAAGATGTTGTACAATTTTTATAACCATTGAAACCCCTCTTTTTCCAAATTATCTTATTGATTTCAATGTTTAAAACTACCAAATTTAGTTATATAACTAACCAATGACACTCACTTCATGCATGGGACATTGAATAATACTTGCACACACTTGTCCTTTCCTATGAACTGTACACTTTCATTAAAGTGACCAAAAAGTGATATAAAATGACACTTAGGATAAATATACAAACATGACTAAGATGAAACATAGTTATGACATTACTAAAGACCATGATGGAAATTTATCAACCTAGGGGGCCTATGAAAGTTTGAAATTACATGGGAGGTTGACCTATTTGACCATTGATCAAATTTGGTCAACAGTTGTCATGCCTATTAAATATGAGAATATGTCTATTATCAGGGAAAATTACTCCTAGTAAAAATCTTGAGAAATGATTTAGATAATTCATAAACAATTATTTCATCATCCATGTATACACCTAGTTCATAACCCAAAATATAATTATGTAATTTCCTTTCTACTTTGAATAGGTATAAACCTAGTATAATATGTCTAGTTGCATTCACACATGTTAAAATAGTGGCCCATTCTCTATTCTTCAAAAATATATGTGGCACACTCCTTTCCCATTTTGGGTTATGACTCTCATGACTTAATTCATTCTATCCTACAACCCTATCTCATTACAGTTCTATATTTTGTGTGGACATAAGTGTTTTTTGGTATAAAAATTTCTCAATTTATCATTAAAAACTATCACTATGGATGACCTTAGCATCATAACCTATATTTTTCAAGTCATTATATTGTTCTCATAGACAAACCAAGGTGCCTATTTTTGAAGCCTTTCAACCATCACTTGATGGGTACCCCATCATTGAAAGGGTTGGGATTGTTTTTAAATATGTGTGAAACATGCACCTTAACATGCAAGACGCCCAACCTGTTCCCCATGATAGATAAGTCCTTGCACCACTACAATATATCATTCTCTCATTTATTTGATAAAATATTGGGTAACCCCTCTTGTTATTATTTGTAATTCCTTTCAACCAATTAGACAAATTACCAGGTTTCATGACCTACTTTACTATTTTTTAATTTATCAAGTAATAATTATCATCCACATCTCTCATTATACTTTACATATCTTCTTTTGTCCACTTGAAGTACAATGAATTCTACCCAGTTGTGGTAACATTTTTTTTGGCTACCTTCTTTACCTAGTTGGCATGGGTTTGGTATGCAATAACTTCATTCTCTACTTCATTTTTTATGGGTTCCTCTTCTTCATTAATCTCTTCATCAAAAAATTCAATAAATTTACTCCTATATTCCTCATTTTTTCATGTGTACATATTTTAACAACCTACGTCTTGTTCTTTTAATTCCTCATGATGAATTACAAAATTCAAAAAATTATATAATTGATAATATAATGGAAAACATAAGAACAACAACATGAAATCACAATAACATATGAAAAGCACAATGACATGATTTAACAGAAGTTTTTTTTTTTTAATACATCTAACTCAATATTTACTATTATGTTAATGAATTTATTAAGTTTTATATAAATACATTAACCTTTATTAGTATGTGAATTTAAACATTCATGGGTTCTATCCACATACTAGTAAATTTTTAGTCTTGTAGAGACACTTGTCTTCTAACATGGCACTTCATTTCATATTAATAACCCATGTCAAGACTTAATTTAAAAAAATAAATCCAATGATAATTTAATGTGTTCATTTGAAAATTATTATTGGTCAAAATTTTAAAGCATGTGGTTTAATTTTGTGTTCTTAGGTGAACCCACTAGATTAGTTGAAAGAGGAAGCAAAAAAACTTGGCCTTATTTTTCAAATCATTATATAATATAAATGTCTTAGGTATGAAAATATAAATGAGTTTTAGAAATAAAAAATGCTGAAATAATAATTCATAAAAGTCTAAGTTTTGAATACAAAAAAAGTAATGTTTACTCATATGTGACTAAAAACTTTTAGGGCCTCCATCCATATTGCATAAAATATTGAGTTATTTATCAACAACACTTATGGAAAATAATGTTTATAATTTTTAAAATATTAATGAATGACACATCAATATTAATTGATAAGAACATATCAATAACACAATAATAAAAATTTATAAAAGGGATTGGTTGATACATCTAATTCAATTTACTGGAATGGGAATGAATACATAAATCTTGATGATGATGATGATGATGATGATGATGATGATGATGATGATGATGATGATAATAATAATAATAATAGAGTTTACTTGTATGTGAATGAAATCAACGGGACTTCCATCCAAATAGTTGTAAATGTTCAGTAGCACATTAATCATTTTCAGTTTGTTTAAGGTTGGTAACATTTCATCCCTAAAAAATTAATTTAGGGTAATATTAATGTGTCACAAATATAAATCACATAGAAACATGAATTCAAAAAATAATTTATCATTGAAAAAATATTGTTGTTGACTTCTAGGAGCATTGAAGTGTACAATGTAAATAATGAGTTTGTAAATGTTATCCACTATTAGAGGGTGAATTTAAATGATCCTTATAGTGAATGAAAACTTATATGGCTTCCATCCACATGCCAATGATTATTCAGTCTTCCAACCAATGTTGTGTAGGGAAATAAAAATGTGACATAGATATAAAGCACATAGTGACATGATTTTAGCAAACCTCTAGGGCTTTCATTAAAATACCTAAATGTTGTTGCATGGTAAGGCCACTATCATATTTAAAAATTTCACTTCATTCCATATTAATTACACAAGGGTCTTCCAACATGGGCATATAATTATGAAAATGATATGGGTTGATACAAAAATAATAACATTTACTACTATGTGAATGAATACTGTGACGGCCACCATGATCATACAAGTAAACATTGATCAAATGTGAAGGCCCAATTTGGGTTAATATATAGGAAACACACCTTTATGTAATGTTTCATCACTCCATTAACATACCAATAAACATTTAGTTAGATGTTAAGGCACACAAAAAAGCCATGAATGTATAAGGAACAATAATAATAATATTCATCCCTCCATTATGCTAATGAAAATTTATTTATCAAATGACGCACGCTCAAGAAATTTTAGGTAGGTTTTATGGCTATTTTGAGGGAGTATTTACATGAAATACATATAGATAATTTTTTTGTTATGATGTTTCATCACTACATTAACATACCACTAGATTTTTACTTAGATGTGAAGGCAAGTAAAAAAAGGTTAACAAAGGAGGCATGCAAAAAAACATGAATGTTTGTTTGTGGTACATAGGGTAGCATTAAATTGGTACAGTAATGGATAAAAGTCCAAAAAGCCATATGGAAAAAGGAACTAGATTTGACATTAATGAGACATGCATCTTTCATCCCAAGTTCAACTTGATAGATATGTGTCATAGATATAAATAACACAACAAAGTGAATGGAAAACATATGAACCACAACTATGTTAGCCTACATTTGAAATGTCTATAAATTCAAATGAATAACATGTGAACTTGAATTTATAAAATGTTTTGGTTTGATATAAAAATCATTAACATTTATTTATATGTCAGTGGAAAACATTAGATTTATTACATGGAACGTGATCCTCTAAATAGGTTAAGGTAACTTGAATGTTGAAGTTTGATCACAATTTAATTTAAATTCGATACTATTTGAAAATCAAACCTTTATTTCTCTACATTTTTTTAATTTATAAAATATATTTTAAAATTAGAAATTTGAATTGTCTATGAATAGTGAGGCTTAGATTTTGTTTATGCATTCAATTTACAAATGTGGCCAATTAATGGAGGTTTGTGGATTCATATCTTGGATTTAAATTTTTTTATATTTAATTGGATAGGATATAATAAAATTAAAGTGTAATAATTAAAATATCATGGTACCTTAGATGTTATATATTTTTTAATTTATAGCTTACAATCAGATGTACAAAAGTGAATTTTAGGGGCTAAAAATATTTAATGAAGTTGGTATTTTTTTAAATATTTGTACATTTAAAATATTAGTAAAGGATTTAACTTTTTAAAAAGTGTATTCAATTTTTAAATAAAAATATTTAGTTTTATGAAAAATATTCACATTTTTATGAAAAAGATATTCATTTTTGTGAAAAAGATATTCATTTTTATGAATATCATAATCCTTTTTTAAGATGATGTACAATTTTTTTTTAATTGTATTGTTTATTTATTTTTAATATGTATATAACATTTTATATAAAATTTCATATTTTTAATATTATCTATCCAAATAATGAATTGGCATTAATAAAATGTATAGGTAACTTTTACAAAAACTATACACAGTAGTATATAATCAAATAATTCCTAATAAAAAAATAATGAAAAGAAATCACAGTTACAATCCCAATTATTTGAAACTATCCAATAATCGGTCCCCTTCCCCTAATTAGTCTTTATAAACTATATAAATTGATTGTGAATAATAAAATATCTAGCCTAAATAACATATTGTTACTATAAAAGGGATTGCTAGTGCATATTAATTAAGTGTTAATGCTAGATAATTCTCTACCAAATCTTGGCCTTTGCTTATATATTTTTTTAGTTGGGTTGTGATGCATTACTTCATGGAACATAACTCTACTACTATTTTTTTATAAAATTAGGTCCTTTTTTAAGCAAATGATTAAATTATTGGCAACATTGTGGATGATTGAGCTAAATGTATTTTGGACAAATGATTTATGGCCCTTTTCATCCATTTTGGTGAAGTTTTTCACCCCTCTCTTTATCATCTTGTAATCAATTAAAAACATGTATTTCCCATATTTATTTATTGACTTGATGTCTAGTGTGTGTGATGTCATGGAATTATTAATGTCTTACCTATTTTTAAATGCTCTCACCTTTATCCACTTGTATTCATCTAATTCGGGTGTTGGTACTTATTTTTCACCTCATAGTTTGAGTTATGGGTGGTGCTAAATATTTTTATAAAATGGAGCCCCTTTTAAATTTATTGTCACCTCAAAGTGGGAGATGCCCTTCCAAAATTTTATGTTTGATAATGGACTGAATAAGATTTTTTGGATGCCTCCTAGTCTAATTTCCTTGGTGATTCAAGAGACTCTTGATTTGGACTATGAAATTATGGGTTTCAAAAGAATGGTTACTTATAAAGTGGTGTTTTTTTACATTTCTGACATCTATTGGTCATTGGTGATAAATCTCTTACCAAGCAAGTGGTAGAATTTTATATTTGGCCTATTTTTAGGGGTGGTATTCACAATGTTATGGAGGGATATATTCCTAAAATGTATTACTTTCTTCCTTTACCTAGGTTATATTCTCAAGTTTTCATCTCTTTATATGATTTATTTGAATTGGAATGATAGGTTTTCCATTTGGTTTCATACCTCAATAAAATGCTATAATTTAGAAGACCTAGTAATTTGATAGAAGATAAATGGTTCCCCAACTAGAGTTGGTGGATTTAAATCCCTATTTAAATATTTAATTCAATTTTCATTCAATTTAAATCATTAAATTTGTAGTGAACTAAATGGATAGAATAGGTTGGTCAAATTATAGGGTTGTTTGGCATTTAAATAATGTGGCTTGCTTAGGGAGATGGTATGGGAAGTGTGATGAGTATTCATTGGTGTATATGATTTTGCTATGTCTCAAGGGTGTGAATTCTATTATGGTAGATTAGGATGAGTCTTAAAATGGTATTGGGCATGGTGGTCATCATAGTAAAGGATGTGGCAAGGGTTGTCTCCATGGTACATCATAGGGTTTGTATCCATGGTAGGGGTTCTTGGTATAGTTTTAGATTTGTTCATGGTAGTGGTGGTTGGTGTGATTCTTATAGTGTGATGCTTATAGTGATCCTTAGATAATGTTGACATTAATCTGATTGTTATAGCTATAGAGGTAGATATGGTCATTCATGATGGTTTGAGTGGTCCTAGTCTTGACCATCTTTATTATTCCTTTTGGGCTATTTTCATTTTCATTATTTATTTATCGTTATCTCTTATGTTCAAATTTTGGCTTATTTGGATTTTTTTGGTCATTTTGGTTAGAGACCATTGGGATTTATTTGATCTTTTTTGGGAGGTCACAATGTTTATTTTCATCATTTTTTTGTGGGATTTCCCTTTTTCTCATTTGTCTCTGACTCACAATGTCATTTTTTAATATATTTTTATGTAATGAAATGGTAAGGATCCATATACCCTCAATTATCAATAATAATAATAATTTGAGTATTGAACTTAGAAAGGTGAATAGATATTGCATATTAATATTGGAAGAGGGAATAAATATTAAACTAGTAAGCATATTTATGTTATAAAATTACATAGCCATAATTGTTAATTTAGGACTATAAAACTATATTATGCCCTTTAGGTTAGGCTTAATTATTGATCCATAATAGAAAATGATTTAAGTTTATAATAAAACTATAAGATATCTCACAAGTCAGTATTATGAGCATAATAGCAAGGATCATATTTGACAAATCAATATTAGTTATGAGAAAAAATAGTAAATTAATTGATTAAAAATTGATGGAATACATTCATATGACTATTTAGTGTAATGGAAAAGATCTTTAATATTCTTACTATCAATTTTTTTGTTGGAAAACAATGGAACAATTATTTAATAGATTTTTTTGCATTATTGTTAATATATGAAATACATAATTAGTCTAAATATAAATAAATATATATTTTTAGGCACTAAACTAAAAAAAAATTACCAATGGATAAATAGGATAGAATGTGACAATCCCAAAGTAGTGAATTATATTCACTATTCCACCCCACCCCCCATACAAACAACTCTTTATGGTGGTTATGTGCTAAAGTGGGTCATATTTCCTTATGATTATTACCAAAAATACATGAGAAATAAATATAATTTGGGTAACTAATAATCATAGAGTTAAATTGAGTAGTTACTAAAATTTACATGAATAAAAATCCCATAAAAATTAATATCTAATTAAAATTACTCATGGAAAGCTTCAAATTAATAAGGGTCACATAGTGGCTAGTTCCTACCATAATTTTTTATTTTTTTTCCTACTAACTGAAATAGAATCACATTTTTTTTTATATAATTTTGTTTTAGAAGATAAATATTCATAAAATAATAAAACACTTAATTATTACATTATGTATTATATTCTTTGTGAATCATGAGTATACTGGTAATAGTTTAGTAGATTCTTTTGGGTATGTATGTATAATATTGTGTGATGTTTCCTTTGCCGTTGGAATTTTTAAACAATGAAATTACATAAATATAGGATTAGGACACTTGGTACATTATTTCACCATATAATTTTGCATGTTTACTATTATATTAGTAGTAACCATGTTGTACCCAAATTTGAATCCATGCAAAAAAATTGAGTACCCCAAGTTAATTTGGATGCAACATCATGTGGTTCATTATAAAACAATGGACAAGAATATCATACAACATTTCCTAGATGTATATTCCTCCACATTAATCCATACACATTGTTCTCCTACACTCCCTTAGCCCCCACCTAAACATTAAAGTTCACTTATGTCTTCCACATTTGAAGTAAAAGTGGAATCACCTAGACAAGGTAAAAGTGATGCAAGCCATAGTGATTTCACCTCATGCTTATTCCACCCAATTTCAAGTGGAATAAAAATATCCATAATATGTCCCCAATAATGAATTTCATAATAAATTAAATGAAGTAGGGAAGAAGAGTAATAAGACTATTTGATGAAAAATCATCCCACGTGAATCAATAATATTTCATCACCCAAAAATATATTCAATCCAATCAATAGAGTAAGACAACTTTTTCCATTATGTGGTCACATGACATAACATTTTAAAACTCTCAAAACTATGCAAGAATCCACTTGAGTGGAAGGAATTGTGGTTAAAGGTTATACAATTTTATATATATTAAATGGGAACAAAATTTTCTAAGTGCATGTGTAAGTACAAGAAAAATAGATACCAAAGGAAAATGCACATAAGGAATTATGAATCATCACGTGAAAGTGTATAATAAATGAAAATTATATGAATGGTACTAGGGGTAGAGATAAATAAACATAAAGGTTATAAGGGACCAGGTAAAATGAAGGATGTATAGGAAGAACACTTACATCATGAAAACACATAAGCAATGCACATATCCTTCTACACAATACCTGAAGAAGTTAGATCAAGCATTATATATATACATGTCGATATAAAATTATTTGTTTAAATTAGTATAGGATAGTTGTGTGATTGATGCTAAATCACAAATAATGAAATTACAATAATATAATGCATGCCTATTTTTTTTAGAAGTTGTCATAAATAAAATGCTCAAGATCAATAAAAGGAAATGCTAAATCTAGCATAGGCCATAATTTAATATGTTTAATTAATTTTTAAATGTGGTATAAATTAATATGAAAGGAGGAATCCAAAAAAAAGAAAAGTTTTTTTATTTTTTTCAAGTTTTTTATTGGTTATTTGAGGTGGAGGTTGTTGTTTAGAAGGGTTTTAACTCTATCAAAATGCATAGTGAGTAAGAGAGAGTTGAGGTATTTTAGGAGTCTTATATCATGAGTTTATAAATGAGGTATTTAAAACCCCATGATGTAATGGAGATGAGGGGCCCTATGTAATGTTGAGGAGCAAAAAATACCTTATATTTTATGTCATGATAATGAAAACATTTTGGTGATCCACTATGTAAATATGAGGGATCTGAGGTGAGGAATCCCTTCACTAGAAACCCCTGGCCTAACCTAGATTATATGGAATCAAGGAAAGGTTATGAAAATTTTAGATATGCATGGGATAATAACCTAAAAGCGTATATTTTTTTAAGTATGATATATCACTAACTATGAGGCACCTACCAAAGTGTTTTTCTCCACCATGAAAATGTGGGTAGAGAACTGAGGATGATGAGAGAATGTTTTAGAGAGAGGAAATAGTAGATCACTAAATGGGAGGTAACTAGTCAAAATAATGATGTGGAATGAATACTAGTAGACTACCAACTATGAGGTAACCAGTATATTATTGTGAAGGACAAGTAGATCATTAAAATGTAGGAAACTAGTATAGAAGGCTATTAGAGCACCAACTATAATGTATCTAGTAGAGAGTTTTGAGAGAAAAGTATTGGGATATTATATAATAAGAGGAAACTATTTTATGTGTGGGAAGAATAAAATTATTGAGAATGAGGTTTATGAAATCAAAATAGAGATTTTGGATAGTGGTTCATGCATCTAGGAGCACCTATGTAGGATTGCACTAGTGAATGTAGTATCATGTGCCATAAAATATTAATAATGAAAAAAACTTATGATAAGAGGTAGTCCATGTGAAAATGATTAATTATCACTAACCAATCACCAAATTTGAGTGGTCAAATGTAATAAAATATGATTGTTGACTAATCTCCAAATGTGAGGTAGTCAAGCATAAAAGGAAAGAATAGCATGGGACGAATCATTAGTAGGACAAATACAAAAGTAGATAAATATATAAGTGAAAATAAAAGCACCAATAGGAGGTAGTCAAGTGTGAAATAAAAGTGGGAGTTTTCATAATCATTAATTTGGGTAGCTAGTGTATAGATGTGACTAACCAAAGAGTGATAAAAAATCACTAAATGTGAGGCAATCATGGGACATAATTATATTCCAATCAAAGAATTAGTAGAAGATATCAATAGATTTATCAATATAGTTTGGATGAATTTAACATGAAGAGAGTAATGAATGACTTTTAAATTGTTTGATATGAGATATGGTCTAGAGTCACTAATTTTAGTGGTGAATATAAAGGAGATAACCTTCATGAATCGGGCACTACAAATCATAAAAATGTAGTGAGGAAGAAGATATGATGAAAGGAGAGGTTATGTGTAAATTCAAAGATATATCTATGAGATATGAAACTCAAAGAGTTTGAGACATGAGAAATATAATATAGGAGTAAATTTACAAAGGTTATTTGGTGGAGAATTCCTAAATAAAGTCATGAAATGGGTTGTGTATGTCGAGCATAATTTATCATTATCGAGTGTAAGGGACACTATAAGAATGGAGTGTGCATGGATAAATCTATGCATAAAAATAGAAATGGTATGGAGATAATTCAAAGACAAGAGGATATGGAGAATCAAGGAAAGAGTGCACAAATGGAAACATGTAGTTTATACACTATAGTACCAACTAGTGTACTTATAGATTTATCTCTAATAAAATGTATGTCTTGAGAGTCACCACCCTTGGGGGAAAATAGAATAATCTTGGGAAAATTTAATATATCCTTGGGAAGAGTGAGAAGAGTGTGGGTTGATGTATAAGTATAAGGGACTCTATAATATAATTTCATGAGAGGAACACATAAGTAGTAGTTGAAAGAGAGACCTAGTTTTCATAGAGTAAAATGATTTAAATAAAGGTGGATATCATTCCACCAAACTATCATTAGCATGGAATAAAGTTTTGAGTAGAGTAAATTAGCATACATAATATACATGAATACAAGATGGAATTTTTTTGAAGAGCACAAGTATTCTTGTGCACAACATGGAGACTATGCTAAGGATAAGATTTATTGAGAGAACAACTAGTATCTCTCTAGTGTAGTAGGAGCCAAGGTGAAATTCATATACCTAAGGATGATTAACTAGATCTGGTAAAATATTAAATAAATGTAATTTTCAATAGGTACATGGATGAATATTCTATCATGAAACTATACCTAATTTGTTCCAAAGAGAATGAAAAAATGTGAAATGATGTAAAACATTAGAGGAGAAGGAAAATATGGATTTGTGTAGTAGAGTGAAAGAGTCACCTCATAGATGACATGAGTAAGCATATTTTTACACAATATTAGAGAGGATTTGATACAAAATTTGGCCAATATTAGTGCAAACCTGGTATGGATGGCATAATTTATAGTGTGTACATGAGAAAAGGTAACTATTAACTAAGGAGAGACTTAGAGGAAGCTAAGAATCAATGAAGAAAAGGAATTAGAAGTGGAAACTAGTCTAAGCATGAAAAAAAGGTGCAAAATAAGAGGAAGGATATAAATGGGAAGTAACAAGTCTCATGAATAATTTAATGATACAAAGGGCATCGAGCAAAGGAAGATTAAAAGGTAGTTCAATGAAATGACCAGCACAAAACACCCTCAGAAAGGAAGGAAAAAGATAAGTGTGAAATCATGTTTTACTTGCTACAAATAAAAAACAAGATGCAATTAGTATTTAAATAATTTTAAACAAAGGAATCATATAGAGATATTTTATATGATAAAAATAGATAATAGTTTCCTAGTGTGTAAAAAAAAGATAACAAATTGCTAAACATAAGGTAGTTAGTGAAGGCACAAAGGTTTTATAACTAGACAAGAAAGGTAGAGCATGGAGAATAAGATTTGCATCTAAATTATCTAAAGTATGGTAGAGAACTAAAAGTGAGGTAGCTAGTAGAGATGTGATATTATGAATACATGCCAAAATAGAAGAAAGATCTAGAATAAGAATCAATTGAGAAAGAAAGTGTTTTGTAATATCATTATGCAGGAATAAGTGAAGGAACAAAATAAACATTCATATAAAAGGCATAAATGTTATGCATAAATGAGGAATAAAAAGTTTGGGATTATTTGAGTCATAGGTTTAATGCCTTAAAGGAGAGAGATGAATAGAATGGAAACTTCAAACTAATCCTAATATGTCTTGTAGATGATAAAAAATTATGTGTAGAAGTAGGAGGATCACATAAGGAAGAAAAGGAATGAAGAATAATGTTATAGGACTAGTTTGAGTTTGTAAAGGTAATATCTACATAAAAATAAGGTAATACACTAGATATGAAATAAACATGCAATAAAATAATTTCCTTAGTATAGAGGATGAAGGAAAAGATAAAGAAGATATGGAAAATGGTAACTCAAGTTTCCATAGATTCAGTGATTGTTCATCCAAGGAAACAACAAGATAAAAGTGAAAAGAGGTCCACTTAAAATAGTGTGTGAGGGACAAAGGGAGATATTAATATGATAATTTTTCCCTTGAGGTAAAGGATGATGTGCATAAAAAACCATGAAAATAATGAGTCACCTACACAAGTGTTGAGGAAGGTGTTAAAGAGTCACCATGTAGTTGAGTAAAAAGGCATAATCCTCATTGTGCATGACACCAAAAAAATAATTGAGGAAGATCGATAGACATATATTAATAATTATATAGCTAATGAGGAGACTTTAGTTTTATTTTTTCATGATAGTGAAAAAATATTGAAGGAAAGAGAAAATAAATATCTTGTCGAAGCATTTTAAGAGGTGACTGATGTGGATATCAGTATAAGTGTGGAGAAGAGAATGTTAAATTAATAAGATAAAAATTTATACACCATGATTATGATGCATGCATGCCCAAAAAAATCCATGAAGTGTACTAAATAAAAATTATACCTACTTACCATAAATGAGTGAAGAGAAGAGGATGAGAAAGGTGCACATAATATCCTTGTATGATGTGCATATGAATAGAAGTGTTGACAACAATTGGTGAAGGCAGATAGATAAGGTGGGACAAACCCATGAGGGAGATAAGTAGAAGAGGAAATAGGAGGATGGTTTCATGATCTAATTATTATCTAGAGGAAAAAGTGTTTAATGATACTAATTATAGGAAGAAATAAGTAGAAGTGAATATTGTGGACTTGATAGCTTGCCAAAAGGGTGATTTAATGACTCAACCCTACTTGTAAATAGAAATTTACATTTAATTACCTAGGTAATTTGATGTAGGATAATTTGAGGAAAATAAATAATCTTGTATCACAAAAAAATAGAGCCAAGTTAGTCATGAGACTAAGCCAACTTTTCCAATGTTCGAGCACATGACACAAAATTTAAAATCACTCTAGATTATGAAAGAGTCCACTTGCATTGAATAAAATGTGGCATTAATCATAATTTGTTAAAATTAATGGGGATACAAGTTTTAAAACATGTATATAATCAAATTATAAATACATATGAAATGACAATTCACAAAAGGACTTCCAAATTAGTGTGTGAAAGTGTGGAAGAAATGAGAAGTACATGAATGACATTGGGGGGAAATACATGCCATCACATAGGTTATAATGAGTGGGTATAATTAATGGCATGTATGGAGAATAATTATAATATGGGAATTCATTATTACTATGTATATCATTATACATATGACATAATAAAATTATATTGATCATAAATCCATCTACATGGACCTAATCTTACTCCTTTGAACTAGTCTAGGCTAGTTGTGTGATTGACATGATTCCAAATGGAACGAAGCTGAAAAAATATAATGAATTCCAATTTGTTTTTTAAATTATCATAAATTAAATGATTGATATTTATAAAAGGAAAGTTTACATCTAGAATAGTCCAATGGGAGACAACTACCCATTTATTGGATGACATATCAGTAATGGCTATAAAATGAAGAGTCAAGATAATATAAAATATTGTTAAAAGTTGTCAAATAAATTTATTTGTTATAGTTTGATGTCATTTTTGATAAGGGTCTAACAAAGGTATGAAAATATATCAAAATGCAGAGTTAGTGAGGAAGATAGATATTAGGGATCTTAAGATGTATATAGCTTGAGAGTATAAAGGAGGTTTGAAAACCCCGTGGTATGAGGGAGTTGAGGGCCCATATTTAGATATTAGGATAAAAATATACCATTTATTTATTTTTATGAGAATTAAAAATGTTTTGGATGATCTATCACATAATTATGAGGGTTGTGAGGTGAGGCATCCCTTCACTAGTTTTATCACTCCTAAAATATGGTCCTAGTAAATACCTGTGAGATTATATGCCCCAAAGAGACTTAGGTGACAATAAGGTACTTAAGTCATATCATTTTAGGGTTTATTTTAAGATAATATAGGGATTAAAAATTAGGTATTGGGCTCCATTAAATATCCATCTTGGAATAGATCTCCAAGAGATATAGTGATACTAACATAAGTTCAATACCAATTTTTTCACTAACATAAAACTTATACAATAGTAGTTGATATGATTATAATAGATTAATTTATGGGATCTATTTTTTTTCACTTAAAATTTTAAAAAGTAGGGGAAGATTAATTAACAAAACAAAAACATAAAAAGAGTGATATGGTAAGGCAGAGAAGAAAAACCTTCAAAATAAATGGCCAACACAATCATTTCTAGGACTAAAATATGCCTAGCTACAATTGCACCACTATATGTTAAGTTTCATGATGGATTGGGATCTGGTTACATAGGGAAATATTATAATGAAAAAGGAGAAAATATTTATTATAGTTATATTTTAATGGATAAATGTGAATAGGCATATTCTTAACCACACACAGTTCCTAACAGATTTCAAAGAAAATGAAAGAATCAGATAACATAATTAGAATAAATAACACTCATCATAATTAACACATGAATCTTGTATAAAATCATGGATAAAATTCCAATCATTAGTGTTATAAAATTAAAATATAAAGGAAGTGGAATACATCCATGAACTAGATGTATTTACACAAAAAAATCAATTTAGCATTAATCTGACAATGTTTGTTTGTAAAAGAATCCCCTAAAAATATTACATAGTAGTATATATAGAAGGGGAATGAGGCCCATATCCTAGTAGCATGGGCTTAAAATCTAGTCCATCATGGTTTGAAATGGTTTTAATATAATTACAACAAAATATACCATATCACAAAATAAGTAGAACATAATTCTTCAGGCCCACTAGGAGATAATCAAGAGGAAGTTAGAGGTATGCCACTTCCCAATTACATAAGATGTTCCTCCTCAAGTGTCAGAATGAATAAGACCCATTTGAACTCCTAATCCAATTTATCTAGGTTCATGGGAGGATCCCAAAATATCACCTCATCTTGGGATAAAAACTACTCATGGACATGGTGTGGGACTTGAATGGAAACCTTGATTTCAAACACCTAGTTGATGTTTATTTTTGACTAAATTTCTAGCTCCATAATTTATTTAGCCCCAACTTGGTTGGAATTTTTGATATTGTGCCACTTGACTTGGTTAAATTTATCTAGGTAGACTTTTATTTCCTCTTTTTCTAATAAGGTGTCATATGGGGAAAAAAAAGTAATGTTAACCTCTTTGAAATAGATAACAATTTATTCCTTTCTCTTCATTGAATGCTCAATCATCATTTTCATCATGTCAAGACACTCCTTAATTTAGATCCTCATGTTCCCATAATAATTTTGGTATAGGTTTAGATCCATCATAGGTATAAGCTTGAGTTCATGGGAACATGCCTTAACGAAGGACCATGGTGAGCTTCTTACACTTGCTATCCATATGGGGAATCCTCTCCAAGTATTCTTTAGTGTGTTGGAGGTGATATTTACTCATGTATAGGGCTCTGAACACCTCTCTAAGATATACAAATTGATGTTTGAGGGCCTCCTCAACTTGACTGATTAGATTTAGTGGTAAAGTGCTTTTCACCAATGATTTGAGTGTTTTGGCCTACTCCCTCATGTCCTCCATGAGCTTCTAAGCCACTTCATTAGTATCATAGAGCACTGATTTAGGGTATTCTACCACTTTCTCCTCCCCCATTGTATGTCCTCACTTTATTTAGGGATAATAGGTCATGCTCAATTTTCCACACCAATGGGGCCCTTTCTAGAGTAAACCTTTCCATAAGAACTCTTTTCATGCTCTTAGTTACTCTATCAAACTCTCATTAGACCTCTAGGTCACCTTGATATACCATTTTTGGTATCTATGTTTTGATAGGTGCTATTATCTTAACATATATTAGGCCTACAAAAATTCCCAAGGTAGTATAAGAGGAAAAAGGTAGGATGGTAAAAGAAGAGGTAGATGATGGAAGCCTAGATAGAGGAGTCAATGAAGCGAAAGGAAGGATGAAATAAAGAAAGGAGTGGAGGAGGAGGGGGCATGTGATGAAAAGGAGATAGGATGAATGGGGATCCTCAAGGGAATAATTGGGCATGCCATTAGTTAGGGTTTATATTTATATGTGGACTAATAACACATGAAAATGGGGTGTTTAATAAAAATTAGGAATCAGTTCATTAAATCTAAATCCATGAAGTCCTATGGTGATAGAGAAGGAGGGACAGGTAGTGATGGGAGGGGAAAAAAGAATAGAGGATTGGAAGGGAGATACCTTTTGCCTCTTCTTAGATCTCCTACATTGATAAGTTGAAGATGTTACCATAGGAGAATAAGGGGTGGTAGAAATCAAGACCTAAATTAGAGGCATAACAAAAGTTTCCTTCTTCTTCTAAGGCATCATGCTTAGACTAACATATATTATAATAATTGATGGAACTATGGTGTAAATTTTTTTGGATTAACCTACACTACTAGAAGAGTAGGTGCAAGAATTATGGTGCTAATATCCACTTTAATGGTGCATATAGGTGCACTTATTTTTGAGGTCACCGTCGAGGCAATTGAAGTGACGATATTAAAAATTATCTACATTATATTAGTAACCAATGGTGTTTTTCACATTAAAAACATAATATATGGGTTTATTAAAGTGAAATAGATACTCGTAGATATGAGGGCCCTATAATTATGACTCACTAGAACCCAAGGTAGGCCATGAGGATTCTTACAAGTGAAATGGGCTGAGTGAATGGAAATTTGAAAGTGAGGATGTTAAACATGGATAGAGCCATGGGGACCTGCGTGAATTAGGGAGTTGATGTAATAGGAACTGAGGAAGGCATCACTATAGTAGGCTTGGTAGGAGTAGGGAAGCTTGGGTATGGTCCAATGGGTTACTAAAGATGGTGGTAGTGTAGTAAGGAATATCTAAGGGTGCCCCTTGTTGGTTCCATTACAATATTTATTTTGGGCTAATATCAATGTCTAAGTGTAACACTAAAACCCTCTACAATTGAGTGACCCATGGAAGTGGGGGTGGAAGAGGTAGATCCAAGATTGGGTAAGGAAAATATCATGGAGATGAAGGCATGAAGAACCCCTTTACGATTCTTCTAAAGATGTGGGACATAATTACTTTCTCATCTTTTCCTAGATAAATTGGTATGGGTACCAAAAATTATTGTGGATTGGGTGGATACATTGGTGAAGCCCTCAAATGTGTTAGAGACCTTTCTTCAAGGACTTCTCTAGATTAGGCCTACTTATTCTTCCTTTTCATTTCTTCCACCCTCACTATTACCTCATCATGACTAACCAAATTAAGATGAATCTCATCATCCTCATGATGTTTATGGTAGCATGTGGTATTGATTTGGGTCACATATCTTATCACATGGGAAATGATGACCAATTAGGAGTGTTATTCTCTATGTTCAATCCTTCCCAGGGCATATGAATTCATGCTTTATCTTTCATAATGATGACATTTTATTATATTCATGATAGTGAATGAAGATTGGGAAGTTTGAGCATACCTTCTAATTATGATCAAGTGAGTAATCCATGATACCATCTACCAACTGATAAGAAAATTATTAATCTATAATGTGGTCTAAGACATAATAGGGTGAGAGAATAGGGGCATACTAGATGTCTTTCACCTAGAAGATGGTGTGATCTCTATAGTACTAGTATGATCCTACTGGTAGAGTGTCCTCCTTATTTACTCTAAGATTCATGGCATGGGATTCTCATTAATGGCCATGTAGACTGTAAGGTATAAGTTATCATAGATTCCCCAGATGTGGTCTTGAAATGGTGCACATATAACATATATAAAACCTCATTAACCATAGAGCCATAAGGGGTTTATGGTGGGAACCCATAAGATTTGAATGTGTGGGTGGCACAAACCACATCCATACCATATCTCAACATATATAATTTTACAAAATCTTATGCCTCATTGATGCCTTTGAATAGGTTGAATTTGATGAGGATTTCAAGGTCTAAGACTCCCTTCCCTTTAAGGATGATGCTAGCAGGGGAACCTAGAGGATGTTAACATGAAAAACATCCTTCACTTCAAAAAAATGATTGAACAAGATAATTCCAACATTTAATCCTTAATATAAGAGATGGATGGGGTAATCATTAATGTCTTCCTTCATATTTCATTGGTCTATATCAATGGCCCAATATTGGAGACTCATATAAATTTCAAGTGTCTTGGTCTATGTGTCTATTGTGTTTTTTTTAATTAGCTATGGTATACTTTGGGTGATTATAATACTAATTAAAATAATCTCCATAGATGTTTGTCATCTTGATCTAAGATCCTACATATTATACAAGGTTTTTTTAGGCACCATGCATATGCACAAAGTTTTGTATCATGTTTTCTAAAAGATTGGTACATGGGAAAATTTTGGGCTTAGTGGTTCCCTTGTGTAATCTTGATTCCCCAAGGGTAGAAATCTTGTCAAGTAATTGGGTCTCATCATCATCATCATCTAAGGTGGGCTTCTAGATATATTCAATTTCCCTAAACACTTAATTATAGTTTTTGAAATAAGTCATCTTTGATAAAAAGGTGGTATCTCTATATTCATGCTCTATTTTGGGGATGGAAGATGATGTACATGGCTGAGAGTTGGGATTTTTTTGGCATAAAATATTTACATTAAGGAAAGTACTAAAAGTTTGAGAGGGTACTAAGAGGAAGGATACTTGGTAGTTGGGAGGGACTATGATAAATTACATTGATCTAAGTACTTAGGGATCTAAAAATATGTATATTAATGAAATTTAGAGGATCATCTTGTGTGAATTAATATTTGAGTGGGTGTCACAATCCACTCAAATTTTTATTGATCTAGCATTAACTCATAAGATTTTGAAAATACATTCTTAGTTTGGATTTGGTGATAGTAAGGGGATGCTTACAAGTTGTTAAATCAAACCTTAATTATCCAAATTGATTAAAACAAAGGCATAGTAGGCACATTCATATCTTAACTCCTATGAAACCTTAGGTATATTATAATTGGACGATGTGTCTTTTTTTGGTTGATCACTTCTCTGCAAGCTATGCCAATTAGGATTTTTGGGTTTTCACTCTTTTATCTCTTTGTCTACTTGGCTTTGTTTCTCTCTTTTTTCATGTTTATTTTATTTTAGAAGAGAATAGAAATTAAATAAGGGTGAGGCAAGAAGAACCAAGATGTATTAGGTTTTGTAATCCATCTGATTATAGATACTCTTCTTTATCTTGAGAGGATGACCTATAGATAAGAAAGTAACTAGAAAGGGTGGGTTATGAAGATGGATGGGAGGATTGACTAGTGTAAACTAGATCCAAGAAGCACTAGACTTATTTGGAGGCTATCAATCCACTCTTTAAGATAATTAAGTTTTGATAAATGGAAATAAGTGCTTGTATGAAACAATAGAAAATACTAAAAGTTATGCAAGAGATGATTTGAAGAGAAACAAGTGATTTTGAATAAAATAGAAATAGATTATTAAAAAATAATGATAAAACATTCAAACCTATTTCAAAAAAAGGTTTAAGCCTTTGTGGTGTAATAGAAACTTAGAAACCAAAATTTGTGTGATGACAGATAGGCAGGATTTGCTTTCTTTTTTGGGAAAAATAAAATACATACTGATTGGTACTAGTCACTATGAAATCAGTACTAGTTATGGACAACTATCATCAATTGAAGGACAACTGATGCTAATCATAAATGATTAGTGTTAGTTTTAGTAAGTTCTACTTTGGGTAAAAATGGATATTGGGTTGGTTTCTAGATGGTCTGTATGAGTTATTTATAGGTTAGGGAATGGTTTTGAATGTAAAATGGAATCTCAAAAATTCCTAACCTAGGAGTTGGATGATCAGGTTATTCAGAATGGTCTTTAAGTGATTTCAAGGGAGGTGAAGTGCTTGGATTTTTAGAACTCCAACATAAAGAATAGAATGATGGGAGATGAGAAATGGATACAAGAAAATAAAAATATTAAAACTAACATTTAAAATTAATAAAAGTGTAGATACTTAGCTCTAGAGTTTTTTGGTCTAAAAGAGTGTTGGAATTAAGTAAAAGCTTCTTAGGATCCTAGAGTAATATAGGTAGAGTAACAATACTCTAGCTCTTCATGATGAGTTATTGAAGCACTTGAATGTCTCTAATCTATTTGTTGGTTCATCTAAGAGATTTAATTCACCTGAGAATCTAAGTTTCTCATGCAAAATATTGATTAAACCTCATGAGGTAAGGCTTCTAGGTTATATTAAGTAATCGTCACTGGTCCTAGTTAACCAACACTAGTCGAGGGGTGACTGACATTAGTTAGGGAGAATAAGCCCAAATTTGCTAAAAATAGGCATTTACACTTAGGATTGGTTGTTAAGTTTGATAGAAATGGTCTGAGGTTAATAAAGGTTATATTGGGATGCACGAGGAATAATTATAGGGGGCTAGGCAATTAAATTCCTAGGTAGGAATTGGTCTTAAGGCTAGGTGTTAATTAATTAGCCATGGGTTTGGGTGAGGAGGTGTAAATAGGCCTGTTTAATTAATTAACTTAATTAAATTATCTAAAAGGGGGTGAATGGGTGTGTTAAATTATTTTAATAATTAATCCTAACCCAAGGGGGATAAAGAGGCTAAGGGGTATCTTATGATGACTAGAATAATATTATTTTCTAATGTTTATATTTTTCTCCTTTTTGTTGTGTAGGTTGCACCCTCAAGCTATAAAATAAAAACAACTGTAGTGGTAAGTTGGATGCCCCAAGTATGGGAGAAGGTGTTCCCCCTCAAAGTGGGATGTGGTGAGGTGAAAATGAAGTTGGGTATGGGTTTGACAAGTATGTATGAGTGGAAAAAATGGGTAATATGGTATGAAGTGGAAATAAGGCTATTGTAAGTAGGACAAGTGATAAGTGAACAAGGACACCATATTAGGCATGGTAGATATGAATACACTTATTAATGCAAGTCCCCAAGCAAAAGTGTTTATGTTATTAGGGGGCCAAAAGTTGGGTGATCTAGAGAAGATGGGAGTGGTCATAGGTGTTAGAACTATAAGTTAGCATGTGCCAAGGTAGCTATAAGGAGTGCATAAAAAAGGTCATGAGCATAAGTTCATGGATCATGGTAAGGTGGGTGAAATAGTTAATTTTAATAGATTCAAGGTCAACTTATCACAAAAAATGAACAAGTTGTCTAAGTGACCAAAACTAGGGTTGAAATTGTGACTCTATTGGGGTTAATCGATGCTGATCAAGATTGACCAACGTAGATCAATTAATGACTAATGTCAGTCATAGGCAAACCCTAGAAAGGGGATAATAACTATAAAATGTCAAAGGCAATTCCATTTGAGCCAAAGTGTTTTGATATTTATTTGTCTTTTTATTGTGTATAAAATGATGCTACATCAAAAATTGATCATGAGGTAAGTGGTTGAGGTAAGCTAATTGAGAATTGAATTGTAAGTGTGAGTTTGATTTGATGGGGTGCTAAGTGGGCTAGGTTATATAGAGCAGAAGTGAGGATGCAATGTGTGAAAGGATAAGCCATGAGATGTTGAGTAGCGGTTATGCAGTCAGATCCACCATGGAGGTGGATGTAAATCAAGGTAAGAGGTTTTCTTTACTTTATGCGGTTTGCTATAATATTTACTAGATATTTAAAATTGGGAGGGAATTTATATATATATATATATATATATATGGTTAGGGGATAAATGGTTTGTCTGAGGGTAGTGGATGGAATGGAATGTCTTAGATTGATGTTTAAGTTGGAAAAATAGTAGAGGGGTAGGTAGATTAAGTATTTAGGGGGAAAATATAGGGTTTGGGGCTACCAACTATTGACACAATAATCAATGTCAGTCGATAAGGATGTGGTGTTGATCAAGTCTTGACCAACATTGATTCCTAAATCCTAATTGGTATTGATCAAAGTTTGACTAGTAGTGGTTCCCTAAAGAAATAACATTAGTCAAGTCTTAACCATTGATGGTTTGGAAGTAAAGATCAAAGAAGAGGGTTTGAAAAAGTGTTTAAAAATGTTTAAAGAAGGTTGAGGAAATATTTGAAGTTATCTTGTGTGTAAGCTTAGCATAGGGGGGTTAAATTTAAATAAGTTATGAAATGGTTTAAGAAAAGTATAGTGTGGAAGAATAACTTAGATTATTTGGATAAGGGTATGGGATTCAATGGTTGGGTCAAAAATATCGTAGTGATAGGAAAAGTAGGTTTGTTGGTGCCTAGGTGTAAGGAAGTTGGGTGAAGTGTTGTAAGTTTTAGAATGTGTAAGGTAATCTAAGGTGCTTATATAACCA